>OX422207.1:750592835-751192835 GCA_949130495.1 Sambucus nigra | reverse complement strand
TGTTGAGTGCAATATCCGATGAGGATTAAAATTATGCACGCTTTAATGCTTGTCCGATTTATATAAGTTTTTGCCAAATCATTTTGCATGTGCTCTCTCTCCTCCCACTTTTAAGGTTTCAATTCTATGAAGTTAGTTCTATATTGTTAATAACTACGGACTTTTGAATGAATTTATTCACAATGCTAATAACGTGTTTGAAATCTTTTTCGTTATTGTTGGATTTGTTGCATATTGTTTGGGCATACTTTTTGAGGAAACTTTGATGTTTGTGGGTTTGATCCCTACAAACCCTCACGAGACAATACTCGTCCACTACTGTAACCTAGGAGTTTAACGGCTTATTTCATATAGTAAATGCAATCGTTCGCCTGCGAAAGTAGCATTTATCTTCGTTATACACATCTCCTCGATTGTGGTTTGATTGTAGTCTTATTTATTTGCATTTCATTGCTAGGGACTAGCAATGTGTAAGTTAGGGGGTGTGATTCGGCTCGAATATTTCATATATTCACCTTCTATACCTATGAATTTTAGCCCCCTCGAGTACTTTAATTCCTATATTTATGCTCATTAACCAGGCAACCTTTATTTTATATGTTTACATGCTTTGCGAGGTATAGTTGCGCTTTTTTAGGTATTAAAGTGCCTAGCGTGAAGTTTGGTCTCATTTCAAGAATGTTTTGTCATAAAGAGCACATCCAAGGGCACATTCAAGGGAATTTTAGTCATTTTATCATTTGGGTTTTTGGCTCAATGTCTTCTTGGAAGTTGTATCCCTCTAAATTAACTCCACGTAGCTTATGACCGCGCCTAAGTTCGATTTATAACGAAGAAGTTATGGCATTTTCCATATGTTGATCCGAAATGAAGAAAGAGACCCGCCAGGGACTAATCGATGCGGAATTTTTCCGAATCGATTCAGCTACATTAAAATTCAAAACATTTTTATTTTTAAGCGGGTTTTTGTTTGGGTATTTATGGTTAAACATCCTATTAAGTTGGGACTTCATTTTAGATACCAAAAGAACTCATTTTTCTTAGTTTTTAGGGTTGAAGATTTTAGGGATTTTTATGGAGCTTCCCTCTCCTTCTTTCTCTTTGGGTGTTTACCGATTTTATATAAGTAATTTCTACTTTTCATTGTCTTACTTACCTAGTTAATTCTTTATTTACTTGATTTCTTGCTTCGTATTTCCATCATTTTTCGTATTTGTTGTTGGTTGTTTATTTGTTGTTTTCTTCACTTAGTAGTTGTTTTAATTAGTTTAATTTATGTATTGTCCTTAGTTTAAAGGTTGGGGTCATGTGTTCGCCAATAATGGGTCTCGAGCCCCGAATGTTAGGTTTTGTGTAAAATTGTGTTTAATTGAAACCTCGTGTATTAAAGTTGGAATATTATGTGTTTAAATTTCTTTGTCACGCAACGTTGGTGCTTAAATTGATATTCCGAATTTAATCCGTGCGTGACCATTTTTGATTAAATGTTTTATCTCGCATTTTTGGGTTAGGCCTCTTCATGCTTGATGTTTATAATTAACTGATTATGCTCGGTTAAATTTCTTTTGAACCAAAATTCTAATTATGCATTGTTTAGACCATGGAGGGGATGTGATCCCAAGTCTTGTTTTATTAATATTGTTTAGCCCATGCCGGGGATGTGATCCTAAGCCTTATTTTATTAATATTGTTTAGCATATTTAACTTCTTATTTTTCCCCTTTTTCCCATTTACACCTCATCACCCTTTACACTTTTATTTTTGAAGTGATAAATAAATTACAATCTGTCAAACCACTATACTCCCTTTGTCGTGTGTAGCTAGAGTTTAGGTTTTTTGCATCGCGGGCGGTGAACCCAACAACGAAAGTGTCCTCACATGAACACATGGTTCGCCTCACGTCAGTGATGAACTAGAGTAGGCTAAGAGATAAGGGTACAAATGAGACTGGCGGAATGTTGTGACTGTGTTGGAGGTACTATAAAAATACACCTTGTGGTATTCTTATGACCCTGGTTATTTGAACCAACCTACTCCTCTTTTGAATCTGGACACTAAGTGGATTTCTATTGATACTATACCCATAATCTTTGTTAGGAAATATCTTGGGGATTATAGCCTTCATGGAGAAGATTCTCTTGTTTTACCTCTACATTTGTTAGATAAGCCTAGCTTCAGTAGGCAAGAGAGGCTTAGGGAATTGGGATCCACTATTTTACTTTCTACTATGGATGTTCCCTCTGAGGGGATGGAGAGAGCTTTCGGAAAACATCCAGCCCAGTTACATTTTTTCTGCTTTGATGTTTGCAATGCATAACCAGTAAATTATAATAATGATGACCTTGTATTTTTATGATTTTGAATAAAATATATATGGGTTGTTTTCGCACACTTTATTCGTATAGTTATGGTGTCCCAGTGTTTTAGCATAGTGATTATGTGGTTGGTCTTTGGATGACTAACCCACTTGACTGGTTACCGATTTGGATGAACCTGATTTGTCCCGCCTTAGGTTCTACTATGACTCTTAGCCTTATGCAAACAGTTCTTGTTGTTTTAGACTAAAGGTTTGGATTTGTTACCGATAAATTTTTATAGGATTTGTTCCTTGACTTGGTCTAGTGAAACTTCTTGTCCTTGACTTTAAGTCATATTGGAAATTTTAGAATTAGGAACTTCTTGTTCGTGACTTGTCAAAAACAAAGTCATACATGAAGTTTTGTTGAACTTGCTGATGTTTTGTTAAAATTGACTTATTGTACGGTTTCAAAATTGCTATATCTCCCATTCCCAAAAAATATAGAAAAAAAGGAAGTTGATTGATGACAATCCAATAAAAAAACATGGAAAAGAGTTTCTATGTAGCATTACTCCGGGGAGGGCAAATCAGGCAAAAAAGATAAACGTGCACTACTCCAGCCAGACGTCTTACGCCGAGGTGGAGCATATGATGATGGTAAGCTTTTATTTTTCTGTAATTACAGAAATATGTTATTCTTCATTATTTTACTTTGCGAGCCCAGTACTAATTTTGCATTATTTTATTTCAGGGGATGGGGAGTGGCCCTGGGGGTAGGCCACATAGGTTCGATGCCTATGTGGCAATTCAGATGAAGAAGGGGAACGATAAGGAGGTGTTCCTGAGCATCGCGACCAAAATTGTAAGTAATCCGACAGTTTACTTTTTATTCATTACGTTTATAATTTTTTTATTTACTTATTTAACTAATCGTGTGCTTTTTGTCATTTCAGGCAAAGCTTAAAGAAGTGTATGAGCCGCAGTCCGATGTCGATAAGGCATCTTTGTCCACGGACTCACTTAACCAAGTGCTTGACACTGATTGCAAAGGGAGAACAAGGGGATGAGCTCGCGGGTGGCCAAATCTAGGATCATTGGATTGGAGACAAGCAACAATGGGTTGGCTCGTCAGGTGGACTCACATGACGCGAACCTATCAAGGATGGAGGCGACGATCCAAGATATATTCTCATTCGTGAAGCGTTCGTTGGGAGGAAAGGGAAAGGTTAAGGGTAAGGGGAAGGATAAGGTGTGGAGGAGGATGAGGACATGGACATCGCTACTTCATTGCCGACACGTGCAGACTCATCGATTGATTATTCAATCCCCTACTTGGCACCCGTCGAGCGGCCTATGCCAACAATTGGTTGGCCCAGTGTGTTTATACTCGACATATTTGATGGCACGCGGATAGGGAGGAGTTTGAGGGACCCGAATACCGTCTAGGGTATGTTGGTTCATGGACGTGCGCTTCAAGACATCGAGACCAAGGTGCTCATCGTGCATGTGATAACCGAGAAGGAGAATGTCCCATTGTGGTTGCGTGAACAATGCGGCGTAACGCATATTCAGGGGTGTCTCAATGCGTTTGTTGTGTGGCCTTACTTCCTCCTAAAACCTACCACATGACATTATTTGTATTTATTTTATCTGGACACTTGGATTATATTTCTATTGTATTGATTTATTACATTTTGGTTTGGATATGGAATTATATATGCAATGATTTGGTGCTTTCTTTCTATATTATTTTGATATATGATGCCTAAACATGTACAATTTTGCTATAATAGGTACAAATATACTACTGGGCAGTGGTAGTGGCCAAACTGGCCAGCAGATTTTTTTTAAATTCTGCCCAGATTTGTCACGGTCATTGACCATGACAAGTCCGTGATAAGTTTCTTTATCACAGACTTGTCACAGTCAATGACTGTGATAATTTTTAAAGGTTGTCATGGGTTTGTCGCGGTCTTTGACCATGACAACTCTTATCAAGGTCAAAGACCGTGACATGACCATGATAAGTCCGTGATCACAAAAGTTGTCACTCCCAAAATTATCACGGTCATTGACCTTGACAAGTCCAACTTATCAAGGTCAATGACCATGAAAAATTCGACAGTTTTGGTGTAGTGTACATATGTATTTGAAACTTCCATCCAGAATTACTGATAATATTTCCTAAAATGCTCGGCATTCCATGGTTTCTTGAATTGCTCTCCTTCAAGTGTTTCTAGACGATAGGTACCTGGTTAGATAATGAAAGAGATACGATATGGACCGTGTCAATTTCCCTCCAACTTGTTTCCCTTTTAGATTACATTCTTCAGAATATAGTCTCATTTTTTTAGGTTACTCAGCTTCACCCTTCTGTTATAAAACATGGAAATACATTATTGATATGTTGCTACCCAAAGTGTAGCATTCTCCCTGACTTCTTCCGCCAATTCTAAATCTAGCGTTATTGTGAGGTCACTCTGACAAGAGTTAAAGTTAAGCACCATGTTGCTAGGCAGGCCGATCTCAGTAGGAACAATAATTTTGGTTCTAAATGCCAGCATGTATGGAGTTTTACTGATAGCTGTCCTTGGCGTGGTTTTATAAGCCCATAAAACACTATGAAATTCATTAATCTAGTTTTCTTTTGCATCATCAAGTCTCTTCTTCAACCCATCGAGCAGTGCTTTTTTGGTTACCTTTGTTTGATCATTGTACTGAGGATACCCTAGTGTAGAGTGTAACTTTTGGATCATGGATTAAATGCAGTAATATTTAAACTCCTAGTTGTCAAACTGAGTTCCATGGTTGGTAATGAAGGCATATGTCATGCCATATCGACATATGATGTTTTTCCATATGAATTGGAACAATCTTTCATAGGTAATTCCAACCAATGGCTCAGCGTCAACCCATTTAGTGAAGTAGTCTACGACCATAACTAAATATTTAAATCGCCCTTTTATACTCGAAAATGGGCCAACCAAATCAATCCCGCATATGGAAAAAGGCTAAAGTGAGGTGATTAATGTGAAAGTGGACCCCCGTCTTCTATGCATGGCGTCAAAATTTTGGCATTTGTCACACTTTTTAGCATATAAACCACAATTTTCCTTCATGGTTGGCCAGTAATAACCTTGCATGGCCACTCATCGTACCAATGATCACCCTATTAAGTGAGCTCCGTAGGATCATTCATGTACCTCTTTAATTAGATCTTTTACCTTAGTGGGGGGGATACATCGGAGCACAGAAATAGTGATTCCTCTTTTGTACAAGACTCGTCCTTCAAGTACATAGATGGTCACTTTGTATCTTAATTTCCTCACCTCCTTTGGTAGAGTTTCATTCATAATATACCCTTTGATTGGATCAATCCATGAGGGGCCTAAGTATACTACTATCATGCTGATATTCTCTTCGTCACTCCTCCTATTTTCTAGAATTTCCACTAGGATGGTTCTTCTTAATTCGATTTTGGTTGCAGAGGCTAGCCGAGTAAGTGCATCTTCTCATGCATTCTCAATGCATGGAATTCTGACCATCCTGAGTACCAGAAACTTAGTGATGGTTTTTTGAGCTTTCGCCGGATACTTTGTCATCAATTATCCTCTGAATCCATATACCCTAGCCCTTAATTGACGATCAGTTGAGAGTCACTATGAGCGATTATTTCCTCGACGCCTAGTAACAAAGAGAGTTCCAGTCCTATAATTAATGCTCCATACTCTTCCTTATTATTAGAAGCTTGGAATAAAAATGAAGATCATACTCCACATCTATTTCATCAGGTGTGTTTATGATTAATCCTACTCCACTTCCAATTGCACAGAAAGACCCATCTCATATAACTTTCATATAGGAATTTCTTCATCAAAGCTCCCATCACTCAGAAATCCCTGCTGGAATAACATTTTATTCCATTCCTCATACTGTTTGGTAATTTCTTGTATAGTGGATGTTTCTGGTTTGTCCACTTTAGATGTTTGCTCGGCTTAGCTTGGCGGTGATCGCTCTTCCAAGGAAATCTGCTCGAATGGAATATTCTTAGTCGAATCTTGATCGGTTGCTTTGTCTGCGTAAGTGAAGTTCACTATGAAGTCTACCACTACTTGATCTTTTAACGTCATTCTAGGCTCATAAAGTACGTCATACTATCCTAACCCCATTTCCCTAGAAAGAAATCTTCCTGACTTCTCTAGTTTATGGATAGGTTGACGCAATAGTAGGTCTGTATAGACCATGATTATCTGTGCCTGAAAATATGGTTTCATTCTTCTTGACGCTTCAATGAAACTTTTCCAGGTGGGGGTATCAAATTTCTACTCCCCTAGAGGCCTTGTTAGTGTATTAAACTGGTTTTTAAATTCCATGCTCTAATCAGATTAGGGCTGAGCTAAATGCCGATTCAAATACAACAAGGTATAAGTATAATTTTTCTCCTGTAAGCGATCGGGAGAGTAGGGGTGCATCCCCCTAAGTATTTCTGTAACTCCTGTAAAGCATTTTTTCACTCTTTATTCTACTTACCACCTTAAATAATGAAATAGACTTGAGAGTAGCACATGAAATAAATCGATTAAGAGAAACTATTCTTCTTGTCAATTTTTGAACATCTTTCTTACACGAGGGAGGTTGCATGTCAATCAGTGCTTTAATCTTGTTTGGATTGGCTTCAATTACTCTTCTATTTACTCCGAATCCTAAGAACATTCCCTCCTTCACGTCGAACACACATTTGGTCGGATTAGTCTTCAACTGATGCTTATCAAGCTGATCAAAGTCCGACTTAAATCTTCAATGTGTGCGATAACTTTTTTGCTTTTAGTAAGAATGTTGTCCATATAAACTTTTATATTCTTGCTAGCTTATTCTTCGAAAACTTTATTCACTAGCCTTTGATATACTGCCCAAACATTTTTAAATCGCAAAAGGAATAAAATTGTAATAATAAGTACTTTGGCTGGTGATTGATGTTTTCTCCCTGTCTTTCGGCTTCATTTTGATTTAATTATACCCTGAATAGGTATCCATTAAGCTGAATAATTCATGCCCGACTATTGCGTGGACTAGTTGATCAATTCTTAGCAAATGAAAATAATCCTTCAGTAAGGCCTTATTGAGGTTCGTGAAGTCACCACACGTATGCTATTTGTTATTCTTATATCTCACCATCACTACGTTGGCCAACCAGTTTGGGTATTTGTAATCTTTAATCAATTTTTCTTTTTATATCTTGTCTACCTCTTCTTGGATAGCCATGTTCTTGTCAGGACTGGATACACGTCGCTTCTTCTTGATCGATTTGGCATCCTTGGTGATATTCAATACATGGCATATGAATTCTGGATCTATTCCTGGGATGTCTTTATGTCTCCATGCAAATACATTCTTTCTCTCTTCAAGAAATTTGATCAGTTCTTGTTTGAGGCTGGTTCCAGAGTTGAGCCAATATGCGTAGTTCTTTCTAGTGTTCCGTCTTCTAGGACAATTATTTATGTGGCCTTCATAACCTCGCCTTTAACCAAATCATCCTCCTTATGGGGATCTAAGGTCTCAATCTGGTAGGTGGTAGTGATCTTCTTGACTTCTTCGTGGTCGACTGAAGTATACTAGCATTCCCTAGCTTTAATTTAATTTCCATTCACAACGCCAACTCCATAATGAGTGGGGAATTTTAAACATTTATGGACAGAAGATGGTAGAGGTTCAAAGTTTTTCAGACCGACCTGTGACACCCCGCCTAATTAAATACCGGGCGATCACTCCTTTATTAAATTAAATCAAGGTAAACAGTTGGTTCATTCTCAGCATCACTGTCGATAAAAATAATTTTTCCAATTTAACACCCTAAATAATTAAGCTAAGTGTCAAAACATTTTTCATACAAACTTTCCAAATTTTAATTAAAGAAAAAGATTTATTTTAATTAAAACAACATTTCTACAATAAAGAATCACACCACAATAAACCAAATAACATAATACATTCATCAATCGAATGTCAACAAATGGAACTAAAACCACAAATCCATCCTGAATAAATCCCATAGAACAAAACTGGAAATAAAAGAAATACAAAATCCCAACAACAAATGAAATGATGAAAATGGCGACACGTGCCCAATAAATGAGAATAATAGGAGTGGAGTCAATAACAGAAGCCGTCTACTCAAGTGACCTGCAACTCCCACCTAAGCTGCAGCTCGTTCTTCTCAAGGGATACTAAGCAAGATGTCCCTGGGGCTGGGCACCTGAAAATATACATATATATATACAAGAGAGAGAGAGAGAGGAAAAGAAACGGGTTAGAGCCCGAAAGTGTGTTTGATTTTAAAATACGTTAAGCAAGTATTTAAATTGATACAGGACAATGCAAATCATATTAGTTCGACACTCTCTTGAGAAATTCTCACCTCTCTTCTAATGTGCACACCTATCATACTAATCTTCCCAAATAATTTAGTTTATCTTAACTCACTCATAAGTTTTCAAAACCGAACGATGACAATGTTTTAAAAAGGTTACTTTCAATTTGTAGCACTCCTCTCGTTTTAGCTTCATTAAATTATAAAGTTTCCCAGTGTCTTCTCATACTTTCACAAAATAAGTATTTATTATTGCGTCAACAACTATGTCCTACTTATCAAATCACAGTAGGCAGTTTAAAGTTTATAACCTCATATATATATTAACTACTCGAATAATATATATTTATAACAGCACCCCAACTAAACTATGGTGCGGGCATACTCTGCTATCAAATCCCCGTATCGCTCACACAAAGGGAAATACAAGTTCGGAATCACTCTCGAACTGTATTAACATATACAAAACAACGTTGAGGCGAAACTTAGATTCCAAGTCCAAGAGGTCAGTACATACCCACACGTCTCTTAGGACCGTCCGACTATCAATCTGATAGCCCGTACCTTGGATCTTTAACTTCTAGGGTACGAATCAATATCCCCCATAAAGCAACACAGGATAAGATCGTCCCAGCGCGGTAACCTCAGGGATAACAAGTAGCGCGGGTACGTTTTTCACATGTATATAATATATGTACACACAATCATATAAATATACCCATTTCATCATATTAATATAGGTTCCTCTCGTAACCCATAGTCACAACATTTATCCTTAATTTACCATTATTATGATTAAGTCTAAGGTTTCGTCTCTAACCTTAACTCGAAGGGTTTTCTCACTAGCTATGTGACACTCGTGGATTCTATCCATCCAGGTAGCAAAATCAGTAGGTAAACATCTATTCACTATCGTAAGTATTTGACGTAATCTCTCACTTGAATTACGTAGTTTCCTCATCCTTTAAATAATTGTCCCTAAAATACAATTATCATCTCATAATAAAGTTCTCAACACTTAATCATATGCCCTACTGGTCTCTCCTATATCCCAAAACATTTTATTCATAAAGCCCAAAAGCTATTTCACGATGAATCATGTTCAATTAATTAAACAAGGGGAAATAAGAGTCTGCCAGGAAGGGTCGATCGATCGAGGTCTGGGGCTCGATCGATCGAACCTTCGATCGATCGAAGCTCTAGGGTCGATCGATCGATCAAGCAGGTCTGCGAAATCCTGCAGAAGTGCAGTTACGGGTTTTACCAAAATTCTTCACCCAAATTATTATTTTCCAACACTATTCATCCCAAAACTCCTACTACAAACATAATAACATATTTCCAGATGTTTTTAACGTTAAGCATGCGTATATCCATCATTAAACATGATTAAAAAACCCAAAATCTCATTTAAACATCAAGAACCCTAATGTTTTCTTAACTTTTGTTCTAATCAGTTTTCTCCAGAATTTCCTTCTAACATAATATCAAAAATTCGTGGGTTAATCATCTACTTCACATACTATTTCCAGAATATGGTTATAATGTTTTCTACATGCAAATTCCTATCAAAATTTGGGGTTTTCTTCCATTGATTACACTCCTAATCATTCCTACACTAATATAAATATTGCACCAACGAAAATACGCAAGTTAAACACTTGCCTGGGATTTCAGAGGTTTGGTTTCCTACTGATATTGGTGTGGCTGCGTTCTCCTCCTCGCGATCTACGCGTTGGTGGTGACGGTGGTGCAAATGGTGGTGTTTTTGGCCTTGAATCACCTTGAGAGCTCTCTCCTCTCTACTCCAATGGCCGTTCTAGGGTTCTGAATGTTCTAACCCTAAAAGGATGACTTAAATGGCTGCTAAGGATGGCTGAAATTCGTGGGTTTAATTACCCTATTTTGTAAAATGACCAAAATGCCCTCCCGGGTCACTAATTAAGCCTAAAAACATCCCGAGACCCAAACTAAACCCCCGGGTACACTTTTCTGACTATCTCGACCCTTCCGGACACGTTGGCGCACTCGAAATGACCATACGAACAACTTATAAAATATTCACTTTTATATCTCAATAATTAGTCCCGACGCGACACGGGCGCGTCCCGACTAAAATTCTCAAAATTATTATTTCATTCACTCGTGACTTATAATATAACCCATATCATATATTACTATGCTCATTAGTAATATTCGACAATTTTATATAATTACTAACTCTCGTCACGTTAATAATTATAACATAATTAATTTTCGGATTTTTATTAAATAATTCACTCTCATTAAATTTAATAAAACCCAAAAATTAATATAGCATAAAAATACGGCGTATTACACGACCCTATTGAGGATCATATTATAAGTTGATTAGGCGTTCTTGTCTAGGATAAAGAAACGGATCCCTTCATTCCTACTCACAGGCTAAGTACCAATATGAACCTTCAATTTGATAATTCCTAAAGGGTATACTCATTTTTGAACGAAGTCGGTCAGGGGTCTTTGGTACAATTCCAACTTTTGTCACGTAATCCCAAACTTTAGAAATAATTATAGAACAGAACATTGGCCAAACTGCCATTATCTACTAGGATTCTGGCCACCCTTGCTTCGTGCACCACCGTAGTGATGACCAAAGGATCAACATGAGGGTAGAGCACTCTAGACAAGTCATTCTAAGAGAAATCAATTACCGATTTATCTTTGTTCACCTTTCTTGGGCAACCATGTACTTTGTGTGATAAGTTAATTTATCGAATAGTTGAACATGCCTTATCCTCATTCAAATAGGCCTTTCGCTTGACTGCCTCATTACTAACTCCGAAGTCTCCTCCTGTAATTAAATGGAAACCAAAAGATATAATTTTTATATCAAGCTCAGGTTCTCAAGGATTCGGATCATCTTCTGAATCATCATCTCGACCTTTTTTCTTATCATCTCTACTTTTACAAGGGGATTTTGATCATCTTTTAAATTCTCACCCCTCTGTTTTGTCAACAAACTTAGATAGTTTTCCGTGTAGGATGATATTTTCAATTTGATTTTTTAGTGCAATACGATTGTTTGTGGTATGCGCATGATCCTTATGGAACTCGCAACACTTGGACTTGTCCTTACTATTAGGAGAGGACTTTAATTTCCCTGTCCACTTGAGATCCCTACTTTCTAGAATATCTTCCAGAATGTGATGTTGGACAACAGTGAGAGGAGTGTATTCCTTATACTTCTTAGGTTTCTTGGCCTTCTTATCCTTTTACTCCCTTTTTCAGAACTCTTATGACTGTCGGCTTTAGCACCTAGAATTTTCTTAGCGGCCATAACGTCCTTGACATTCACGATTTTTCTAACTTTAGCCATCAACTCAGTCATGGTTTTAGGGGGGATTCTTTAGCCAGTGCATACAGTACACCAAAACTAGATAATTATCACGATCAAAATCCTTGACATGACGAACTTATCATGTTTGGGGGTGATAACTTTTCTGTAATGGACGTGTCATGATTAAAGTCTGTGACACATTTTCTTTTGTCACGAATGTGTAACAGACTTTGATCGTGACAAGTCTGTGATAAATAAATCTTGTCACGATCTTTGACCGTGACATGTTAGTGAAAACTTAGAAATCCTTATCACGGATGTGTCACGGTCAAAGATCGTGATAATAAATCCTTGCCACGAACTTTTCACGATTAAAGTGTGTGATAATACTGGGCAGCAGTAAAAATGAACTACTGGGCAGTATGGTACTTTCACTACCCACCAACATTTTATTATGTCTTACATCAACAATATGATATATATCTCAACCAATATTCATTCATTCATAATAAATAATAAACAACATTCAACATTCAACATTTAATATTCATATTCATAATTAACAAATGCTAATCAAGTTATTACAAATAATTGTTCATTCGTGATCACTTTGAAGGAGGAAGGTATGCCATACTACATAAGAATTGAGACAACCCTCAATAATACTAATGCTTCACTGCTCATTCAACCACACTTGTACATTCTCTTTTCCCACATACACATGCATGATGCAGACCTGTGCCTCGTGCGGTTGCAACAGATGGTTATGCACCATAGTACCTGGGTATGTATCCATGTCCCTCAACCCCCAACTATTCTATTGCCACCCCGCGTGTCTACTATATACACACTATTCCAACCAATTATTAAAAATGACATTGGGACGACGGGGGTATGGTTGGGGGTGGAGAATATGTCTTATGAAGACGAGGGGGTATCAGTGAGGGTAAGGGTGTGAAGGACGGAGCAGTGGTCCTCTTGTCTACCACTTTATCCTTGCCCTTCCTTAAGCTATACTCAAACTAGCCTTTAAGATCACGTTTGACATATGCAAACATTTTTTGCATTGTTCTCTCCAGGTTGTCAAACTTCTTTGAGTTGTTGATCGTCAACTCGTTCACCTTGCGTGCTAGCTCAGTGTTGCTCGATGCAATCTCGATGATCCTTGACTTCCCCACTCTAGATCCCACCCCCCGAGTACGGACCTTGTGATCCCTCCCGAGTAGTTGGCTTAGTGCCTCCGTAGTTAGATATGCCTTATCGACATCACTCTGAGACTTATGCAGTTCCTTAAGCTTTTAATGAAATAACATAAAAGTACACGATTAGATAAATTAATAAGAAAATATGTGATTATAAATTTATATTTTTATAACGTAATTAAAACTTTAACTTACAATAGTGGTGGCCATATTTGGATTGACCTTATCATCCTTCCCCTTCTTTGTTCGAATTGACACATAGGCATCGGGCCTATGTGAATTACCCTCAGGGGCAAGGGCCACTCCCTGTCTCATGAAATAAAGTAATGCAAAATTAGTAGATTAGTATATAATTATAACTAAATAAAATAAAATAAAACTAAAATGAAAGAACATTAAAAACTTACCATCCCGTGCTCCACCTCGGCGTAAGACGTACGCACGGAGTAGCGCATGTAGACCTTCTTGGCCCGATTTGCCCTTTGTAGGCCCCTTTTTCTATGTGTGCTTTAGGTGAAAACAATTTTTCAAAAAAAAAACAAACAAGCTTTTTCCAAATTTTAATTCGTACCAATTTTGTGAACCAATTTTACTTAATCTAATTTTATCTTATTAATCCTAAACATGCATCTAAGTTATTAAGAAAGTAAAATAAAGTAAATTCCACAACACCGATGCACAAGTAAACAACTAAGGGAAAAAAACCTCGGACGAACCAAGTCATAAAATCACTACGATAGGGTTTTACAAAGTATAGACATTAGACTTACTCAATGGCTCGATACCCCACAAGCCTTGACGCTCTTCTATGCTTTAACTGATTCTCCACAGTGCAACACAAAAATTCTTCCACGCCAGGTTTATAACACATGAGTCAACGTATGCCTCGATATCCACTGATATAGCTTTGGCAATTGTCTATGATTCAGAAATCAGAGTCCATCGCTTTTTCACCGCAAAACTCGATGAAAAAATGTTCAAAGTATGAACAAACTCCAGATGGTGGTAAACACAAGATCTCTATAGCATATGTATATGAAAGATTAGATCTTTAAATACAAAGGATGTTTTAGAGTTGAAAAACCTTTGTAAAGAAGTGCAGAAAAACGTAACTGTTTGTTCTGTAATTTTGGTTTTACACACCCAGAAATTTTGAGAAGAAATTACCTTAAATAAAAAACTTAAGTAGGCAAGTCATTAGAATGAGATGTCTATGTTATTCGAACGATATAGCCATCTCGTTAGAACGAGATGTCCATGTCATTGAACGACATTCACATGTCATTTGAACGACTGTTAAAGTCGTTTGATCCTTCTAAACACAAGGGAAAGATCTACATGACTCTAAAACGAGTTTATCTCAGAATTAATGAAGTTAAAACCTTTTTAAAACCTTTTTAACATTTTAAAATCATTTTTAACCAACATAACATCCTTAAAACATTTATCGAGTCCCATAAACATTATGTGTTCATACCTAAGAGTATCTCAAAATCCAATGTGATATAAAGACGTGAAATGTGCACAGATAGACACGACATGATCTATCTGAAAGCTTGGCTGCTATGTCTTTAAAACAACACGTTAGAGACTATGTGATAATCGTGACAAGTAAAAATCTATCTATGAAATAAATTGGATTTTGTCCGGAATAGTGCCTATACATATAAATTGACACTACTTGGAAATTTTTCCTTACAGATCTCCCCCTTTGGCTAGTCCGGGACAAAAGCAAAATAGTGAAATGCCTAAGCCAGGTCGTCAAGCCGAATGACCTAAATCCCATCCCATAACCCCCCCCCCCCCCAAAAAAAAAAATAAATAAATAATGAACACGATCTAGTAAACGAACATCGGACCGACAACATAAACTTGTCTTTATGTGATGTAGTCACAAAATTTTCAATCTCTGAATAATCACTACACACACAAAATAACAAATAACATGTGAAGTATGGAGGTACAAATGATATAAAACATTATTATACCAATTTGTAAAACAAACCATTTGTTAAACATGTGAGCAAGATATATGATACTAAAACTTATACATAAACATTATAGATCAAATCAATGATATCAATATGTAAATACTATGATCAAAACATGATAAACAAATGTGATCATAAAACAAAACTCCCACTACATCACATATCATCTCTCCCCCTTTTTGTCTCGAATAGACAACTAGAGATAAAGATAAATAATTCAATATGATAATAGTCATAAGAGAATATATGGATAAACATATGTATCCAGCTAATAATAATAAGAATATACCAAATCGTAGCTAGCAAAGAGTCACACAAATGAAATCATCAATATCAGTAATGATGTGATTAAATGAATCAATGCAGTGTAAGAATCAAGCATGAATAATCAATATAGACTACATGTAAACTGACCAGATGTACCAAAACAGTGTAAGATCGTCACATATACGAAGCAGGTACAAAAATAGAACAAAAACTCAAAAAGTCAACTTTGGTCAACACATGTCGTTCGAATGACAATGAAATGTCATTTGAACGAGATAAGATCTCGTTCGATTGATGCAAGAAATGACCTAAAATAGTGTGTGGTCGCGCGAAGCATCTATCTAACGACCCTAAAAACGACCTAAGAAATAACCATACCTGGCACTTTTATCATTTCATTTCTAGTGTCGCAAGATCCAGTCTTCAAACGACATGGATATGTCATTTGAACGACGTCCAGGAGTCATTTGAACGACTTTAAAAACTTTTGTTTTCCAACTCTAAAAATATGCAGGATTTTCCCAGGCAAAATATTTCATGAAAACAACAACTGAAAAATCAAAATAGTTGCAAAACAGACTCAAAACAGAAAAATAAAACGAGTACGAGTTTCATGTTAACATAGTATCAATGTGATCAAACATGGATATGGAATTAATGGGCGTGAATTACAACACATGAATCATAATTTGGACACATC
Source organism: Sambucus nigra (assembly GCA_949130495.1). Lineage (NCBI taxonomy): Eukaryota > Viridiplantae > Streptophyta > Magnoliopsida > Dipsacales > Adoxaceae > Sambucus > Sambucus nigra. The sequence continues at coordinate 751,176,690 of OX422207.1, read as the reverse complement.
GAAACGATCAAGAAGCTCTAATTGATAGCTAAATGTCATCAAACTAAGTTTTATCCATATGTGGCAATTAATATATTGAGCTTAAAGAACTAAACAAACAATATGCACAAAAATCCAAAATTTTGACGATTCAACAAAAAATAGCGTCATGACACGATTTTTCAACATTAGGATTCGTGGTGCAAACCCGTTGTTATTTTCCATTCAAACACCCTCATATATTCATATTTCCTTTTTCTAGTTCTTTTGAGGTTTCTACTTTTCTCACCCTAGAGAAATCCTATTGTACCTATTTTGGCATATTTTTATTTTTATTACCTTAATTTTTTCTTGGGCTCTTTTAAATGGTGGTTTTCACGATGAGATTATTATTCTCTCACAACCCTTTCCTTCGAACACTCATTATTTTCTCAATTTAAGCAGTATAAATCCTCACAGCAAAACGGATTTACGTGTACACCTCTTCCTAAGTCTTATTATGCCTAAATGACAAAATTGAGAGGAGAACGTCTCACCAAACTCAAATACGCATGAGAAGTCAAACATTGATGTAAACTTATGCATGTGAGTGCGGTGGCATATATACAAAGTCGAGTCCAAATGCAAATTAACTTCGGAGCAACCACATTAGTCAATGGTTAAGATCATTCTAAAATATCTATAATTATGACCAAATGTCCTAGACACATGGATAATAAAATGATGGGGACTCAAGCACACCAATATGCCATATCAAACATGAAAACTCATGACACAAAATAAATCAAAAATCTTTTTGTGTTTTTCAAACCACATTTTTGACTAAAAAAATAAAATCTTTTTGTATTTTCTCAAAAATATATAAAACCAAAAATCTTTTTGTATTTTTTCAATAAGGCTCAAATAATTAAAAAAATGTAATACAAAGAGTTACACATGTCATAACACTAGCAAGATATATATCATGAAGCAAAGACTAACGTATAACAAACATGGCTAACAACATCCTCCTTTAGATTTAGCATGAGAAGTATCATGTGATAGCAAATGAGAGTCATGAAGTTTAATTCCTAAAGCCACTAAGTACGGTTTCCTAACCCAGGTAGGTGTGTAACGACACATGGGGGTTCTAGGTACCGAATCAACTTTATTCTTAAACTTCCAAGGATCATTTTTAAGGTCATAGCAATAACGTCTAAGGTGAACCTTCCTACCGCAATGAGTGTAAGTGAAAACACAGCGATGAATGTGACCTAAATGTTGACCTCTCCTAACGTTTCGAGTTGGCTCTCTCGCAAGATTGATATCGGATTTGGGAATGGGTGCAATACGATCATCGAAGCCTATATCAAACTTATCATCTTTAATTTGGACGGTGCCTAAATCCTATTCAACTTTTTCGATCTTGCCTCCAAATCAAACTTCACTTTACTCGAGTCTCTCAATCTCTTCTCAATATCATTAATCCTAGACTCAAGAAAATGCCTAGACTCCTCAAACTATAGAATCTCTTTCTTCAAAGCCTCCATCAAACCACGAAGACTATCTCTCTCACCCTCAATGTATTCTAGTTTCTCCCGAAGAGTTTTCTCCCGTACCGTAAGATCCTCAATCAATGCATCATTATTTTATACAACACGCTCTTTCAACTTAGCTTTCAATTTTAAGTTAGCCTTTTTCACCTTCACTGCTTCCTCATACAAATAATTAAAGGCAACTTGCAACTCTCTCACATCTATCTCCTCCTCTTCACTAGTTTCACCCTTACTCTTTTGGGGTTCACATAAAACGGACTCGAAAATGTCTGTCACATGAGTATCTTCATAAGAATATTTATCGTCAACGCTCACATGACATGCCATAAATGCTACAATGTTGTGCTCAATAGGGGAACTCTCTCCCTCTTCCGGTTCACTATCACTTAAGGTGGCATTATATGTTATCAGTTTCTTGCCCTCCTTCTCAAGTCTAGTGGGGCACTCCGCTAACTTATGTCCATAACCCTCACAATTAAAACATCTATCTGACTCATTCCTCTTATCATTCTCACTTTGATTATTAGGGATGTTATTCGCCTTGTTGTTCTTGAATTTCTCAAGTATTTTGGCATCTTTCGATTGATTTGGAACTTGAGAAACTTTTTGAACTTTTTTCCCCACAAATCTACATCTTTTAAATCGGTGTCAGAATCATCATCCGAAACTTTAGTCTCCTCTTTCTCGGCTTTCGAACTAATGCCATTTTCTTTCTTTGTCACTTGCTTGGAGGTAAACATGTCAAGTTCATAGGTTTATAACTCACCTACAATATCTTCTAGTTTTGTTGATTCAAGCATACCTAAGGAGTTTAAAATGCCCACTTTTTTATCAAATCTACTTGGCAACGACCTTAAGATTTTTTTTATGACTCGATTGTTAGGTATTTTCTCTTCCAAGTTAAACAATGAGTTAAGAATATGTGGAAATTTAGTGTAAAACTCATCAGACTTATCACTCTCTAACATTTTAATCATCTCAAATTGGGTAGTGAGGTTTTGAAGTTTAGATTCCCTAATCGTGGTATTTCCCTCGTGAGTGAGTGCAAGAACATCCCAAACCTCTTTCGATGTCTCACACATCATAACACAATTATACACTTCAGGGGTAACAAATGAGGAAATAACATTTAAACCTTTAAAGTTATAAAGTGAAAGTCTTTGTTCAGCTTCGCTCCACGACTCAACATGTTTAAAACCAGTGCCCTCTCTATCTAACCTGATCGGTGGTCACCACCCTTTTTCTATTGCTAACCAAACAAGCTCATCAATAGATTTAAGTTCACTTTTCATTCACATTTTCTAGTAAGCATAATCAGTTCCATTTAACAGGAGTTCTAAACGCATTAATTTTTTTTAAATTCATACCTACAAGCACACGGGATCACACACATAAAAAAATGTTTTCTAGCTCTGATACTAATTTGTAGATCTTTCCCTTATCTTCAGATGGATCAAATGACTTTAATAGTTGTTCAAATGACATGTGACTATCGTTCAAATGATATGGACATCTCGTTCTAATGATATGGTTATATGATTCGAATGAAATACACATTTCGTTCTAATGACTGGTCGACTTAATTTTTTTATTTAAGGAAATTTCTTCTCAGAGTTTTGGGGTGTGCAGAACCAAAATTACAGAACAAACAGTTACGTTTTTTGCATTTGTTTACAAAGGTTTTTCAAGTCTGAAAACATCCTTTGTGTTTCAACATTCGATCTTTATATACATATCTGTTAGAGATCTAGTGTTTAGCACCATTTGGAGTTTGTTCATACTTTGAACATTTATTTCATCCAGTTTTGTGGTGAAGAAACGGTGGACTCTAATTTATTAATCGTGGACGGTTGCCAAAGCTATACTAGTGGATACCGAGGCACACGTGGACTCGTGTGTTGTGGACCTGGCAAGGAAGGATTTCTACGTTGCACTGTAAATGAATGATTGAAGCATAAAAGAGCATCAAAGCTTGTGGGGTATCAAGGTTTTGAGTAAGTCTACTTCCGTTACTTTGTAAAACCGTATCATTGTGATTGTCTGACTTGGGCCGTCTGCGGTTTTGTTTCCTTAGTGGTTTCCTCGTACATCGACATTGTGGACTTTACTTATTTTACTCTCTTAATCGCCTAGATGCATGTTTAGGATTAATAAGATAAAATTAGATTAAGTAAAATTGGTTCAAAAAATTTGTACGAATTAAAATTTGGAAAAAGTTCATTTTTTTAAAACTATTTTCACCTAAAGCACACATAGAAAAAGGGGCCTACCCCTCCTCGATTAACAAGAGGATAATTGCCTCTTCGAGACCTCATTATCGACAAACTGTTATCAGATTGCTAATGAGATTGGTTCCTTTGAGGGTGTCGTGTTCCTAGGTCACAAGATGGACTCCCGATCTAGGCCAAAGTACCGTACGCGCATGTTTTTCTTTCATGTTTTATACTAATCTCTTAATTGTTCCATTGTGGAGTCGCGTAAATGTGGGGTCAAGCTAAATTATTCTTCTCAAACAAACATAAACACAAAACAAAAAGAAAGTGAGTTAGTAGTATTTAAATTATAAAATATAAAAAATAAATATAAATACAAAATAATAAGAAAGTGAGAAAGTGCCTTTAATTCCCCCAGATGGCCATCTTAAGCTCGTAGGGCACCTTCCTCCAATCTGTGTACCTGGAGCCAAAAATAATCTTCAGTAAATCTAGGGTCTTAGCTTGTAATTCCGTCTTGTTCTCCACTATCGTCCCCAATTTTCCCCATTTTAGGGGTCTAGTGCTAGATGAGCCTTCCTCTCCCTCGCTTCCCTCACGCCCTAATGTAGACATTTCATAGAAAAATTGTTGTTATTAGTAGAAACTTATATATGAGAAAAGGATCAAATCCAAATGAATAAAATCATTAAAATGATTAAAATACAAATGAATAAAATCACTAGAAGAATACAAATAAATGATATTATAAGAATACAAATCCATATCATAAACCAAACTAGATGATAGAACACATAAACATGAACCCAATGAAGATAGACTCAGATTAAACTCACAAAGCTCTCGTGTCTAACTCAGGAAATAGTAATGAACTTTAGAAGTAACCTAGATAGAGGGAGAGGGAAATAAGCACCCTAGATACACCCTGATAGGCAGGTAAAGACACACCAAGCACCCTCAAGAATCTCTGTCAAATATTAAAAGCTTCGCAATAAATGACAATGGTGAGTCAGTGAACTCTCTAGTTTGTAATAACTCTTTTTCAATTCTCCAAAAGATCATCCTCTCCTAAAAGGTGGTTGGGGTCCTTAAATAGCCCCCCACACCATCCCCGAGGCAACTCAGTCATTAAAGACTATGAAAAACATCCCTCATACATTATGTCACAACATTAAATGTCTTATGCACTAGTTGTCTCCACGTCATAAACATTAAATGCCAAGACATGCCTTTTGCCTAACCACTGTGTGTTAGGGGGCTGTTATCGCAGAGGTGGCTCACGAACTGCCTGACAACCCAAAATACCACGGTAGTTTACTCAAGTGTAGGTCTGAAATTATTTAGCTGGCTAGTGACATATCCTACAATAGATGTGACATTAAGTAGAGGGATGTTTGGTTCACAACTCAACGCCCGATGGAACTCCAAGTTGCTCCGCCCGAGGTTCCACGATCAGGATCCTTCGATATTTTACCAGGTGTATCTAAGATGGTCAGGACAAGCCCTAATGGTGCCTCACTTCTCAACCCTCCAAACCAAGTCCCTCTAAAGTTCCCACAATGAGGTCATTCGATAGAGCATGAAAGCTCTCCCAGGCCCTGCCAAGCCTGGTCTCTCGCGAGTACCGTTTGACCTCACATTAAAACTCATTATTATTCTCGTTACACAATTACAAATGTTATAGCTTACAGTCAATATAAACAAAGATACAATATGACTAATACAAGAAGCTAAAATACAGGTTGTCACGCTGAGCTGCCTCGCTTGAGCTGCCTCGCTTGAGCTATCGCACTGAGCTGCCATGCTGAGATGCCACGCCGAGATGCCATGTCGAGCTGCCACAGTGCTATAATCCCCAAAACACTGTTGCTCATTAGAGTAAAATCCCCAAGGTGAATTATTTTCCTTCCCCTACTATATTCTTTTAACCATAGTTGTGGCTTAAGTGTAAATGATTTAAGGTCTTTTCAAGCATTTTCTCCATTCTTCGAATGACTCTCCCCAAGGCATGTGCTCACAATATGTTGAGTGATGTCCTTCTCCGCATATATCACATTCAATACATGGCGCACCGAGTTACTCTTTCGATAAGTCAATTCAAATAAAATTGACCCCATAGACCATGCCTTTATTATCTCAGTTTCATCCCCAATTGGGGTCTTCTTATGCTTGGCATTTTTCAATTTAGGATTCTTACCTGGCATTTTAGGGCCACAATTAGAAGAGTTACTTTCTATTTCTGAACCTGAAAATTTTCTCGTAGGTAGCCTATGTTCCACCCCACCTGGTAAAAAATTGAAACCTTTCTGAAATCTAAAACTATAAGTGGGGGGTAAAAACCTCCTATGGCAATGGTATATATTTTATTTCTTTAGTGATGAGACATAGAGATTCAGTCTCCTCTCCAAAAATAAGCCACCCTAATTAACCATGTACTATAAAACTAGACAATGTCTCATAATCTAGAAAATCATGAATTGCCCACATCACCATAGCTTTCAGTGTAAGCACTTATTTTTTAAAAGAGTCAAATGCTTGTAAACCCTCTTCCCATAACTCATTTAATTCTTCTAATAAAAGATGCAAGTAAACGTCGATGTACCCACTCGGTGCCTTTGGCCTAGGTATCAACAAAGATAGGATCTAAAATTTAGGTCTAATACACTATGAAGGAGGGAGGTTAAGTGATGCTAGGATCACTGTCCATACACTCTGATTGGGGATTAGATTTATAAATGGATTGAAACCATCTATTGATATTACCAAATGAATGTTACACTCTTCTCGAGCAAAATTGGGGTACTCATAATGCATCCTCTTCAGAGCTATAGAATCAATAGTATGGCGTATGAGATTATCCCCTACTTCTGCCCTAGCATGCCAAGCCATTGCCTCCACTATCCATGGTACTGTGAAAAACCACTTCAATCTTGGTCCAACGGGAAAATATTTCAACACTTTTTGAGGCACTTTTGAGCTTGTGCCTTCCTTGCCAGTAGATTTCACATATTTAGGTTTATCGCATACCAGACACCGAATGAGATTTTCATACTCCTTTCGGTATAGTATGAATTCATACACATAAGCATGTATTTAGTTTATACTTAATTCCCAAACCTTTCAAACTGTTCTTTATTGTAGGATAGCTATTCGGAAGCGTATTCTTCTTGGGTAGCAAGCCCTTCATCTAATTTAAAATTCATGTCACACTATTGCCAGAAAAACTATATTGGGTCTTTAAACTATGCAAACAACCATGGCATGTAAAGTTGTTTGATCTTTATCACAACTAAGGTACAATGAGTTCGTCATCTTAAATTTCAAAATTTGATAGTCCTCATCAAGGTTTATCCCGATATCTTAATGAACACCTGAACTTTGTACATCATCAGTGACCTTATTTTCTTCCACTTCATGAAATCCATACGGGTCATCAACTAAATCCTATAGCATATTATGATCTACATTATTCTCATGCCCTTGTACATTTATCCTACTTGTTAATTATTGGAAAGGTTTCTCGGGAACAAAACGAACATGTGATTTCCCATAAAAAACACAAAATCAATAACTATCTTGCATACACCATCTTAAAAAACGTAGTTCAATTGTTTTCCACTCAAACACATTACTATTCCTACACTTAGTACACGGGCACGATAACTCTTCATCATTACGCCATCTCTTTGTACATTTCACAAATTCATTAGCACCTCTACGAAACACATCCCTTAGTCTATTTGTCTTACCCATCCAATCTTACTATATAGGATTTCCCATCAAAGATACTATAAATAATCATTTATTATGGATAATAAGCGTATATTCATAGATTACTATAAACAAAAGTGTGAAGATTTATTTTCTAGTAAATGTTTTACTTCAAGATTGACTTTTCATCTTTCGGTGTTATATTATAAAAATAATATAAATTAATTTCATTGTTAACAAAAGTTGCATTATGAATCCTATTATCTCCATCTCCTCTAAAGGGTGAGTGGTCCCATCCCATTCAAGACCGTATATTTTTGTAATACACTTAGCAGCTAATCCACATTGTTCCAATTTGAGCAAAATTCGACAGCATCTCGCCATAGATATCCAAGTACATGACATAGATTCATAAGTGTTCGTGATATTTAAATTTATCAATTGAAATAACACTCAACACCCCATCATCTAGTATGTACCCAGAGAATATTAAGATATGACAGCATAACTTTCCACCAAAGTAACAAGTGTAAGCAACTAAGAACATTATTATGTATAAACTATGTTGTCCCAAATTTTCCAGATGAGACAATTCGATAGATCTCATTATAGGGGTAATGACTCTTGAAAGGGTCTAAGGGCTATTGAAGGCGTACACATAAGAACTAGAAGGCTGGTATCTATGTTCACTATCTGTAACTTAAGAGGCTTATAACTATGTATAAATTAACACTATAGACTTTATTTGGTACTTTTTTAGTTACCTCCAATTACCAAATAAAGTCTATAGTGTTGATTTACACTTTTTGACTGTATGATTTATGTTGTTACTACCGATTTGATTCTTTACAATTTCATTAACTATGCATACTATCTATAATTTTACCTTACTTTTAATTGATATTTTAAAATTTATATTGCCCACCATATTTTATGTATATTTCCATGGTAAGTATGTTTCATTTCTAACTTATTTATATTTCCATGGTAATTATGTTTCATTTCTATCTTATTTATATTTTCATGTCTAAATCTGTGCCTAGGGCCAACCCACATCATATGTCACCATTCGACAGAATAAAAAATCTAAATGTTAGAAATGGCAAGGTCCAACCAACTCAATGGCCATCTAAATGTTCAAAACCAACAATTTGAATATTAAGCCTAAGCCACTATTTTTCAGATAACCCTAAAATTTATATTCGGAACTTTGTCTATATAACTATACTTGAAAGAAGACAAAAAGGTTTCAGCAAAATATTTAATAGATTTTCAGCATGTAAACTTATAATCCTAATCGACTATTTTTCAACATGTAAATGATTTTCATGGTTTTAACATATTAAACATGTTCAACATAATTTCATCATTTGATTCAACAAATTTTCAACATTAATTTTGTATCCGCACTCCACACTTGCAGTTTTATGAGAGAGAGAGAGAGAGAGAGAGAGAGAGAGAGAGAGAGATGAAAATGGAGAGACGGGGAGGCGCATAATAATGTAAGAATGTGAGTAAGCGTGATATTAGGGGGCATGGTCATCATTAGGAGCAATAAATGTATGGATTTGGTCAAGAATTCTATACATGGGCACGGAGGCGTATGACGGCACCGATATATGATCACTTCACTTTGCTACGCACCCCCATCCCCATAAACCCCCATCCCTAATTCCCTGTCCTAACCCAGTGCATCCCCTAACCCCCTGCCCCTAGCTCCCCATTGTTGTACACCCAACTAATTACCAACAAATAAGATTCACACTTAAATAATAATAATCTAAGATCCCAATTCAAATATCCCAACTGATTAAAACTATGCACGAGGTATTATTACCCATAAAAAATCATAAACACCCAATTTCGTATAATGCAGTGACATTGAAATAATATAATGTTCATGTGTTACACACCCACCCAGGCACACATACACCTACCCACCCACCCACCCACCCCCCACCCCACACACACACAGATATATATATATACCTTAAAGAAGATGAAAATTCTAAGAGATGGTCGCCCGAGGTGGAGAGGGAGGAGCAGAAACAATGTGGAGGGGAGGTGGAAGGGAGGAGGACAGTGAGATCGAGAGAGGGAGGGTTGCTTGAGAAATTGCCTGAGTAAGAGAAAGAGAGTTTTTGGTTGGTTGAAATGGCAGACTGTAATGGGGACATTGGGGTTTTTAATTTTATGGGTTGGCACGATCGTGTCAGGGTTTTTGAATGTGACAACACTTAAATGTTGTCACGATAAAAAACCTTGACTCAATCTTGACAACTTTATTGTGAAGGTTAATGACCGTGGCAAGGTGTTGTCACAATCGTGTCATGATCATTAACAGTAATCCGCTCACCAAAGCAGTGATAGTAGTCTTCTCTTCGTAATTCACCACTTCTAGTTTTTCGCTGTTAAACAAGTTATATACTCTCGAGTGGTCTCCCACGATCGCTAACGAACGCTTAGTAAATGGGCTACTATTTTATTGGGTTTGGCCCCAAAGCAAAAGTTGCTAATGAATAACTCGACGAGCTATTGGAATCTAGAAATTTGTCACCGGGGTAAATTATTATACCAAATTTGTGCAGATACAGTGATAGTACTTGAGAATGCCCGAAAATGCATCTCATCTAGGACTGAATAAATAACAGTTGCTCCCTGGAACTGTTCAACATGAAGGATACGATCAGTCATACCATCATACTTTGGAGTAACCATAGGTGGCTTGAACTTAGCCGATGTGGGGAAATCCATGATATATATAACAAAGGGTGATCCTTTCATAAAAATCCTATGCAATGGGTTTTTGAACTAATCTATTTCCCCCAGGTGGTCTTCCAATCGTAGGATTGATCCTTTCCAAGGGTGATCTGTTGGATGGGTCTTAATTAAAATATCTCTAGCAGGCCTGCCATGCGATCGTGCTGAGTTCTCTTTATGAGAAGTTTGCTTGGCTCACGAGGAACCTCGTACGCTGGATCTAGATTTGGTAGATCCTTCTCGGTGGTTTCGTGATATGGATGGTTCCCTAAGGTGTCCTCTATTTTCTCAGGGGCCTAGGCCATCAAAAGCAGAGACTTTACCCAACCTTTTCAGAGCGCTCAATCTTTCTTAAGTGAAAAAATGACCATCGTAATAATAAGTAGATCTGATAGAAGAGGTAATCCAGGGAGATAAGTTCGGTCTTGCAAAGATCTGGAATATCTGGAATGACTTTTACTATTCCCGGGAGGTGGTTGCAGGCATTTCCCTCCTAGAAGATGGGGCTACAGTAGGTATATCTTGAAGCATCTGAGCAAGTTGTCTTACGGTTTCCTGCATCACTTACTACCCTTTGGAAATGTTGAGTATAATTATTTGAAAGTCTCATAATTCAGAAGGAGCAGAAGGACTGAAAGCATTACCTCCAGTGAGACTGTTTTTGGGGATGTTTGTCATACTTAAAGGTATGAAAATGGATTTCGAAAAAAATGGGTAGACGGTGTCAATCCGTTGATGTCTAAATTTGGATTATTTGTCTTCACATTAGTTATCTAAAATATAATCATAAATACTAAAAATAAAGAGAATATAAAGGGGAACCATAGGTTTTTTATGTGGTTCAGCTCAAGAATGGAGCCTACATCCATGAGGCAATTCTATTATTTATTTAGGGGTTATCTTCTAATCTGTTGGTTATAATTCTAGGGTGTAGCACAAAGCGTATAAGTTTGTGTCCCCCCCTGGCTGGAGATAGTAGCGTATATATCGCAATTAAAATATCAAGAGATGGAATACCTTTATAACTTCAAACATTTACATCTTTACATGATAATACGTAGCTAGACATTATTCACATGTATGTGCCTAGCGATCATTGAATATCCGACATATATCTTTTCATTTCATTGATGGTTCATATTCCTGGATGTGGTCGGCTAGTCGGCCGACCAAAGGCTTATGGAGCCAACCAAGTATACCCGTTGTAGAAAATCAAATGGATATGAGGACATATGTCACTATCTCATTGGTCCACGTAGCTTGATAAATTTAGGTTACAACACCATGTATCTTCCTAACCAGCCTGTCTTTGTGATTTCTAACTTCAACTTTTTCATTGAGCTTTGTCTTGTAAACCCACTTCACACCAAGTGGTTTCTTTACTTTTGGAAATTCTATGAACTTTCACATCTTGTTCTTCTTGATCGAATGAATATCTAGATCCATGGATTTCTTTCGTTTATGATTTTGTACTGCTTCTTTAGAACAAAAAGGATATGCATAAAAAAATATTGCAAAATTATCTTCATCAATTATTCTCGTCGAATCATAAATATCTTTAATGTTTCTTTAGCTTCGTGAGGGAGAATATGCAATACCCCGGATTTTAATGACTTTTAAATTTGGGTATTTATTAAATTTTAATTGAGATACTAATTTAATATTAATCCGGATTTATTTTTTTAAATTTACTAGCGTGATGAGAGTTAGTAATTATGGGGAATTTGTTGAACATTACTTAGTGGATAAAGTAATATGTATAATCAAATTTATTAAATTATCATGAGTGTATAATTTGATAATTATGGAAATTAAATCGGGGCGCGCCTGTGTCGTGTCGGGATTAAATTATTATTATTAAACGTGAAAGAATTATAAGTCACCTGTATGGTCATTTCGAGTGCACCAATATGTCTAGAAGGGTCGAGACAGTCAAAATAATGTACCCGGGGGTTTAGTTTGGATCTTATGACGTTTTTAGTCCTAATTAGCATCTCGAGAGGGTATTATAGACATTTAACATTTTTTGGTAACCACGAAATTCCTAAGAATAAATCAGCCTTTAGGAGTTGCCTTCTAGGGTTAGAAATCAGAAAATCAAAGAATAGCCATTAGAGAAGGGTTGGAAAGCTTTCCAAGCAACTCAAGGCCAAGGACTTAACCGTCTACACCTCCACCACCACCAAAGCGTAGATCGCGCGACGAGGAACGCAACCATACATCTTTTGTCCTCAAATAAAAAACTCAAATTCCAGGCAAGTATCTATCTTGCTTTACTTTTAGTTAATGTCTCAATCATGTTAGTCTAGGGTTGTTAGAAATTGTTTCATGAAAGAAAGTATAGTTTTGAGACTTAAAATCACATGTTATAGAAGAAGTAATCATATTCTAGATATCTAAATCGCATGTAGAGGATTAACCACAAATTTGTATGGATTTAGAAGTAGGAAATCTGGAAAAGAATTGGAAGAATTGAAAGAAAAAGAAAAAAATTAGGGTTGTTGATGTTTAGGAAATTTGTACCCATTAAATTGTTATAATTGATGAATTGGGACATATCTTACGTAGAAAATCATGTGTTAAGGTATATAGTACTTGTAGTAACGTTGGTTGGGAGTTTAGGAATGATATATGGAGATTTGGTTGAGGTTGGAGAGGCAAACCCATAACTGGTTTTATGCAGTTTTCGTCATAACTGCTTGATCGATCGATCGACCCAAGAACATCGATCGACCGATGATCGATCGATCGACCCCTTTTCCTCGATCGATCGACCCCTCCGGGAAAACTCCATTTTCCTCTTATGTTGGCTTAATCCGATTAAAATGCGTAGTAACCCTTGATTATTATTGTTAGGGCATAATGGGATATAAATTGGAGCAGTAGGGTATAAGTAAAATTCGTTGAGTGAGAACTTAATGTAAGATGAAATTAAGGGTTAACGGGGAGTTATTCATACATATGAAGTCATGCGTACGTTTAATAAAAGGTCAAGACTTGTAAGGAAGTTAGACTAGAAGGTAAGTAAGAGGGCCTACTGAAAGTATACTTTGGGAGATAGAATACTTCGAGAGACGAGAAGTAGGTATGGAGTAACTTATATATATGAGAATAAAAGTGACAAATTCGTTATGCAAGATAATCAAGTAAAAATGCGCTGAGAGCAGATAATTATAATTATAGGTCGTGAGCGCAACTAATTTAGAAATGTGGAAATTCATATATATATATATATATATATATATATATATATATATATATATATATATATATATATATATATATGATGATGTGATTGTGCATATATTATATATCTGTATAAAAATCATACTCGGGCTACTTGCTATCATGGGGGTTTCCGCTCCGGACGGTCTTATCTCGATTGGGACTTTATGGGGGATACTGACTCGTACCCTAGAACATAGGATTCCTTGGTACAGGCTATCTGATTGATAGTCAGATGGTCCTAAGAGATGAGAGGGTATGTTGTGACCTCTTAGTGACTTGGAACTATGCTTCGCCTCCATTTGTATGTGTTTTATGTTAATCCAGTTCGAGAGTGATTCCAAACTAATATTTCCCTTAATATGTGTAATACGGGGACTTGCTAGAAGAGTATGCCAGCACCATAGATTTTATGCGGGGTGACGAATGTATATATATATATATATATATATATACTCAAGTATGAGAACTTTCTACTACGTATAAAAGTAGTTAAGTAATGAATAATTACTCCAATTTTGTTATAAGTGTTTGGAAATTTTTGTGACATCACTAAGTCATTTCAAATAACCTAAGATATATGAGAAAGCTTGATTTTCAAAAATTAATCATATTAGCCATAGTTTATGACAAAATGAAAATTATGGGGGAAGTTAAGTTAAAATAAACTTATGGGATTAATAGTGTGGTAGGCGTGCACACTAGATGAGAGGTGAGAAATTCTCAAGAGAGTGTCGCATACTAACATGGTTATTACATTAGCTGTTAAGCATTTTAAATACTTGCTAAACTAATTTTAAACTGTTTTACACTCGGGCTCTGACCCGTTTCCTGTTATTTCTTCTCTCTTATATATATATATATGTGTGTGTGTATATAATACAGGTGCCCAGCCACAGGGGCGTCAAGCTTAGGTTCTTTGGACCGGATGCACTGCAGCTTATGTGGGAGTTGCAGACAATTGCTTAGACGACTTCATTGTTGACCCCACTCCTACTTTTAGTTCTTATTAGTTACGGCATGTGTCTACCGTTTCTCTATTCAGTTTGGATTTTTGTAAGAGATTTACGTTCCTTTATATTTCCATTAGTTGGTACTCTTTGGGATTTAATTACTGTCATGATGGTTTTATTTATAGTTTAAACTGGTTTGCTTTATATGGATGAATCTAATTCTTGTGTGTTATTATCCATGTTTAGTATGTCAGAGTTCTTATATTTTTAGTTATTTAAAAAGCTTTTAATATTTGGATTTAGTAAAATGGAAATAAGGTTTTAAAGTTGTTTCGACACTTAGCTTAATTATTTAGGGTGTTTAAATTGGAAATTTTATTTTGCGATAGTGATGCTAAGAATGAACCAACCGTTCACCATGATTTTAATTTAATAAAGGACTGATCACCCGGTATTTAATTAGGCGGGGTGTCACAGGTGGTATTAGAGCATCAGGTTCTAGTCTCATTTAGGATCTGTATGGCTTATTTTGTTTCCAGCTTAGCGTCTTTGATATAGAGCCTTATTTTTAGGACTGTTGAATTCTTGTGTTTACGCTTACGTCTTCAGCTATTCGAGATTTGTTAATAACTATAGACTAATAAACTTCCTTCTCATTTCAGATGCCGCCAAGACGCGCACCCCAAGACATGAATGCCCATCCCGAGCAGCCAGTAACTTCGACACAAGTGATGATGAACGCAACTAAGGTAGCCACTACTGTTGCTCAGGCGGTGAATGCCGCATTAGCAGTAGTGCAGGAAGCTCCACCCCAGATTCAGGTAGTGGTTCCAGTACCTGCACAACTTCCATATGAATGGAAGAGGGTTAGGGATGCCTTTCAGAAGGCGCATCCCCCGGAGTTATCGGGTAGTTCGAACATCGTAGTCGCTAACCAATGGAAGAAAGATATCCATAGGCATCTGCGCATGTATGAGTGCACTGACATACAAAGACAACTTTTGACTTCCTTCAAACTAGTGGGGGACGCTTTGTAGTGGTGGGAGTCCACCACCACCTTGGAGGAGAGGGGCAGCATCATGATTCAGTCGTTCTAGGCACGGTTTGAATGCAAGTACTTCCCATCTACCATGCAGAGTGAGATGAGGCGAAAGTTACTGAATCTAAAGAAAGAGAGTATAATTGTTGCTGAGTACGAGGAGGAGTTCACTAGACTTCTCACTATAGTGAGAGATGAGGCACCCACAGAGGGGAAGAAGATACTGTTATTCGTAGATGGATTGGCCTGGAGGATCCGTCAGCACCTCATAGGAAATATATCATTGAGTACCTAAAATGATGTACTCAACACTACTTTATTACACTGTCAGGATCACCACTTCCATCTGCAAGGGAGGAAACGAGCAGGGGAGTCCAGCCAGCAGGGCAAGACAGGGGGCAGTAGTACTGATGGGGCATCAGTAGCCCAAGGGAAGACCCATCACAGTGAGAAGAGTTCTCATCAGGGGGACCCTACCAAGCGGTTCCGATCAGGTGACTCTAGATAGGGATTTGAGAGATTTAAGAAGGGCCAGTAGGGTCAGTCTAATCAATATGGACAATAAGGCCAACACCGCTAGCAGCAGGCACAGCAGTAGGGCCATCAGGGCCAACAATGTTTCCAGCAAGGCTAGCAGGGCCAGTGGCGGGTGGTAATGGCCAACAAGGTCGTGGTCACCAAGGGAAGAGGGGAGGTAACTTCAGAGGCATATGTTTCGAATGTGGCAAGGATGTCCATAGGCGCCAGGATTGCCCAGAGGGAGATATGGCCCCACAACAGCAGGGTACCCGTAATGAGCCATATAGGCCACTGTTTCCATCCGCCCTCCCAGTGCCAGCTCAGATGACAGCCCTACCCGCCATCCCAGCATCCCCAGTTCAGCAGGGGAAGTTGCATTACAGATGTGTCTATAACGTCCACTAGGCAGCAACACCTCAGGCACCACCAATGATTGAGGATACGTTTCCTATCCATGGCACTATGGGTCGGGTTTTATTTCATACTGGGGCGTCGTACTATTTTATAGCTACTCATTTTGCAAAGGCCTTAGGGTTATTAGAGACAACAAAGAGCATTGTGACATGTGTAGACTCACCACTAGGGAATGGGTCTTTGATTTTCTTTATATGTCGGGGTGTAGGAGTATAGATTAGTAGCTTGATTTTACTGGCAGACATGCTAGTTTTAGAGATGGATTAGCACGATGCTATTATTGGCATGGATTAGCTCCCTGCGTATAGATCCATGATATATTATTTCGGTGGGAGTATCATCTTTGCTATTCCTCGGCAGGAGATGTTTTTGGTGGCAATGCCTCACCCAGAGGGAGGCTCTTCCCCCCATTTGTATTACATAGAGGAGGATACCTCTAAGGAGGTCGTGGTTCCCTTAGATTCGATTCCAGTTATTTGTGAGTATTCCAGTGTATTTCAGGTGATACCGAGCCTACCCCCCAGTTGAGAGATAGATTTCGTCATATACTTGATGTCGGGTACTCGACCGATAACACGTGCACCATACCGTATGGCTCCAGCAAAAATGAGGTAGTTACAGGATCAAATAGAGCAGCTGTTAGATCATGGCTTCATCCGTAGGAGCATCTCACCTTGGGATGCTCTAGTGTTGTTTATGAAGAAGAGAGATGGTTCACTGAGGTTATGCGTGGACTACCGAGAGTTGAATAAGGTCACCATACGGAACAAATATCCGTTGCCTCGAATCGATGATCTGTTCGACCAGCTGAGAGGAGCAACCTTCTTTTCGAAGATAGATTTGAGATCGGGATACCATCAACAATGGATTAGGGAGCAGGATGTGTCGAAGAATTCTTTCTTTAAGAGATATGGGTCTTATGAGTTCAGGGTCATGTCGTTTGTGTTGACAAATGCCCCAGTCGTATTCATAGACTTGATGAACCGAGTGTTCAGAGAGTTCTTGGATAAATTTATCATCGTCTTCATAGATGACATCCTGATATATTCACACACTGAGGAGAAGCATGCCGAGAACTTGAGATAGGTTCTTCAGACTCTACGAGAGCATCAACTGTATGCTAAGTATGAAAAGTGAAGATTCTGGTTACGGGAGGTACAGTTTTTGGGTCATGTTGTGTTTGAATTGGGAATGCCTATTGACCCGAGCAAAGTGTCAGCAGTGAGGGAGTGGGGATATCCCATGACACCGATGAAAGTGCATAGTTTCTTAGGGATAGTCGGGTACTATAGGAGGTTCATCCGAGGTTTTTTGAAGATAGCGGGTCCGTTGACGAATCTGACTCTCAAGGGGGTACCGTATGTTTGGGACGATGCTTGTCAATTGGCTTTCGATGAGCTAAAAGATAAGTTAACTTCGATGCCAGTTCTTGCTTACCCAATCCGGGAGTGGAGTATCTGGTTTACACGGATGCCTATTTACGGGGACTCAGGGGAGTAATTTAGCAGGAGGAGAAGGCTATAGCTTTTGCTTCCCACAAGCTTAAGTCGCACGAAATGAATTACCCCACCTATGACCTAGAACTAGCAGCGGTCATTTTTTCATTGAGGATTTGGAGAAATTACTTGTTGGGGGAGAAGTTTCGCTTGTTCACAGACCACAAGTCACTGCAGTACCTATTCACTCAGCGAGATCTGAATATGCATCAGTGCAGGTGGTTGGAGTTTGTGAAAGACTACCAATTTGAGATACAGTACCATTCGAGAAAGGCTAACGTGGTTACTGATGCATTAAGCCGTAGATCGGAGGGAGATGTAGCGGACATCTAGAAAGTGAAGTGGAAAGAATTGGGTCACCAAGATTCGGTTGCTCGATCCATTGTATCTGTCATGACAGTCACACCAGAGATTTCTATGAAGGTGATACAGGTACAGTCAGCGAATACGTTTTGTCAGGAGCAGATTGTACGCCTTTTAGCTGAGGGTACTGAGTCCTACTTAGTAAGTTCTGATGGAGGTTTGAGATTTAATGGGAGATTAGTGGTCCCAGAGGGGGAAGACTTACGTCATGTAGTGATGACACAGTCTCACGGGTCCAAATTTGTAGTACATCCCGGAGGAGATAAGATGTACTAGGATATAAGGCGATAGTACTGGTAGAGCGAGATGAATAAGGACATTACCGAGTTGGTGTCAACGTGTTCTAATTGCCAGATAGTAAAGGTAAACCACCAGAGACCGTCGGGGTTACTTCAGCCGTTAGAGATACCTACGTGGAAGTGGGAGAGTATTTCCATGGACTTTATTACTGGACTGCTTACATCATAGTGGGGTCACGACTCCATATGGGTTATAGTGGATCGGTTGACCAAGGTGGCTCATTTTATACTAGTATGGACAAACTATACCATGGGCCAGTATGCACAGTTGTTCATTTTCGAGGTTGTTAGGCTACATGGGGTGCCCCTGGATATCGTGTCTGATAGAGACAAGATTTTTATGTCGCGCTTCTGGGAGAGATTTCAGGAGGCCATGGGTACAAAGTTGAGAATAAGTTCAACTTATCACCCACAGAAAGATGGACAAACAATGCGCACCAATCAGATATTGGAGGATATGCTACGCATGTGTGTCCTTGATTTTGGAGGAGGATGGGAGATGTATCTTCCACTGGTGGAGTTTTCTTACAATAACTCCTATCAGTTCATGATTGGCATGGCTCCGTTTGAGGCATTGTATAGTAGGCCTTGTCGTTCTCCCACATGTTGGCTAGAGGTGGGGGACAACAAATTGCTCAGACCTGAGGTGGTTAAGGAAACTTCAGCTAGGATTGAGCTCATCAGGAGTCGCATTTGGGTAGCACAGGATAGATAGAAGAGCTACGTTGATGCGAAGCGGTTCTTTCGAGAGTTTAGCATCGGGGACCAAGTATTACTGCGGGTATATCCTATGAGAGGAGTAATGAGGTTTGGAAAGAAAGGGAAGTTGGCTCCGAGGTACGTGGGACCATTTTCCATTATCGAGAGGATTGGGCCGGTGGCATACATGTTGGGGTTGCCAGAGCATTTGCACTGCATTCATGATGTGTTCCACATCTCATCCCTGAGACGATACCTTCGGGATGACATGGCCCATACTCACATCATGATAGAGGAGATTGATTTACAGCCCGACAACTCTTATGAGGAGAGAACCGTGGCTATCCTAGACCATAGCGAGAGGAAATTAAGTTCGAAGGTAGTCCCACTTGTACGGGTCCAGTGGGAGCATCATAATGTGGAGGAATCCACTTGGGAGCGTGAGGAAGATATGCACGAAAAATACCCAAACTTATTCTTGCCAGGTATGCCTTATTTTTTGAATTTCGGGACGAAATTCCATTATTAGGGGGGAAGTATGTAATACCCCGTATTTTTATGACTTTTAAATTTGGAGATTTATTAAATTTAAATTGAGATATTGATTTAATATTAATCCGAAAACTTTTTTTTAATATTTACTAGCGTGATGAGAGTTAGTAATTATTGAGAATTTGTTAAACATTACTTAGTGGATAAAGTAATATGTATAATCGAATTTATTAAATTATCATGAGTGTATAATTTGATAATTATGGAAATTAAATCGGGACGCGCCTGTATCGTGTCGGGATTAAATTATTATTATTAAAAGTGAATAAATTATAAGTCATCCATATGGTCATTTCGAGTGCGCCAATGTGTCCGAAAGGGTCGAGATAGTCAAAATAATATACCCGGGGGTTTAGTTTGGGTCTCGGGGCATTTTTATTAGGGGTGGCAATTTTTGACACGACCCGAAAACCCGACTCGAACTCGACACGATTTTTGCAGGTCAGGTCATGGCTTAATAGGTCCGGGTCGAAATCGGGTCAGACCCGCTTAACCCGTTTATTAAACAGGTCGTGTTTCGGGTCAACCCGCCTAACCCGCAATTGACACGTTTATTTTTCGGGTTGATTTCGGGTCACTTTCGGGTCAAAAAACCTATTAACCCGTTTAAACACGAATAATTATAAACCGTTGATTTTTTAATCTAACGGTCAAAAAAAAATGAAAAATCAAAGAGATAATTGAAAAACCTAATTGAAAACCTAACTTTAGAAAGAAAAAACAAAGGCAGCCGCCCCTCTCTCTCGTCATCTCTTCTCTCTGGTCATCCAAATTGAAAAATCAAAGGCAGAACTCACGCCATCTCTCCGCCATCTCACCGCCATCTCTCGCCATCTCTCTCGCCATCTCACCGCACACACACAGGTAAGATTTCTCACCACACAATGCACACACACAAAAACACACACACGCACACACACAGAACACGCACAGAAGAACTCACGCACACACACGAAAACACACACAGAACACACACACGCACACACACAGAACACTGTCACTGAACACACGCACACACACTGAACACAGAAGAACTCACGCACACACACAGAAACACACACGCACACACACTGAACACAGAAGAACTCACGCACCCATCATGTATATCAATATGTTACGCTGGTCATGAAATTTAGGCTAAATTATAGTTTTTAATATTATACAATAAGATTCAATTTGTAACAAACTAAAATTACACTTTTGAAGACAATGTTTTTGACTATTGAGAGTATTTACACTGCAAACTAAAATTCACAGTGTTGCAATTTCATGGTATTTAAACCCTAAATCTGCAAAGTTAAATTCAGTTGTGTAAGTGTAAGGATGCACACAGAACCCTTGCTGTTTTAATTGTTTCGGAAACACATTTTTGATTTTATATTTCTGATTTTTTTTCAGGTACTGATTTCTGTTATTTCTTATTTTTGATTTTCTATTTCTGATTTTTTTTTTCAGGTACTGAATTTTTTTTCAGCAGGTAATTAGATTTATGTTATTGATTTCTTTCTGGTATTGATATTTTTTTCAGCACATTGATCCATTTAAGTTCAATTTTTCTACACATTCACTTCAGATTCCATTTCAGTTTTTTGACAAAACATACAAATTCATTTTATTTTATTCTTTGCAGATGGAATCTGATGGAGTTGATGTTAATCTAGTTGACAATTCTATTGATGTCGATGAAATAATGGATGAGGAGGAGGACGATGATGTTGTGGATCTGAATAAAGAATCTGCTAAAAGCGAAATTAAGGGTGGAAAGCGCAAAAGACGATGCACTTCTAACGTGTGGCCATTCTTTGAAATTCTCAAACAAAATGGCGTTGATGGCAAGCAAAGATGTAAGTGTAAGAAATGTGGGTCCGTCTTCATTTGCGATAGCAGGTACGGAACCGGTAATTTATCGCGACATAAGAATAGATGTCAAAAAATTACTACACGTGATATTGGGCAGTTAATAGTTCAACAACAAATTGGTTCTGATTCAATATCTTTGGGTGCCCCAAAATTTAGTCCCGAATTATTTAGGGAGATGTTGATTGCCTCAATCATAATGCATGATTTACCTTTTTCATTTGTTGAATACAAGGGTATAAGAGCAATTTTCTCTTATCTACGTGAGGATGCACCACTCATATCCCGTAACACCGCAAAAGCAGATGTTTTGAAAATGTTTCATAGAGAGAAGGTCAATATTAAGAGAATGCTGGATGTAGCTCCCGGTAGAGTGTGTTTAACTTCTGATTTGTGGTCATCAGTTGTAACAGATGGGTACATATGTGTCACGATACATTTTATTGACAAGGATTGGGTGTTACAAAAAAGGGTTTTAAATTTTTCATACATGGCTCCGCCCCATAATGGTATCTCTTTGTGTGATAAAATTTTCTCCTTTTTAAGGGATTGGGGGATAGAAAAAAAATTATTTTCCGTGACCCTTGATAACGCTTCATCAAATGATACATTTGTTAGTATGTGTCGTACACAATTGAATGCTAGGAAATCACTTTTATGCAATGGTGACTTCTTTCATATTAGATGTTGTGCACACATCCTCAATTTGATAGCTCAAGATGGTTTAAAAGAAATTGATGTGGGTGTGCAAAAAATTCGTGAAAGTTGTAAGTACATTAAGGGCTCACAAGCGAGGAAAGTAAGCTTTGTTGAATGCGCGAAATTGTTGTCACTTGATGTTTAAAGAGGTTTAAGACAAGATGTTCCCACGAGATGGAATTCCACATTTATAATGCTTGAGAGTGCACTTTTTTTTCGTGATGTGTTTTCCCATTTGGAATTAAGTGATTCTAATTATAAGCATTGTCCTTCGGAGAGTGAGTGGGCGAAGATTGAGAAAATATGCAAGTTCTTAAGTGTTTTCTATAGTTTAACTTGTATTTTCTCGGGCACGAAATATCCTACTGCAAACTTGTACTTCCCTTTAGTGTTTATGGCGCATTTGACATTAAAGAAACACATGGAAAGTAGTGATCCATACTTACAAAACATGGCCGTGATGATGTATGCAAAGTTTGAGAAGTATTGGGCAGATTTTAGCATGATATTAGCTATAGCGGTGATATTAGATCCTCGGTACAAAATTCATTTTGTGGACTTTTGCTACAAGAAAGTGTATGGGATGGCCTCACTTGAATTTGCGGAAGTACGAGAAAATTTGTTCATCCTCTTTGGTGAATATGATGTTAAGCTTCCTTTTACCTCGGCACAAAACAAAACGGGTGATAACTTTAATCATGATTCATTTACCATGGATGATACACGTGATGTTTTGAAGGTAAATATTAAGTACATTTGTTAAGTTCTATTGACTTCAAATTTAGGTCTTTTTTAATTCATATTTATATTTTTTTCATCTTATTTTGTAGGAGTTTGATGATTTTGAAAGTGCGGAATTTAGTTCTTGTTCTCAAAAGTCACAACTTGAACTTTATTTGGACGAACCAAGGATTGAAAGGAGTACCAATTTGGACATTTTGGCATTTTGGAAAGCAAATCAATTTAGGTATCCCCAACTCGCATCAATGGCAAGAGATGTATTGAGCATTCCTATATCAACTGTGGCTTCAGAGTCGGCCTTTAGCATGGGTGGGAGGATAATTGATCAATATAGAAGTTCATTGAAACCGGAGGTGGCCGAGGCGTTGCTTTGCACAAAAGATTGGCTTTTTGGTGCTATTGGTAATTATTAATGGTTAATATAAATTATAATACAATCGTTCTAGTACTTTTATCATTACAACTTTTGATATACTTAATAATTATGAATGTAGAAGTGGCACAAGCTCAAATTGACGATCTCACCGAGGATATCTTGAATTTGGATATTAACAAAGAAGAAAGTCAATCATCTGATGCTCAATGCTCGACCTCTATTTCCGGTGAGCAAATTGTTACGTTAAATTCATGTGATAAGTTATTGTGTACTTATGAGTTATATATTTTGATATTGTATATTTCTGTATAGCACTTGGGGTGAAAAAATGAGATCGGTTTCAAAAAAACATCAATCAATTGCAGATGAGGTAAATATTGCATATTAATATATAGTTTAATTAAGTATCCTATTTGTTTTTTTAATCTTATTGTGAGTTGTACTCATTACTTTTTTTGTTCGTAGGTATGGAATGAAATGGAAGGAGATTAGCTTTTGGATAGAGTGGAGCATGACATCTTTTTGCAATTTGGTTGTAGATTTACAAATTGTAATTTGAATTTTAGAGATTTGAATGTGTTGTAATAGATAATGGATTAGATTTGGTATTATTATGTTATTTGGATGATGTTATTTGGATAATGACTAAATGTTGTTGGTATTATTATGTTATGTTTATTAGATTTGACAAATATTTTTTTGATTAATGTTGTGATGTTTATTTGTTAAATTGTGTTTGGAAATAAATAGTGAAAATTATTTAATCTCATAAATAGGTCATTGTGGATCATGTAAACAGGTTCCCCTTGCAGATGACCTATTTATTAAGCAGGTTAAACGGGTCGTGTCGTGTTAGCGGGTTGGACACGACCTATTTATTAAATAGGTTAAACGGGTCGTGTCGTGTTAGCGGGTTGGACACGAACCTGTTTATTAAACGGGTTAGACGGGTCGTGTCGTGTAACCTATATATAAGCAGGTTCGTGTTCGAGTCAGGTATAATGACACGATTACTTAAACGGGTCGTGTTCGTGTCAACGGTATGTCTAGAAATATCAGGTCTCGACACGACCCGAACACGACACGGCAACCCGAATTGCCAGGCCTAATTTTTATGCCTAATTAGCAGCCCAGGAGGGTATTATAGACATTTAACATTTTTGGGTAAATAAACCCACAAAATTCCTAAGAATAAATCAGCCTTTAGGAGTTGCCTTCTAGGGCTAGAAATTATAAAATCAAAGAACGACCATTAGAGAAGGGTTGGACAGCTTTTCAAGGAACTCAAGGCCAATGACTCAACCGTCTACACCGCCGCCACCACCAAAGCGTATATCGCACGATGAGGAACGCAACCATACCTCTTTCGTCCTCAAATTAGAAATTCAAATTCCAGTCAAGTATCTATCTTGCTTTATTTTTAGTTAATGTCTCAATCATGTTAGTCTAAGGTTGTTTAGAAATTATTTCATGAAAGAAAGTATAGTTTTGAGACTTAAAATCACATGTTATAGAAGAAGTAATCATATTCTGGATATCTAAATCGCATGTAGAGGATAAACCACGAATTTTTATGGATTTAGAAGTAGGAAATCTGAAAAAGATTTGGAAGAATTGAAAGAAAAAGAAAAAAATTAGGGTGCTTGAAGTTTAGGAAATTTTTACCCATTAAATTGTTATAATTGATGAATTGGGACATATCTTACGTAGAAAATCATGTGTTAAGGTATATAGTACTTGTAGTAATGTTGGTGGGAGTTTGAGAATGATATATGAAGATTTGGTTGAGGTTGGAGAGGCAAACCCGTAACTGGGTTAATGCAGTTTTCGTCATAACTGCTTGATCGATCGATCGACCCAAGAACATCGATCGATCGATGATCAATCAATCGACCCCATTTCCTCGATCGATCGACCCCCCTGGAAAACTGCATTTTCTCCTTATGTTGGCTTAATCCAATTAAAATGCGTAGTAACCCTTGATTATTATTGTTAGAGCATAATGGGATATAAATAGGACCAGTAGGGTCTAAGTAAACTCCGTTGAGTGAGAACTTAATGTAAGATGAAATTAAGGGTTAACGGGGAGTTATTCATACATATGAAGTCATGCGTATGTTTAATAAAAGGTCGAGACTTGTAAGGAAGTTAGACTAGAAGGTAAGTGAGAGTGACAACTGAAAGTATACTTTGGGAGATAGAATACTTCGAGAGGCGAGAAGTAGGTATGAAGTAACTTATATATATGAGAATAAAAGTGACAAATTCGTTATGCGAGATAATCAAGTAAAAATGCGCTGAGAGCGGATAATTATAATTATGGGTCGTGAGCGCACCTAATTTAGAAATGTGGATATATATATATATATATATATGGTGTGATTGTGCATATATTATATATCTGTATAAAAATTATACTCGGGATACTTGCTATCACGGGGGTTTACACGCTGGGACGGTCTTATCTAGATTGGGCCTTTATGGGGGATACTGACTCGTACCCTAGAACATAGGATTCCTTAGTACATGCTATCTGATTGATAGTCAGATGGTCCTAAGAGACGTGAGGGTATGTGATGACCTCTTAGTGACTTGGAACTATGCTTCGCCTCCATTTGTATGTGTTTTATGTTAATATAGTTCTAGAGTGATTCCGAACTAGTATTTCCCTTAATATGTAGTATGAGAACTTTTTACTCTGTATAAAAGTAGTTAAGTTATGAATAGTTACTCCAAAATTGTTATAAGTGTTTGGAAATTTTTGTGACATCACTGAGTCATTTCAAATAAGCTAAGCTATATGAGAAAGCTTGATTTTAAAAAATTAATCATGTTAGCCATAGTATATGACGGAATGAAACCTTATGGGGGAAGTTAAGTTAAAATAAACTTATGGATTTAATAGTACTGTAGGTGCGCACACTAGATGAGAGGTGAGAAATTCTCAAGAGGGAGTCCCATACTAACATAGTTGTTATATTAGCCAGTAAGCATTTTAAATACTTGCTAAATTAATTTTAAATTGTTTTACACTCGGGATCTGACCCGTTTCCTGTTATTTCTTCTCTCTCTCTTATATATATATATATATATATATATATATATATATATATATATATATATATATATATATATATATATATATATACAGGTGCCCAGCCACAGGGGCGTCATGCTTAGGTTCTTTGGACCGGATGCACTGCAACTTATGTGGGAGTTGCAGGCTATTAATTAGACTACCTCACTGTTGACTCCACTCATACTTTTAGTTCTTATTAGTTAGGGCATGTGTCACCCGTTTATCTATTCAGTTTGGATTTTTGTCAGAGATTTATGTTCCTTTATATTTCATTAGTTGGTACTCTTTGGGATTTAATTGCTGTCATGATGGTTTTATTTATAGTTTAAACTTGTTTGGTTTATATGGATGAATCTAATTCTTGTGTGTTATTATCCATCTTTAGTATGTCAGAGTTCTTAAATTGTTGGTTATTTATAAAGGTTTTTATATTTGGATTTAATAAAATGGAAATAAGGTTTTAAAATTGTTTTGGCACTTAGCTTAATTATTTAGGGTGTTTAAATTGAAAATTTTATTTTGCAATGGTGATGTTAAGAATGACGCAACTGTTCACCTTGATTTTAATTTAATAAAGGACTGATCACCCGGTATTTAATTAGGCAGGGTGTCACAGAATATTCATCACTTGAGAAGGATGAACTTGAACATGGAGAATCTGGTGCATTCTCTACTTGTTGAAGCTCTTGATTTTGTTCCTTATTCTCTATATCAAATACTATTGAATTTTGATCTTGAGTAGCATTATCCCATTTCCATTCTTCTACTTCATTAATTTCACACCAAATCTTTTTAGTGATGTGACACTACACCAAAACTGTCAATTTGGCACACGTTGACAAGGGGAATCTGGCACGGTTTTAAACTGTGCCAAAATTTGGCACAGTGTCTTAAAATTCTGGCACAGTTTTAAACTGTGCCAAAATCTTGCACGGTTTTAAAATATGCTAAAATCGTTCCAAATTAAAAAAAAAGTACTAAAATAAAAGACTTTTCATTCAGCTCACCCTCCCGCTCACTCTTCACCCAATCCCCCCTCCCGCTTTTCACCTAATCCTTGCTTTCTCTTTGAAAGAAAAAATGATTCAGTCCTCCCCGTCGTCATTCTCTCTACGTCGCTCGCTCTCTGCGCCGTTCATCCCTCCCCGTCGTCGTTCATACCTCTCTGGCACAATACTGGTAAAAACGATTCACTCTCTCTGCGCTCTCTCTCTCTCTATGCCACTCGCTCTCTACGCCGTTCAGACCTCCCCGTCGCCGTTCATAACTCTCCGGCGCAATACTGGTAAGAACTGATAGATCAAATCATTTTCGATCAAATGATTTCTTAGAACCAAACCAAAACTCTATAATCTGAGATGTATTTTCACCAAACCAACACAATGGGTTTTGGTTTGGTTTGGGTGAATACTTAGTTTACGAAATGTAACTAACTTTATTGTTTCGTTTATACTTCGATGAAAAGGTTGTATCCCAAACATGACAGGGCCTGTATATTTAATTCAAAGCCCTAGTACACTATATGCAGTTGTTTTTAATGTTCGCAATGCCTTACAGAACGCTTGAGGTTATTAATTCAATTTTCTTTATCTATTTTTAAGCTTTTTGAGATTGTCAAAATAAGTTACGGGCTAATGAAAGACACACAATTAACTGTGTTGGCAGTGTCTACTTTTGTCAAATGGCTTAGAGTTCAGAAGCTTGATGCCAATGAGGACTCGTTTGGCAACTCAATTCCAAGGATTGGAATTGGAAGGCCTATTTCAAGTCCGTGGAATTAAAATTGGTCTTTCAATTCCATTTTTATGGTTTGGAATTCGGTTGCCAAACGGACCCTGAATTTCAAGTCTTAGTGGAAATCGTTTCCAAGATCTCTTGTGAATGTGTTTTTGTTTTGCCACATTAGCTCACACTTGCAACATCTCTTTTGACTTTTCTTGTTCTTTTTTATCTAGGCCTCCGAGGTGGTCTGTCAAATCGTTTCTAGTCAAACGATTTACACCAAATAATTTTCGATTAAAATCTGAGATGTATTTTGTTGATATGTTGCTCAGTGCAATTTTTAAGAAATTCGTCTCTTGCCAACGAGATATCAAATTATTAATTTATAGAGTGGGACATTGATTTTGCTTGGATTTTTACACACAGAATTCTCTCGAATTCATAAAATTCGAGCTATGATTTTAGATTTCAATGATCCCTCTCTCGCCCTGCTTATCTTTTGGTGGGATTTGTGACTTCTGATGTGGTTTGTTTTGGTTTAATGGTTGATTTCTTCGTTTAAAGGCTGATTGGGAGATGTGTGGTTGATTTTATCTTTGTTTTAGTGTTCTTGGGGGGTCGGAGGATGTGTCATTGGGGTATTGTTTGTTAAGGATTGTTTTGATGCTTTTTTGAAAGATTTCTTCGAGATTATTTGTTTGGTAAGGTGAGTTTGTTTATCTTTAGTTATTTCTAATTCTCCTGTGATTTTTTAAGATGCGGTTTATTTTTTATTATGGGAGTTTTTTTTTATCCATTGGTGTAGAAACTTGTTCCTCTATTGGCTTGCTAATGAGACAACAAGTCTTAGTGTATTTTACTCCATGTTTGCGTCTTTGATAGTTTTTCAGATTCTCGTGAAAATGTCTCTAAAGTAATTCAAGTAGGATAACAATAGTTCTAGTTCGAGCTACGTGTAAAAAAAATTGTTTGATATTTGTTCCAACCTTGAATTCTTGATGAGTTCAGTATTAAATTGGGGTTTAGAATTTTCGGTCCATTTTTTTAATAAAAGGGACATGTTATCAATTTCACACACGTGTGTGTATAATCATATATGGGTACTGTAATATTAAAGAGTTTGATCTAGTGCTGGGTGGGAATTGAATGCAGGTATTGGTGAGGTTTGGAGATCAAAAGGCCAGCATAGGTTGCCAGTGATTTATTTAGTTTTGTTTTACAAAGGTTCAACTCAGGCCAATCCCATCCAATCTTAATCAAGTTACTACAGGTAACTATTATTTAGTACCCATTTATTAACCTTTTAAAATGCAATGAATTATTTCTACTCAACATTTATGTTTTGTCTTTTTCATTTTATATCTCATCATTCCTTTTAAACTTTGAAAATCACTTCATGTCTTACTTTAGAGCTTATTTAGTTAAATTGGTGGAAGGGATTGTTGGTGGTTTGGTTTTGGAATTTGTTGTTGATGTTGAGTTTATTTTAAATGTTAAAACATGTTGAATTTAACGAAAAAACAAATGAAACTATGCCAAAATTTTCAAAAATCAATAAACGTTATAAATTGATTAAAAACATACCGTTAGAGGATGAAAACCAAAACCAGCCCCCAAATGACCCCGTAGGAGGCACGAAAACCTCGCATGGGACCAATGTAACTTGTACGAACTGACCGTGTAGTCCCGGGTCTCTCGGTTTGAGAATACGACGTTAATCTGCAAAAATCAACACTTAGACTTAAAAACACGTCGTTAAAGGGTGAAAACCCAAACCATCCCCCAAACGACCCCATAGGAGGAACAAACACCTCGCACGGGACCAATGCAACTTGTACGAACTGACCGCGTAGTCCCGGGTCACCTGGTTTGAGAATACAACATTAATTGGCCAAAATCAACACTTAAAGTTAAAAACAAGCCTTTAAAGGGTGAAAACCCAAACCATCCCCCAATCGACTCCGTAGGAGGCACGAACACATCGCACGGGACCAATGTAACTTATAGGAACTGACCGCGTAGTCCCGGGTCTCCCGATTTGAGAATACGACGTTAATTTGCTAAAATCAATACTTAGAGTTAAAAATATGTCGTTAATGGGTGAAAACCCAAACCAGCTCCCAAACGACCCTGTAGGAGGCACGAAAACCACGCACGACACCCATGTAACTTGTAGGAACTGATCGCGTAGTCCCGGGTCTCCCGGTTTGAGAGTATGACGATAATTTGCCAAATCACACTTAGAGTTAAAAACATGCCGTTAAAGGGTGGAAACCTAAACCAGCCCCCAAACGACCCGTAGGGGGCACGAACACCTCGCACGGGACCCATGTAACTTGTAGGAACTGACCGCGTAGTCCCGGGTCTCTCGGTTTGAGAGTATGATGATAATTTGCAAAAATCAACACTTAGACTTAAAAACATTCCGTTAAAGGGTAAAAACCCAAACCAGCCCCCAAACGACCTCGTAAGAGACACAAACACCTCGCACGGGACCCATGTAACTTGTAGGAACTGACCACGTAGTCCCTGGTCTCTCGATTTGAGAGTATGACGATAATTTGCCAAAATCACACTTAGAGTTAAAAACATGCCGTTAAAGGGTGAAAACCCAAACTAGCCCCCAAACGACCCCGTAGGAGGCACGAATAACTCGCACGGGATCCATGTAACTCGTAGAACTGAACGCGTAGTCCCGGGTCTCCCGATTTGAGAGTACGAAGATAATTTGCCAAAATCACACATAGAGTTAAAAACATGCCGTTAAAGGGTGAAAACCCAAACCAGCCCCCAAACGACCCCGTAGGAGGCACGAACAACTCGCACGGGATCCATGTAACTCGTAGAACTAAACGCGTAGTTCCGGGTCTCCCGGTTTGAGAGTACGACGATAATTTGCCAAAATCACACTTAGAGTAAAAAACATGCCGCTAAAGGGTGAAAACCCAAACCAACCCCCAAACGACCCCTTATGAGGCATGAACACCTCGCACGGGACTATTGAGGTAAAAAATTAGATTACTCTAATTATTCAATCATAGATAAATAAATGAGACAAAGAATTTTAAAGTGGTTCAGCCTTATAAGAATGGCCTACGTCCACTGTTGCTTTATTGCTGAGTGTTTGGGAATTCTCAATTATAAGTTCTATCAAGAAATTCCGGTATAGATTCGGGTCCTTTTACAATGAGGATTGTACAATATATTTATAGCCCTAAGGTTGTAATGTGAAAGGGTAATACATTGAATGATATACATATGAAAGGGTAATACATTTAATGCCCTTTTTGCGTGTGCGTCTGAATGATAAGCATTTAATGAGCAGTTAAACTGTTGGTATCCTGCTTCGAGGTGCAGCTCGGACCGCCTGAGTTGCTTGGACCACTTGAGTTTCTCGGTGCTAAAGAGTTCCTAGGAGAGGTCTGTTCCTCGGAGCATATGAGTTCCTCGGAGTAACATGGTTCCTCAGAGAGTGTGATCATCTCGGAAGTGCTTGTTGTAGTCATGTAGATAGCCACGTGTCTTCATATGATTGGTCTATGTCAGCAGATTAAATTTGGTATCAACAGAAGCCCCCAATGTTTCATAGTTCGAAATTTGAGGAGTATGGAATATTCTTTCTCGGAATATGGTAGCTTTAAATAGTCTTCCTGATTTTTAGGAGTGTTTCCCTTGTATTTATTTCTCCTTCCCAATTCGTAGAATCATGCTTTTTTGGACTTTTCTGCGTGCTTCGATTCCCGCGTCACTTTTCGTCTTTTTAGCCGTTGTTGCCCGCTCTGATTCCCGTGCCACTTTTCATCTTTTTAGCCGTCGATAACGTAATCATCCTTTTTTGTAATCATTACTTCACCATTTCCCAAGGCAAGGTATTTAAACTTCACAGATACTCCCATCGTCTTCTACTTTTCAAATTTGTGTTTTCGAGTTTTTCATTGTCTTCTACTCTCTTGTGTGTTCATCTCCTCCATCGTTCGTTGTCAACATCTCTACTTTTTTTTTGTAAGATCTTCTTCTTTCTTCTTCATTTCTTTTATTCATCATCATGGTTTACCCTGTTGAGTCTCTTGAAAAGTTTCGCTCTGATTTTTCCATTCCCTCTTGGGTTGTCTTGGAAGTGCCTTCTGAGCCTTATGATTATTTCAATTTGGCTGAGGGACATTGGTTCCCCAGCCTTTTTATTGCTGAGTGTGGATTTTCTTTTCCACCAAATCCCTTGTGTCTGGAATTCTGTCATTATTTTGACGTCGTTCCTGCAAGAATAGCCCCCAACACATGGAGAATAGTTAATGGGGTGCATAAATTAAATCAAGTCCATGGAACTCGCATAGGAATTCCAGAAATCATGTACTGCTATAGATGGGCAGTTAATGATAATATTTTTTATTTAAAAACTAGATTTTTGAATAGAGCCTTAGTAGTCAATCTCCCTGATGCCAATAGGGATTATTTTGAACACGAGGTTGTCATAAAAAATTGGCAACGCCCTCCATTAACTGGAGATGAGGTTTACCAGGGTTCCAGATGCCCTCCTTATGGCAATGGGATAGGTTATTTTTATTTCATTTTATTTATTTTGAAATCATGTTTCTTTTATGTTTGATAAAATGTGCCACTGATATCTCGATGTTTGTTTATTTGCAGTTGATAACAAAAGAAAGTGCCCAAAGGAAGAAGATGTTAATATAAGACATCTGAAACTTATCTGGAGTCTGCATCAGAGTGTTGCCGACGAGAACATTAGGTCGGCTTCGTATCTGCTCCAGTACAAGAGCTACACCACTTCTTTCACTGCTCGTCCAGTGATAAGTGAATCAGAGCTAGTACCAGCTTCCACCAGCTCATCGCCTGAATCCCATATTCCTTTAAGTGAAAGGATGAAGAAGAGAAGACCTCCTACCCTGTTTGAGAAAACTGCCTCCGGTTCTGGGGAGGCAAAAAGGAGTAGGATTGATGTCCCGAGGGAGGGGACGAAGAAAAATGATGCATCTTCCTCAGCTGCTGCAGTTGTGAAGGTTGCTGAGAAGCCCGTAGTGGCTCTGAACAGGTCTGCTACTCCTGGAGAGGTGATTATGATATCACCGACCAAGGGTTCTTCCTTGGTTGAACCCGTTCCTGTTCTCCCGAGGAGACTGAAGAAAATCTCCTCGGTCAATTTGGCTAATACCATCACTCAGCCTCTAGTTACTGGAACTGGGGTTCCAACTTTTGTTCCCCCGAGCTCTGCTATGAGCTCGGTAAAGTCCTGGATCATTCCCGAGGTCCAAGGTACTGAAGAAAACCTTACTCGGGACATGGTCACCTCACTAGCTGCTCGTCACCTTGCTTCTGTAAGTCTTCTTACTTTCAACTTTTCATATTTCCTTTGTCATTTCTGTTTCTAACTTGCTTTCTTTTTCTGTTCACAGTTGACGAGCTTCTTTAATATGATCCTGAAGAAGGATGAAGCAATTAAAGCTTCATGCTCCTCGTATAGTGTGGAGGGAGCTCTGGAAGAGGCTATCAAGTCTTTGGAAGACTCTCGTTAGAAGTATGCCACTGATAAGGCTGTCTGGGAGAAGAAGTTTGCCTCCATCGAGCAAGAAAAAGATCGAGTTGTTGATGCCTCCAAGGAGTTGGAGAAGAGAATAAATGCCCTGGAGAAGGCTAATAAGGATCTTGGAGAGAATCTCAACACTGCTGGAGAGTTTGAAGATAAACTCAAGGCTGCCGAGGAGGAGTTGGCTCGGCTTCGGGAAGTAGGTCGGTAGAAAGAGGAGGCAGAAAATAAATTGAAGGCTGCTGAGAACCTCCTGTCGGAGCAGATCTCCTCGGGAGAAATTGAAGAGTAAGATGGCTGTGAAGAAGTCCTTCAGCGCTGGCTGGGACAAGGGGTGGAACAAAGGGTTGGTTTCCATGGTATCATAAGTGGACTATGGCAGCTTGAAGTACTTCAGAGATGGATGGGTTACAGCTCTCCAGGAAATGAAAGTTGATGAATCTTCTGAGCTTTTCCAACAACACATTCCTGGTTCCCCTCCAACCCCAGAAGACCTTGAAGAGGACGAAGCTGCCTCAGAAAATCTTCTATGGTGATGGGAGAGCATCCCCCATCCATTCAGCCTGTTGGCGAGGAACTTCAGCAGATTGTCAGTTCCTCCGAGCAATTTCCAGTGCTGCCCGAGCAACTATCCATTCCCTCCGAGCAACCTACATCTTCATCCCTTCCTCCCGAGAAGGTTTTGGGAGATAAGGAGAAGGTGTAGAATTGTTCGTGTTTATCTTTATTTTCTTTCTCTTTATCAAATGTAACTCAGAATATGTAACTCTGAACTATGATCTAATAAAACTTGAACTTTTTGCATACTGTTGTCTATTTTCTATTCATACTCTGCTTATATTTCTTATTGATGATTGCTCTTTCTTTCTCTGCTAGTTTCTATACAGGATGGAATTACTATCTGCTCATGATACTAAGTTGCTGCGATAATGTAATGAATACTTTAAGGCTGGTCATACAGACTTAAGTGCAGCACAAGTTGTAGACATCCTCAGCCAAGATGCTTCAGAACAGGCAGTTGAAGCATATCAATATCTGAAGTGTCTACTCGATCGAGCAGTGGCTAATAACGTTGCCTATTATGAAATGATCGAGGATCTTTAAAGCACCCTCGAAGACCTTCAGATTTAATACAAAGTGATATGCCCAAGTGTAACCTCGGCCCAGAGACACCAACCTCGGCCGAGGTGATGGCCGAAGTATTGATCGACCCTTGATAAGCCATGGGCCCACGATATCAGCCCTCGGCCTTAGTAAGGTCGGCCCAGGCCGACACTTCCACCTATATTTCCAATGGACACTACGTGCATCACAGGCATCAACAGCATTCTCATATACCTGGGTGAGGAAACCTCGGCCGAGTGTAGGCCGAGGTGACAAGAAGCCTTGGTAACCTTCAACATGGAACTAGTCCCACCTCGGCTTGGGCCGAGGTGACAAGAAGTCCTGGTAACCTTCATGGAATCAGTCCAACCTCGGCTGGGGCCAACCCCAGCATAATGTATCGGCTGAGATCAGGCCGAGACTCCCTTTGGCACATCTCGGAAGACGTTTATCGAGCCTTTATAGCTCGGCCTCTCCCAGGCTGAGGTCATGCACCAATATGGCAGCCGAGCATCTGTTGACATTTGGATAAGGACACATGGGCACAAATCAGTTGTAACAAGATTATTCTCCACACGTGGGGAGGATATTTCATCATCATTCCTTACATGTGACAGTGACAGATGGCACTCCCACATTGGTGAGGCTACCACACACATGCTCATTACATGCATGGGGGGTCATTACACCCCCTAGGTACTATATATAGGGGTCATCTCCTACCTTGCAAAAGGATCCCAGATATTCAACCCTAGCTAAAACTTTGTCTAGATATACAGTAGAGAGAGAAAGCTTGAGAGGTTGTATCCATGGCCATTAGTGCCTTCATTCAGTGATATTACTCACACACACTCACAGTGGACGTAGGCCAAATTGGCTGAACCACTTATATACTGGTTCCCTCTCCTCTTATCATCATCTCATTCACTTATCTGTTTATATAACTGTGCTGCCATTGCTATTCTTATATTGAGCTTGAAAACACCTTACCTGGTGGTGCTGATTCTAGCATCATCATTTTGGCGCCGTCTGTGGGAACGAGAAGATATCTCTTCCTCTTTTTCTGCTTAACCTCTACGGAGACTCTGGTGGTGAACCAGGCTTCTCCCTAGCGTGGAGCTGTTTCACCATTGAAAGAGGTCCTGTGAGGAACTAAGCTTATCTGCTACTCAAGCTCTCTAGTGTTAACATATGGCACCAGACTTACCACTGCCTCTTCCGCCGCCCGGGGGTGGAGAGCCTAGCTCCAGTCAGGCGCCCCCCCAGTCCGAAATGGCGGAGGTGGCAGCAACCTTGAAATCTTTAGCTGCAACACAACAAGCCATGAAGGAGCAATTTTCTCAGCTCAGTCAAACTATGATGAGGCCACCTGGAGTCTCACCGGACATGATCACTCCGGCGGCATTTCAGCCTCATCCGGACGCCAGGGGACCACCCCAGGCGCCAATGAAGGACCAGCCCGCACCCCAGCGGAGAAGGGACGTTGCTGACCCTAAGCGCTTGCGCCTGGGGAGGCAGGGAAACCCTTTCCCAGAGGACAGGTGTGATGACCTAGAGGCTAAAGAAGCCCCAGAAGACTGCTGGGAACCGTATGAGGTGTCAGATAACACTATACGACCTCTTAGACAGAGTCAAGGATGTGTCGGCCGAAGAAGAGATGAGGCCCAATGAAGAGGGTCGGCCTTCGAGAGGCTAGGCCCGGTGAATGACCTAAGACAGAGGCTATCGAGGTCGAGGAGCGCAGCAGGCTCTCAGAGAGGGGGTAGGCAGGGTCGGCCAGACCAAGGCCGACCCTGTAAAAGAAGAGGCCGAGAACAGGAAGAGGTCAACAGCCAACGGGTCGTGGCTGGGGAACCCTCTGTCCATCGCAGGGAAGTGGCAGGGGATAACCTCGGCCAAGTTGATGACAGAAGACCCTGGAATGATTCTATCCAACGCCTTGAGGAGAAGATAGGAGACCTCATTAAAAGCAGGGACCCATTACAAAGGGGTTACTCAGAGGGCTCCCCATTTGTGGCTAGGATAGTGGGGTTCCCAACCCCAGCCAAGTTCAAGCCTCCTACAGTGACTCCCAAGTATGATGGCAGCACTAACCCTGTACACCATATCGAGATGTATCAGTCGGCAGCAGAGATTTACTCGATACCCAATGAGATGAAGTGTAGGGCCTTCTCAGGGACCTTGACAGGGGCAGCGCATAGTTGGTTCACCTCCCTTCCGAAGAACTCAATTGAGAACTTCAAAGGGTTGGCTGAGCAGTTCATCCATAACTTCTGCTTTGGGGTAAGACCCCAAAAGAAGACTACCCACCTGCTGTATGTCAAACAGACCAAGGGTGAGAGCCTAAGAGACTACATAGCAAGATTCAACAAAGAGAAATTGGAAGTGGAAGATTATGAAGAGAGCATAGCCATGACCGCCCTTATAGGAGGCCTCCAGAAGGGGAAGCTATTGTGGAAGCTGGCGGAAGACCCCCTAGGTCCATGGCGGAGCTGATGGCAACCGCAGGGAAAGTGATGAATGCGGAAGAGGCAATGGCCGCCAAGTATGAGGAGGAGAACCGCGGTAGCACGGTAAGGTCCCAAGGTAAGAAAGAGGGGAAGAAGAGGTCAGGAGATGACAAGTTCGCTCATTACACTCCTCTGACTGTGAGTTGTGAGCACATCCTCAATGAGATTAAGACTGATCGGACTCTTAGGTGGCCTGAGAAACTGAAGGCCCCGCCACATAAGAGGAACAAAAACCTATGGTGCGAGTTCCATCAGGATCATGGCCATATCACAGATAGATGCTTCGCTTTAAAGGATGAGATTGAGAAGATGCTGAAATCTGGAAAGCTGAGGAAGTATGTGGATGGTAAGGATCCAAAGGGTGGAAGAGATGACCCTAAGAAAAGAAGAGATGACAGATGCCGCGGCAATATCCCGTCCAGAAGGGGCGATGATTCAGAAGGAGATGATGAAGACGACCTGGATCTTCTCCCAAAGGATGACAACACCCCGGTGAAGAGGGTCGGTATGATCTCCTTTGGTGTTAGCACCATATGTGGGGGATTTGCAGGAGGTGGCTCTGAGGTAGCCGACAGGAAGGCTCATGTAGCAGAGGCCAGGTCATTGGCCAAGATCGAAGTTGTGAATCTAACGTCTTCTGATGCAGTGCAGAAGAGGAAGAAGGTAGACATGGATACCCTCGACTTCAAGGGTATCTTAGCCCCCCATGATGACCCTTTGGTCATAACAACAAGGGTGCATGGGTGCGAGGTACGGAGGATCCTCATAGATGGGGGAAGCTCAGCAGACGTGATGTTCTGGCCTTGCTTCAAGAGCCTGGGTCTTAGCAGGGCAAGGCTGGTGCCCTATCATCACCCATTGATAGGCTTCAGTGGCGAAAAGGTCCACCCATTGGGCATGTATGAGATGGATGTACAGATGGGGGATGAGTGGCCTAAGAGGCTGACCAAGAAGATAAACTTTTTCGTTATGGACGAAAATGTCTTCTCGGCCTACAACCTCATCATAGGAAGGGTGGCCCTCAAAGAGTTTGAAGCTGTGCCGTCGACGGTCCATCAGATGCTAAAATTATCGACTCCTTATGGAGTAGGGGAAGTGAAAGGGGACCAGACCACGGCGCGAGAGTGTTACTTTAACTCGGACGAAGAGAGAGAAGCCCATAAGAGAGCAACCACCACTTACAACATTGACACTCTTGACCCAAGAGACGAAACAAAATTGAAGAAGGGCGAGGCTGCGGAAGAGGTAGAATCCATCGTCCTCAATGAGGACGAGCCGAAAAAAACCGTCCAAGTCGGTAAGGGCCTAGAGCCAGGAATCAAGGAAGAGCTGATAAATTTCCTCAGGAGGAGACAGAGTGTCTTCGCATGGAGTCACGCAGACATGCCTGGCATCGACCCTGAGGTCATGAGCCACAAGCTCAACGTGGACAGAGATGCCAAGCCAATCAAGCAGAGACGAAGAGTCTACTCCAGGGAGAAGTACGACGTCATCCGGGAAGAGGTAAAAATTTTTGAAGAGGCCGAGTTCATAAGAGAGGTTACCTATCCGGAGTGGCTCTCAAATGCAGTCATCTTGCCTAAGGCCAATGGGAAGTGGCGAATGTGTGTAGATTTCACTGACCTGAACAGGTCTTGACCGAAAGACAGCTATACCTTACCTAGGATAGACCAGATGGTGGACGCAACGGCAGGGCACGAGCTCATGATCTTCATGGACGCTTATTCAGGTTATATCCAAATCTTCATGGATGCTGAAGACTCTGAGAAGACAACCTTCATTACTGACAAAGGGACGTACTGCTACAAGGTGATGCCCTTCGGTCTGAAAAATGCGGGGGCAACGTATCAACGTCTTGTCAATAAGATGTTCAAAGAGCAAATAGGTAAGACCATGGAGGTATACGTAGACGATATGCTAACGAAGAGCCTGAAAGCATGTACTCACGTAGCGGACCTTGAGAAGACCTTCGATGTCATGGACTCGTACAGAATGAAACTCAACCCAGCAAAGTGTGTCTTCGGAGTAGGAGCTGGGAAGTTCTTGGGATTCATCGTTAATCAGAGGGGGATTGAAGCGAACCCTGAGAAAATCAAGGCCTTACTCGACATGAAGACTCCTAGGAGTATCAAGGATGTCCAGAGACTCACGGGAAGAGTGTCTGCCCTTAACAGGTTTGTTTCTAGGGCAACGAACAAGTGTCTTCCATTCTTTAAAGTTCTAAGAAAGGCCTTCCAATGGGACGAAGAGTGTGAAAAAGCCTTCAACCAACTCAAGTCCTACTTAGGGTCTCCCCTGTTGCTGTCACGGCCCATCACGGGGGAAAGGTTGTTTGTGTATCTGGCAGTCTCTGAATCAGCCATCAGCGCGGCCATCATACGGGAAGAGGATGGGGTCTAGAGGCCTGTGTACTTTAATAGTAAGGCCCTTCAAGGGTCTGAACAAAATTATCCCCGAATGGAGAAGTTGGCTTATGCCCTTATACATGCCTCAAGGAAATGAAGCCTTACTTCCAGGCTCACTCCATGATAGTCCTCACTGACTCCCCACTAAGGCAGGTTCTGCACAAACCTGAGAAGTCCGGAAGATTGATGACCTGGGCCATCGAACTAGGAGAATATGATCTTACCTACCAGCCTAGGACAACCATCAAGGGGCAGGCCCTCGCAGACTTTGTCGCAGAAATTAACCTGGGAAGAGGTCGGTAGAAGTTTGGAAAAGGCCGAGACAGTGAAAGGCTTAGATGACGAAGAAGAGACAAACCATAGTGTCTTCCGAGATTCGGAAGAGACGAATCGTAGTGTCTTCCAAGATTCGGAAGAGACGAACTGTTGTGTCTTCCGAGATTCGGAAGAGACGACACCAAACATCTTCCGAGATCGGGCAGAGGTCATCCCAGGCAAAACCCGGAGCGGAATAGAAGAGAATGAAGAGGATCGATACCTCTTCAAGAAGGGGGTTATGAGAGAAGGGGTCTTCTCATCAGATACAGACGTCTGGAGCCTCTTCGTTGATGGCTCTTCCTGTGATAGTGGAAGCGGGGCGAGACTAATACTCTCGGCTTCAGATGGTGCCAACATTGAATACGCCTTGAGATTCAACTTCCAGGCCTCAAACAACGAGTCTGAGTATGAGGCCATGATAGCAGGTCTCTTATTGGAAACAACTCTTCGAGTAAAGCGACTCCTACTCCATAGCGACTCAAGGTTGGTTGTCAATCAAGTATTGGGGATATACGAGGCTAAAGACGAAAGGATGGCCAAGTACTTAAAGAAGGTAAGAAGGTTATTGGAATATTTTGAAGAAGCAAAACTGAAGAGAGTGCCTCGACTGAGCAACAATCACGCTGATGCATTGGCAAGGCTGGCCTCAATAATGAAGACAGATATGGGAAGGACCATTCCAATCGAGGTCTTAGGAAAGGCAACCATCGAGGAGGACGAGGTATGTAGCCCTTGTCACAATGTGAACTTACGAGACTCATGGATCTACCCGCACGTCAGATACCTAAGAGAGGAAGAGTTGCCTGAGTCCAAGCTAGAAAGGAGAAAGTTAAGGTACAGGGCTGCCAAGTTCTCAATGATAGGAGATGTCTTGTACAAGAAGGGGTTTCTATTGCCTCTCCTCAGATGTGTGAATCCCATGGAAGTACGCCGGGTCTTACAGGAGGTTCATGAGGGTTCTTGCTCTAGCCACATAGGGGGAAGGCCCTTAGCCAAGAGGATCATCACACAGGGATACTGGTGGCCTACCTTGTCTAAGGACGCTGCAGACTATGTGAAGAGGTGCGACAAATGTCAAAGGTTCGCCACTATCCCTCATCAACCCCATCAGCCTATGACGTCAATCTCTTCTCCATGGCCATTTGCGGTATGGGGAATTGACTTGGTAGGACCTTTGCCAAGAGCTGTCAACAACTATAGATTCTTGATCGTTGCCATTGACCACTTTTCAAAGTGGATGGAGGCAGAACCGATGATAAAAATTATAGAGCAGAAGACCTTCCAGTTCATTTGGAGGAACATCATATGCAGATATGGCCTCCCTAACACTCTCATCTCGGATAATGGGACCCAGTTCAAGAACTCCTCCTCAGAAAAGTACTGCCTAAGAGTGGGGATTAAGCAGTTCTTCTCATCTCCTGGTCGACCTCAGGCAAATGGCCAGACCGAGGTCACAAACAGGACCATCTTGGATGGAATCAAGAAGAGGTTAGAAGATGCGAAGGGGAG
Source organism: Sambucus nigra (assembly GCA_949130495.1). Lineage (NCBI taxonomy): Eukaryota > Viridiplantae > Streptophyta > Magnoliopsida > Dipsacales > Adoxaceae > Sambucus > Sambucus nigra. The sequence continues at coordinate 751,135,074 of OX422207.1, read as the reverse complement.
ATGGACAGAAGAGGTCTACGCAGTGTTATGGGCCTACGAAACCACGGTAAGGACACCTACAGGAGAAACCCCATTCATGCTGGCACATGGCTCAGAGGCCGTCATACCAACGAAAGTAGGACTACTAACTCATCGGATTCAGACCTACGACCCAGACAGCAATGGGGAAGAGAGGAGGCTAGACCTGGATCTTATTGAAGAAAGAAGAGAAGACGCAGAGGTCAGAAAATCAGCCTACCAGCAGCGGGCATCGAAATTTTACAACCAAAGGGTGAAGTCAAGACCCAATGCAGTGGGAGACCTAGTGCTAAAGAAGACCCTACAAAAGGCAAATAAGCTACACCCAAACTGGCATGGCCCCTACAAAGTAACAGAAGAGGTTGTGGCTGGAACTTACAGGCTAGAAAACCTAGAAGGAGAACCTTTCACTAACGCATGGAATGCTGACCACCTAAAGAGATACCACATATGATGTTGCGTAGAATTTTATGTAAATGTACTATCTTACTGAGAAGAGGTTATTAATAAAGATCAGTTTCCATAACAGTTCTTGCTTCATTCTTAGACCAGAGATATATCAGACTTTCATAACATCACTCGGTGGTGACGAGTCTGAGCTCAGACACCTTAGCAGATGACCTCAGACCCTTAACATCATTAATTTGGTGAGATTAATTATGGGGATAACGTCTTAGGTGATGACCTCAGACCTTCATAACATCACTTGGTGGTGACGAGGTCTGAGCTCAGACACCTTAGTAGATGACCTCAGACCCTTAACATCATTAATTTGGTGAGATTAATAATGGGGATAACATCTTAGGTCCTTCATAACATCACTCGGTGGTGACGAGGTCTGAGCTCAGACACCTTAGCAGATGACCTCAGACCCTTAACATCATTAATTTGGTGAGATTTATGAGGATAACGTCTTAGGTGACGACCTCAGACCTTCATAACATCACTCGGTGGTGACGAGGTCTGAGCTCAGACACCTTAGCAGATGACCTCAGACCCTTAACATCATTAATTTGGTGAGATTAATTATGGGGATAATGTCTTAGGTGATGACCTCAGACCTTCATAACATCACTTGGTGGTGACGAGTTCTGAGCTCAGACACCTTAGCAGATGACCTCAGACCCTTAACATCATTAATTTGGTGAGATTAATTATGGGGATAACATCTTAGGTCCTTCATAACATCACTCGGTGGTGAAGAGGTCTGAGCTCAGACACCTTAGTAGATGACCTCAGACCCTTAACGTCATTAATTTGGTGAGATTTATGAGGATAACATCTTAGGTGACGGCCTCAGACCTTCATAATATCACTCGGTGGTGACGAGGTCTGAGCTCAGACACCTTAGCAGATGACCTCAGACCCTTAACATCATTTATTTGGTGAAATTAATTATGGGGATAACATCTTACGTAATGACCTCATACCCTCATAACATCACTCGGTGGTGAAGAGGTATGAGCTCAGACACCTGAGCAGATGACCTCAGACCCTTAACATCATTAATTTGGTGAGATTAATTATGGGGATAACGTCTTAGGTGATGACCTCAGACCTTCATAACATCACTCGGTGGTGACGAGGTTTGAGCTCAGACACCTTAGCAGATGACCTCAGACCCTTAACATCATTAATTTGGTGAGATTTATGAGGATAACGTCTTAGGTGACGACCTCAGACCTTCATAACATCACTCGGTGGTGACGAGGTCTGAGCTCAGACACCTTAGCAGATGACTTCAGACCCTTAACATCATTAATTTGGTGAGATTAATTATGGGGATAACATCTTAGGTGATGACCTCAGACCTTCATAACATCACTTGGTGGTGATGAGGTCTGAGCTCAGACACCTTAGCAGATGACCTCAGACCCTTAACATCATTAATTCAGTGAGATTAATTATGGGGATAACATCTTAGGTGATGACCTCAGACCTTCATAACATCACTCGGTGGTGACGAGGTCCGAGCTCAGACACCTTAGCAGATGACCTCAGACCCTTAACATCATTAATTTGGTGAGATTTATGAGGATAACATCTTAGGTGACAACCTCAGACCTTCATAACATCACTCGGTGGTGATGAGGTCTGAGCTCAGACACCTTAGCAGATGACCTCAGACCCTTAACATCATTAATTTGGTGAGATTTATGAGGATAACGTCTTAGGTGACAACCTCAGACCTTCATAACATCACTCGGTGGTGACGAGGTCTGAGCTCAGACACCTTAGCAGATGACCTCAGACCCTTAACGTCATTAATTTGGTGAGATTTATGAGGATAACGTCTTAGGTGACGACCTCAGACCTTCATAACTTCACTCGGTGGTGACGAGGTCTGAGCTCAGACACCTTAGCAGATGACCTCGGACCCTTAACATCATTAATTTGGTGAGATTAATTATGGGGATAACGTCTTAGGTGATGACCTCAGACCTTCATAACATCACTTGGTGGTGACGAGGTCTGAGCTCAGACACCTTAGCAGATGACCTCAGACCCTTAACATCATTAATTTGGTGAGATTAATTATGGGGATAACATCTTACGTGATTACCTCAGGCCTTCATAACATCACTCGGTGGTGACGAGGTCTGAGCTCAGACACCTTAGCAGATGACCTCAGACCCTTAACATCATTAATTTGGTGAGGATAATTATGAGGATAACATCTTAGGTGATGACCTCAGACCTTCATAACATAACTCGGTGGTGACGAGGTCTGAGCTCAGACACCTTAGCAGATGACCTCAGACTCTTAACATCATTAATTTGGTGAAGTTAATTGTGAGGATAACGTCTTAAGTGACGACCTCAGAGCCTAATTACAATTCAGTGGTGAAGAGACCTGGGGTCAGAATTATTTATTGAGTATAAACAAGACATCACTGCAACAAAATAATAGAAGAGATTACGTGACATTCATTAAAGGGAAGAGATCATATAGCATTCAGAGGCATTGTTACAAATATTCCTTGGATACAAAATACCATGGTGTTACAAGTTACGAGTTACAAATTACAAATTATTTGTTACAAATTACAAATCAACCAGCAGGGGGGTGTCCATAGCCCTGTAAAAGCGCTTGTCAGCCTCGGTCATTATAGAGCCATTGGCATCCACGGCCTGCATGCTGTGGCCGACCACACTATCGGTTAACTTCAGCTGATTCAGACGTGCCGTCAGGATGTCGGCCGAGGAGATTGGAATTGCAGCATCAGTGGCCTTCTTCTGCCTCAAGGTCGGCCTCTGATCCTCAGAGGCATGGGCTTCTGGGGCCCTCTTCTTTGAGGCCTGAGATTTGGATGTAGAGGGAGCTGGGGGAGGAGCGTTCAGACCAGCTTTTTTGGCGAGTCTCGCTAAGCTCGGTGCAGCCATCTCCCACAGTTCGTCTGTAATGCCTTGAGGTCGCTCTGCAAAAGTTAAAAGATATGGGTTAGAGATCAGATATGAATGAGTTCAGAGGTTAAACTTAAAAGAAAAATCCTTACCAAAGTCAACAAGGGGACTTCCACCTAGTCCCGTCCCCGAGAGATAATGGGTGGTCAGCAAATGTTCGAACTTAACAAAAAGACCATGTGCCCCTTGGTCTTACAGAGCCTTCACCTTCTGGATATTCTGAAGACTTAGACCAGGGTCGGCCCTGGCAGACATGGAGACCTTACCCCATCTAAGGGGTATCCTCGGCTCAAGTGTGGAAGAGGGAACGCATGGGCCAAATTCCCATGGTCCAGAGGCGAAAAAATAGCGGGGCTTCTAATTATGGTTCGAGGTCTGAGTCACCTGGAGCATTTTCTTCTCAGGCCTCCGAGCCACAAAATGATAGTAGCTCGGATGGTTTTTGGCCGAGGTTGGGACATAACAACCAGCAAAGACCTGAACTGGGAGGTCAGAGTGGTGGACTGCCCTCCATAAGATAATGGCCCCTATGATAACTCTCCAGGCATTGGGAGATAGCTGTGAGGGGGCCAAGTTGATATAAGAGAGAATGGATTTGATGATGGGATGAATGGGTAGGTGAAACCCTAACTTAAACATCTGCTCGTACAGGCAGATTTCTCCATCTCGGCCGTGATAGGCCCTCTCCTCCCTCAAAGGTCTCCTCAATTTTATGGATGGACTAATGGAGTATAAATATCTGAAGCACAGAAGATCCACCTCAGTTACCATGCTCTCGAATTCGGCCGCCTCAGAGACGTCCACATCGCTTTCAACATCTTCATCATCATCAAGCTCAACATCGGCCAGAGTAGATGTAGATGGGTTACTAGCAAATCTCTGAACGAACTCTGCCCCTATGACGACCGACAGGGGGATAACGTCAAGAATGGGTGGCACAGCCACACTCGGCTCAACAATTTCAACCTCTGAAGAAGAGGCTGAGGTGCTTGAGCCACTATGGGATGAAGCTCGGCTGGATACCTCGGCCTGATTAGGGGCCTGACTAGGCCGAGGTGTGAAATCCATAGCTTCCTAAAAAGAGTCCACAAACATGGGGTCTGAGGTAGAAGACTCAGACATAGGTGTTGGATCAGCAGGAACCCCTGTCTGATAGAAGTTCTTCGGGGGGTCAGGATATATCACTCTCAGAGGTGGTGGAAACAAGGGTCTAATGGGAAACTCTTGTGACCTACGAGCTTCCTCCTGAGCTCTCTCTATTTGCCTAATCTTTTCTAGGGTCTTCTCTCTAAGAGAGGGGAAATCCTCAGGAAGCTGGTATAAAGGTCTGAGCATCAGAGGACGACCCTAAACTTAAGGAATAACTCCTAAAACTACAAACAGGATTGACTTGTAAAATAAAGGGGTCTAAAGATCAAACTTAGAAGTTTTAAGCGAATATTGTTCGCCTGAAAATATGGTGCTCGCCGGAAAACGATGAAACTCGCTGGAAAATGCAAACCAAATACGAGAAACAAAGGAAATGGAAAGGAAAAAGTACCTGGAAATGAAACGATGAAGGCAAATGAAGAAAACTCGCAAGAAAACCAACAAATGCCTCTGCAGAAGAGCGTTGAGTAAAGAAGCTTTAGAGAGAGAAAATCGCAAGAGCAAATCGTGCACAGGAATGAAGTGAAGAAGAAGGAGGGAAAAGGGTTTTGAAACCCTTAAATACGTGGGCACGTTTCCCACGGCACATCATTACCTTGGGAGCCCCAAAGGACAGCTGACGACACACGCCTACCAAGTAAGCACGTTCTAGCGTTGGACAGGTGTTAGGCAGGTATTGGCTTGGAACAGACAGGCCTCGGAGGTGTAGTAATCTCCTAGCCACTTGCTCTCACATATGACTAAGGGCTGGGGGGTGATTGATATGCCCAAGTGTAACCTCGACCCAGAGACACCAACCTCGGCCGAGGTGATGGCCGAAGTATTGATCGACCCTTGATAAGCCATGGGCCCACGATATCATCCCTCGGCCTTAGTAAGGTCGTCCCAGGCCGACACTTCCACCTATATTTCCAATGGACACTATGCGCATCACAGGCATCAACAGCATTCTCATATACCTGGGTGAGGAAACCTCGGCCGAGTGTAGGCCTAGGTGACAAGAAGCCTTCGTAACCTTCAACATGGAACTAGTCCCACCTCAGCTTGGGCCGAGGTGACAAGAAGTCTTGGTAACCTTCATGGAATCAGTCCAACCTCGGCTGGGGCCAACCCCAGCATAATGTCTCGGTTGAGATCAGGCCGAGACTCCCTTTGGCACATCTCGAAAGACGTTTATTGAGCCTTTACAGCTCAGCCTCTCCCAGGCCGAGGTCATGCACCAATATGGCAGCCGAGCATCTGTTGACATTTGGATAAGGGCACATGGGCACAAATCAGTTGTAACAAGATTATTCTCCACACGTGGGGAGGATATTTCATCATCATTCTTTACATGTGACAGTGACAGATGGCACTCCCACATTGGTGAGGCTACCACACGCATGCTCATTACATGCATGGGGGGTACATTACACCCCCTAGGTACTATATATAGGGGTCATCCCCTACCTTGCAAAAGGATCCCAGATATTTAACCCTAGCTAAAACTCTGTCTAGATATACAGTAGAGAGAGAAAGCTTGAGAGGTTGTATCCATGGCCATTAGTGCCTTCATTCAGTGATATTACTCACACACACTCACAGTGGACGTAGGCCAAATTGGCTGAACCACTTATATACCGGTTCCCTCTCCTCTTATCCTCATCTCATTCACTTATCTGTTTATAATTGTGCTGCCATTGTTATTCTTATATTGAGCTTGAAAACACCTTACCTGGTGGTGCAGATTCTAGCATCATCACAAAGAATCCACTGCCTTGTTGCATGAGGGGTACGAGAAGAAGTATAAGCAGATCATTTCCGACAAGGGCTATGAGAAGCTTTTTGCTGGGTATGATGTAAGGGAGAGAACCTTGAGAGGTGAGGTCGAAGAACGCAGACATATTGCTGAGTTGCTGGAAAAGGAAAACAACAACCTGCAAAAGGAGCTGTCACAATTGAAGTCTGCAGCTTTCATTTCTAGTGCCTTGATCCCAGTGACCGACGAGGGATTTTCGTTCTTAGAGGTTGAGAACGCCAAGTTAAGGGACGAGTTGGAGACTTTGAAGAGCTCTGGCACCTCTTCATCTTCTCGTGGTCGGCAAGAGCTCATCGGGGACAAGCAAGAGCAGCTCGGGCTCTTGTCGAGCAACAGAGGACTCAGTCTGCCTTAGAGAACCAGGCTTTCCAATTAATAGCGAAGAACCAGGCATTGTCTGATATGTCAAAGAAGATTAGTGACCTAGAAAAACAGCTCTCTGCGCAGAAGTCAGTCTTGGAGAATAAGGAGCTTTTCATCAAGAATCTCCACGAGCAGATGGAGAGGCTAACATATCAGTTCCACAAACAGCCCAGGGAGTTCTGGATGGCTGGATACAACGAAGCACTATTCCACTTGGACGATCGTATCCAGAATGCCAACAATGAGGGCTATAAGCAAGGCTGGATGAATGCCTTAGGTGTGTTGAAGCTCGAACAAGGTCATTATCTGTGGTACTACCATGATCCCGGGTTGCTTGACTTGCCTGTGCCACCATACAAACTGGACATAAGTTGGATCCCTGCTCGGGCCATTCCTCGGAGATTAATTTCAAAGTATCTCGATGACTACAATTTACATTCTCAAATCGAGGCATCTCGTCCCGAGCATCTCTTAGATCGACCATCCGTGATGAATGTCAGGATGTTGAAGGATATCAACTTCATCAATTCTCCTCTGTCTTTAAATGATCCGCCTGCTGGCGAGGAACCTGTGTCAAAAGTAGAGGGGAAGAGACCAGTAAAATAGGAATTTTTGATGTAATAGTTAGTTGGCATTTCAATATCAATGTACTTTTCATTTTATTATCAATGTAATTTATTTTGAATTTAATGAAAGACTTTCATTTTTGTTTGCAAATCTTGATTGCTATTGTCTTGTAATTATCAAACACTTTATATTTGTGCATATTTGTTAAAAAGATTACAATATTGTGTTATTTGTCAACCAACTCAGTAACAATTAAAAAGTTACAAGTATCAATACTGTTTCTCGATCACTTAATAATAAAGTAATGAGTATAAAAATGTTGTTTAAAATGTTTCCAACCAACTAAGGTTGTTAGATTCTCCATGTCGACCAACTACAGTTAGTGGGTTTTTATCCCCGACCAGTTATAGTTGGTTTTTTTGAAATAATTTTACCCATAAAATGTTTCCGACCAACCAAGATCGATAAATTTTGCTTGTCGACTAACTACAGTTGGTAGGTTTTTATCTCCGACCAGCTATAGTTAGTAGATTTTTATCGCTTTCTGGATGTAATCTTACCTCCCGACCAACATAAGTTGGCATTTGCGAGAATATTTTGTTTCCTAGCCAAACAGGTTGGCATTTTTAGGAATATTTTGTTTCCTAGCGAAACAGGTTGGCATTTTTAGGAATATTTTGTTTCCTAGCCAAATAGTTTGGCATTTTTAGGAATATTTGGTTTCCTAACCAACCGAAGTTGGCATTTTTAGGAATATTTTGTTTCCTAGCCAACCGAAGTTGTCATTTTTAGGAATATTTTGTTTCCTAACCAACCGAAGTTGGCATTTTTAGGAATATTTGGTTTCCTAGCCAACCGAAGTTGGCTTTTTTAGGAATATTTTGTTTACTAACCAACCGAAGTTGGCATTTTTAGGAATATTTGGTTTCCTAGCCAACCGAAGTTGGCATTTTTAGGAATATTTTGTTTCCTAACTAACCGAAGTTGGCATTTTTAGGAATATTTTGCTGAGCAGTCTGGAGCTTTGCCGAGTTTTGCCGAGTTTTGTGTAGCACTAGTATTCCCCGAAAAATTCTCAATAAAAGGAGAGACTTTAGCAGAATATCTTCATTTTATTCATACTGATGGAACTGTGTTACATATATATCACTGATAATACTTGCGCAGGTGCTCTGCATTCCATGCGTTCTTAAACTCCTCCCCCTCTAGAGTTTCTATTTGGTAAATTCCTGGTCGAACAACTTCTGTAACTCGGTATGGTCCATGCCAATTTGCCTCTAGTTTGTTGTGCTTTTGGATTACTTTCTTCATCACATAGTCTCCTTCTTTCAGGTCGCACTTCTTCACCCTCTTATTGTAGAATAGAGTTGTTCGCTGTAGGTATGCAGCATTTCTGATGGCTGCTTCTTCTCTGACTTCCTCGAGCATGTTTAAATCCAGCCTTCTCATTAAGTCGCTGACAGGGGAATTGAAATTCATTACCCTGTGTGTTGGGAGGCCCAACTCGGCAGGTATGACAACTTCACTTCCAAATGCCAGCATGTATAGTGATTCTCCAGTAGGTACTCGGGGAGTAGTTCGGTAAGCCCAAAGTACTGATTGTAACTCGTTGATCCAGTTTTCTTTCGCATCATCCAATCTTTTCTTCAAGCCATTTAGCAGCGTTCTGTTTGTCACTTCAGTTTGTCCATTGCTTTTAGGATGGCCTGGTGCTGAGTGGACCTTCAAAATATTTGATTGATGATAATAGGCCGCGAACTCCTCGTTATTAAATTGTGTTCCATGGTCTGTGATGAAAGCATGGGGAAGACCATATCGACAAATGATGTTCTTCCAAACAAATTGGTACACCTTCTCGTACGTCATATCAATGAGTGGCTCAGCTTCTACCCACTTAGTAAAATAATCCACTGCGACGACGAGGTACTTGAACCTTCCTCGGGTCGTTGGCAGTGGCCCAACCAAGTCAATTCCTCACATGGCAAATGGCCAAGGGGAAGTTATGGGTGTCAACAATGCTTGTGGAGTTCTTCGGATGGAGGAAAAGCGCTGGCACTTGTCGTACTTCTTTGCATAAGTTATACAATCAGCCCTCATCGTCGGCCAGTAGTATCCCTGCGTCATCACCCTTTGTAGAAGCGTACGACCTGCTACATGTGCTCCACAGGACCCTTCATGGATCTCTTCAATTAATTCTTTTATCTCTGCAAACCTGCCATAATTTCTCGTCTATAAAGAATACTGTTAGTTAATACATACCGAGTAACTTTAAACTTCAATTTCTTGGCTGCGAACTTGTTAATTGGCAATTCTACTTTTGCAATATATACCCTGATGGGATCCATCCAAGATGGTCCTAAATCAAGGGTACTAAAGTTCATCGCCAGATCTTCATCTATATTCCGACCAGTTAAAACTTCAATTGGGATTGTTCGTCGTAGCTCGGTACGAGTAGCTGATGCTAATCGAGCTAAGGCGCCTGCTCTCGCATTCTCCATTCTTGGTATTCTGACCAGCTGAATAGCGGAAGATTCTGACACCAGCTCCTTTGCCTTTGCATGATATCTGATCATTAATTCTCCTCTAACTGCATATACTCCCATCATTTGGTTTATGATCAATTGAGAATCACTGAAAATAATGACCTGTTGCGCCTCCATAATTTTTGCCAAACTAAGTCCTGCAATCATGGCCTCATACTCAGCCTCATTATTGGAAGCTTTGAATTGGAAATGCAAGGCGTATTCCATATCGACCTCATCCGGAGTGCTCAAAACTATCCCTGCGCCGCATCCTGCAGTGCAAGATGAGCTATCTCCATATAGGTAACTCGTCTTCAAATTTCTGATCAGTCAGAATTCCTCGGTGAAATATTTGCTGCTTCCTTTCCTCCTCGGATTTTTCTTGCTCTTCGTCGATCATTTCTTCTTGCCCTTTTACCAACCGGAGTTGGTCTGAGCTCGAATTCAATGATCTTGTAACATCCACTTGCCCTTTTACCAACCGGAGTTGGTATGAGCTAGTGTTTGTTGATCCTGTATCATGCACAGGTTGATCAGCGAGCAACTCTTGTTCCTCGGAGCTATTAGGATAGGTGAACTCCGCTATAAAATCTGCTACAACCTGCCCTTTAAGCGATGATCTGGGTTCATAGACTATATCATATTTACCGAGATCTATTACCCAGTACATCAATCTTCCTGATTTTTCTGGCTTATGCAGGGCTTGCCTCAATGGCATATCAGTATATACTACTATGGTATGAGCCTGGAAGTATGGCCTCATTCTCCTACCCGCTTCAATTAAAGCCAGTGCTAACTTTTCCAGCCTTGGATATCTGATTTCTGCTCCTCGGAAGGCCTTACTTATGTAGTAAATTGGTTTTTGCACTCCATTCTCCACCCTGATCAACGCCGAGCTAACTGCATTCTCGGACACTGCAAGGTACAAATAAAATTTTTCTCCCATCACCGGCCTGGACAACAGTGGAGGTGGTCCCAAGTAGTTTTTCAAGTTTTGAAAAGCCTACTCACATTCATCATTCCACTCAAAAGTCTTTCTGAGTGTCTTGAAGAATGGGACACATCTATCAGTTGCTCGTGACACAAATCTGTTGAGTGCCGCTACTCGTCCTGTGAGACTCTGTACTTCCTTCTTAGTTGTTGGAGATCGCAGCCCTAATAGAGCTTTGATCTTTTCAGGATTTGCTTCAATGCCTCGTTGATTGACAATGTACCTGAGGAACATGCCTTCTCGTACTCCAAATATGCACTGCGTCGGCTTCAGCTTCATTTGATATTTATCTAGTTGGTCAAAAGTTTGACTTAAGTCAACTAGATGATCGGTAGCTTTCTTGCTTTTCGTCAGTATATCGTCAACATAGACTTCCATATTGCAACTGATTTGTTCAGCAAAGACCTTGTTCATCAGCCTCTGATATGTCGCACCTGCATTTTTCAAACCAAAAGTCATAACATTATAACAATAAGTTCCTCTAGGGGTAATGAAAGAAGTACTCTCCCTGTCTTCAGGTTTCATTTTGATCTGATTGTAACCAGAATAAGCATCCATGGAGCTCAACAACTCGTGTCCCGAGGTAGCATCCACCAGTTAATCAATTCGGGGCAATGGAAAGTGATCCTTTGGGCATGCTTTGTTGAGGTCGGTGAAGTCTACACACATCCTCCACTTGTTGTTTTTCTTCTTTACCATTACCACATTAGCTAACCAATCTGGATATTTAACATCTTCAATGAAACAAGCTTTTTGGAGCTTCTCGACTTCCTCCTGTATAGCTTGATTCTTCTCGGGACTGAATACTCTTTTTCTCTGCTTCACAGGCTTGATCTCCTTATTCACATTGAGCTCGTGACATAAGAAGTTTGGGTCTATCCCAGGCATATCTTCATGACTCTACGCAAAAGTTTGTCTTCTTCTTCTAAGGAAAGTTATCAATTTCTGTTTTAATGAGGCTTCCAACGATGAACCTATTTGAGTAGTTCTCTCAGGGTGCTCGTCGTCCAGAATGATGTTTTCAGTAGTTTCCACCACTTGACCCTTCACAAGTTACGACTCATCTCGAGGATCCAATGTTTCAATTTCTTCACCTTCATCCACTTGATAGGTAGTAGTCTTTTTCTTTGATTCTTCCAGTTCTTCTTTCTCGGCGGATGAATAATAGCATTCCCGAGATACTTTCTGATCACCTTTCACAACTCCTACTCCAAAGTTTGTTGAAAATTTTAGGCACTGATGCACTGTAGATGGTACAACCTCGAACTTCTTCAATCCTACTCTTCCCATGATGATATTGTATGATGATTGGACATTCTTATCCATCACGAAGAAACGTATTCTTTCTGCCCGACAAGTAGGCCACGTACCAATGAATATATCCAACTTGATCGTCCCAAGTGGAAATACTTTCTCGCCGGCAAAACCAATGAGGGGTCTGTGGTAAGGCTCCAGTTGAGATAGCTTTAGATTTAAACTATTGAAGCACGAGTAGAACATGATGTCTGCCGAGCTACCATTATCGACCAGTACTCTTGAAATCATGACCTCCTTCATTATCATTTTGATCACCAGCGGGTCATCATGAGGATATAAAACACCTGCAAGGTCATTTTTTGAAAAAACCGATGACCAATTTCTCCTTGTTCACCTTTCTCGGGCGATCTTCCTCAACTAGATTTATTCGCTAAATATACGAGCAAGCTTGAGCCTCACCGAGGTAAGCTTTTCTTTCTGCAGTAAGGTCTCCTCCTCCTGCATCTCCTCCTGTAATAACATTACAATCAAATGACCCAAAGCGTATTGAAAATACCTCTCGTTCTGGATGCCTTGGTTTCTTGGGAAGATCGGGGTCATCCTCTGGATCAACTTCATGGTTTCTCTTCTTGTTCTCCTCTGCTCGACGAGGAGATTTAGACCTCTCTCTAGTTCGGTCGTTGTTTCTTCTTTCGCCTCCCCGATCAACATACTTTGCTAGCTTTCCTCATCGGATGAGTGTTTCAATCTCATTCTGAAGAGCTATGCAATTTTTGGTCATATGGCCATGATCCTTATGGAACTTGCAATATTTTTCCCTATTCCTCATGTCAGGGTTTGCCTTCATTTTCTTTGGCCAGTTTAACTCCTCGTTGTTCTTAATTTCTTCCAGGACGTGGTTGATATTTGCCTTCAAAGGTGTGTACTTATCAAATTTCCTCAAGACCTCCCATGACGACCTATTTTTGGATTGTTTGCCACCACCATTGTTCTTATGTTCTTTCTTCTTAACTTTATCACCTTCCACCTTGGTTTCTTTGGCGTCCATATTCTTCTTCGCAGACATAGCCTCCTCGGCATTCATAATCTTGGACGCTTTTCCCATCAGGTCCGACATGGTTTGAGGTGGATCTTTGGCCAAAGTGTAGTACAACTTGTTTGGCAGTAGTCCACTCATCAAAGCGGTAATCGTTGTCTTCTACTCATAGTCAATGAATTCGAGTTTCTCATTATTAAAACGAGTTATATAATCTCTGGTAGTCTCACCATCTTTTTGTCTAATACTTAACAAATGTGCTACTCGTTTAACTGGCTTTGCTCCAAAGAAGAAATTCCCAATGAATAACTCGGTCAATTGAAGAAAAGTTAAAATCTTACCCCGAGGAAGATTATTATACCATATTTGAGCAAATCCGGTAAGTGTTCCCGAGAATGCTCTACATCTCATCTCATCTGGGACAGCATAGATGTCGGCTGCAGCTTGGTATTGTTCTATATGAAGGACAGGGTCAGTCTTTCCATCATACTTGGGAGTCACAACAGGTTCTTTGAACTTTGATGGTGTTGGAAAATCAATAATGTCCTGGACAAAAGGTGTTCCTTGAACAAAGGTTCGTTGTAGAGGGTTCTTGGCCTTAGCCATTTCCCCTAATCTATCCTCCAGCCTCTGAATAGATCCTTTCCATGCATCATTTCCTTCCTCGGTCCTATTGGTTCGAGCAATTGATCGCGTTGAAGTGGCTTCCTGGGATTTATCTTGACGAGCAGCTGGTCGGTCATAGGATCTATCTTGACGAGCAGCTGGTCGCGACTGGGCAGATCCTTCCCTTAAATCCGATGGTCGTCGAAAGCTCCTCGACGCTGCATTAAGAGGACTTTTGTTCCTAGGGCCTAATCGATCGAAAGGAGAAACCCTACGTAATCTTTCCAATGCGCTGGTCCTTTTTAGGGAGAGGGTGACACGTTGTTCAGTATCTGTGGCCCGCACTGACGAAGTTCGTCCAGGTTGATAAGAAAAATCTTCAGATTCCTCATTGCGATATGAATTAGTACGCCTAGTACGCAAAGAAGGTACACAGGTATTTCTTTGAATGCTTCGTGGTCCGGAATGGGCTGATGCACCGCCATAGAGGGTTTGGATGAGTTATCGCATTGTTTCTTGCATGACGGTCTGGCCCTGAGCCAGATTTACCATTATTCCAGTCAGATCTGGAATTGGAGGGGTTCCAGCATTTCGATTGCTGGATTCAGGAATATCAGCCATTGGTAATGGATTATTTTTTATGAAAAACGATATTATCAGTCGTTTCCCACAGATGGCGCCAATCTATTGAGGTAAAAAATTAGATTACTCTAATTATTCAATCACATATAAATAAATGAGACAAAGAATTTTAAAGTGGTTCAGCCTTATAAGAATGGCCTACATCCACTGTTGCTTTATTGCTGAGTGTTTGGGAATTCTCGATTATAAGTTCTATCAAGAAATTGTAGTATGGATTCGGGTCCTTTTACAATGAGGATTGTACAATGTATTTATAACCCTGAGGTTGTAATGTGAAAGGGTAATACATTAAATGATATACATATGAAAGGGTAATACATTTAATGCCCTTTTTGCGTGTGCGTATGAATGATAAGCATTTAATGAGCAGTTAAACTCCTGGTATCCTGCTTCGAGGTGCAGCTCAAACCGCCTGAGTTGCTCGGATCGCTTGAGCTTCTCGGTACTAAAGAGTTCCTCGGAGAGGTCTGTTCCTCGGAGCGTATGAGTTCCTCGGAGTAACATGGTTCCTCGGAGCGTGTGATCATCTCAGAAGTGCTTGTTGTAGTCATGTAGATAGCCGCGTGTCTTCATATGATTGGTCCATGTCAGCAGATTAAATTTGGTATCAATAGAAGCCCCCAATGTAACTCGTAGGAACTGACCGCGTAGTCCCGGGTCTCACGGTTTGAGAGTATGACGATAATTTTCAAAAATCACACTTAGAGTTAAAAACATGCCGTTAAAGGGTAAAAACCCAAACCATCCCCCAAACGACCTCTTAGGAGGCACGATCACTTCGCACGGGACCAATGTAACTTGTAGGAACTGACCACGTAGTCCCGAGTCTCCCGGTTTTAGAGTATGACGATAATTTGCAAAAATCACACTTAGAATTAAAAATAAGTCGTTAAAGGGTGAAAACCCAAACCAGCCCCCAAACGACCCCGTAGAAGGCACGAACACCTCGTACGGGACCAATGTAACTTGTAGGAACTGACCGCATAGTCCCGGGTCTCCCGGTTTGAGAATACATCGTTAATTTGCCAAAATCAACACTTAGAGTTAAAAACATGCCTTTAAAGGGTGAAAACCCAAACCAACCCCAATCGACCCCGTAGGAGGCACGAACACCTCGCATGGGACCCATGTAATTTGTTGGAACTAACCGCGTAGTCTCGGATCTCCCGGTTTGAGAGTATGACGATAATTTGCAAAAATCAACACTTAGACTGAAAAACATTCCGTTAAAGGATGGAAACCCAAACCAGCCCCCAAACGACCCCGTAGGAAGCACGAACACCTCGTACTCGACCAATGTAACTTTTAGGAACTGACCGCGTAGTCCTGGGTCTCTCGGTTTGAGAGTATGATGATAATTTGCCAAAATCAACACTTAGACTTAAAAACATGTCGTTAAAGGATGAAAACCCAAACCAGCCCCCAAACGACCCTGTAGGAGGCACGAACACCTCGCACGGGACCCATGTAATTTGTAGGAACTGACCGCATAGTCCCGGGTCTCTCGATTTGAGAGTATGACGATAATTTGCCAAAATCAACACTTGGAGTTAAAAACATGTCGTTAAAGGGTGAAAACCCAAACCAGCCCTCGAACGACCCCGTCGGAGGCACGAACAACTCGCACGGGACCCATGTAACTCGTAAAATTGAACGCGTAGTCCCGGGTCTCCCGGTTTGAGAGTACGTCGATAGTTTGCCAAAATCACACTTAGAGTTAAAAACATGCCGCTAAAGGGTGAAAACCCAAACCAGCCCCCAATCGACCCCGTAGGAGGCACGAACACCTCGCACGGGACCAATGTAACTTATAGGAACTGACCGTGTAGTCCCAGGTCTCCCGGTTTGAGAGTACGACGTTAATTTGCTAAAATTAACACTTAGATTTAAAAACATTCCGTTAAAGGGTGAAAACCCAGACTAGTCCCCAAACGACCCCATAGGAGGCACGAACACATCGCACGAGACCCATGTAACTCATAGGAACTGACCGCGTAGTCTCGGGTATCCCGGTTTGAGAGTATGGCGATAATTTGGGAAAATCACACTTAGAGTTAAAAACATGTCGCTAAAGGGTGAAAACTCAAACCAGCCCCCAAACGACCCCGTAGGAGGCATGAACACCTCGCACGTGATCCATGTAACTCGTAGAACTGAACGCGTAGTCCCGGGTCTCCCGGTTTAAGAGTACGAAGATAATTTGCCAAAATCACACTTAGAGTTAAAAACATGCCGCTAAAGGGTGAAAACCCAAACAAGCCCCCAAACGACCCCGTATGAGGCACGAACACCTCACACGGGACCAATGTAACTCGTAGGAACTGATCGTGTAGCCCCGGGACTCCCGATTGGAGAGTAGGACGATAATTTGCAAAAATCAACACTTAGACTTAAAAACATGCCGTTAAAGGATGAATATCCAAACCAGTCCCCAAACGACCCCGTAGGAGGCATGGACACCTCGCACAGGACCCATGTAACTTGTAGGAACTGACCACGTAGTCCCGGGTCTCCCAGTTTGAAAGTATGACGATAATTTGCCAAAATCACACTTAGAGTTAAAAACATGCCGTTAATGGTTGAAAACCCAAACCGGCCCCCAAACGACCCCGTAGGAGGCACGAACACCTCGCACGGGACCAATGTAACTTGTAGGAACAGACCACATAGTCCCGGGTCTCTCGATATGAGAGTATGATGATAATTTACGAAAATCATCACTTAGACTTAAATACAGGTCGTTAAAGGGTGGAAACCCAAACCAACTCCCAAACGACCCCGTAGGAGGCACGAACACCTCACACGGGATGTAACGTCTAGGAACTGACCGCGTAGTCCCGGGTCTCTCGATTTGAGAGTTTGACGATAATTTGGAAAAATCATACTTAGAGTTAAAAACATGCTGTTAAAGGGTGAAAACTCAAACTAGACCCCAAATGACCCCGTAAGAGGCACGAACACCTCGCACGGGACCTATGTCACTTGTAGGAACTGACCGCATAGTTTCAAATCTCTCGATTTTAGAGTATGACGATAATTTGCCAAAATTAACATGTAGAGTTAAAAACATGCCATTAAAGGGTGAAAACCCAAACCAGCCCCCAAATGACCCCGTAGGAGGGACAAACACATCGCATCGGACCCATGTAACTCGTAGGAACTGACCGCGTTGTCCCGGGTCTCCCGGTTTGAGAGTATAACGATAATTTGCCAAAATCACACTTAAAGTTAAAAACATGCCGTTAAAGGGTGAAAACCCAAACCAGCCCCCAAACGACCTCGTAGGAGGCATGAACACTTCGCACGGGACTAATGTAACTTGTAGGAACTGACCGCGTAGTCCCGGGTCTCACGATTTGAGAGTATGACGATAATTTGAAAAAATCAACACTTAGACATAAAAACATGCCGCTAAAGGATGAAAATCCAAACCATCGCCCAAAAGACCTCGTAGGAGGCATGAACACCTCGCACGGGACCAATGTAACTTGTAGGAACTAATCGCGTCGTCCCCGGTCTCCCGGTTTGAGAGTATGACCATAATTTACCAAAATCACACTTAAAGTTAAAAACATGCCGTTAAAGGGTGAAAACCCAAACCAGCCCCCAAACGACCCCGTAGGAGGCACGAACACCTCGCACGGGACCCATGTAATTTGTAGGAACTGACCACATAGTCCCGGGTCTCTCGATTTGAGAGTATGACGATAATTTGCCAAAATCAACACTTGGAGTTAAAAACATGTCGTTAAAGGGTGAAAACCCAAACCAGCCCTCAAACGACCCCGTCGGAGGCACGAACAACTCGCACGGGACCCATGTAACTCGTAAAACTGAACGCGTAGTCACGGGTCTCCCGGTTTGAGAGTACGTCGATAGTTTTCCAAAATCACACTTAGAGTTAAAAACATGCCGCTAAAGGGTGAAAACCCAAACCAGCCCCCAATCGACCCCGTAGGAGGCACGAACACCTCGCACGGGACCAATGTAACTTATAGGAACTGACCGTGTAGTCTCGGGTCTCCCGGTTTGAGAGTACGACGTTAATTTGCCAAAATTAACACTTAGAGTTAAAAACATTCCGTTAAAGGGTGAAAACCCAGACCAGCCCCCAAACGGCCCCATAGGAGGCACGAACACATCGCATGGGACCCATCTAACTCATAGGAACTGACCGCGTAGTCTCGGGTATCCCGGTTTGAGAGTATGGCGATAATTTGGGAAAATCACACTTAGAGTTAAAAACATGTCGCTAAAGGGTGAAAACTCAAACCAGCCCCCAAACGACCCCGTAGGAGGCATGAACACCTCGCACGGGATCCATGTAACTCGTAGAACTGAACGCGTAGTCACGGGTCTCCCGATTTAAGAGTACGACGATAATTTGCCAAAATCACACTTTTAAAAACATGCCGCTAAAGGGTGAAAACCCAAACTAGCCCCCAAACGACCCCGTATGAGGCACGAACACCTCACATGGGACCAATGTAACTCGTAGGAACTGATCGTGTAGTCCCGGGTCTCCCGATTTGAGAGTATGACGATAATTTGCAAAAATCAACACTTAGACTTAAAAACATGCCGTTAAAGGATGAATATCCAAACCAGTCCCCAAATGACCCCGTAGGAGGCATGGACACCTCGCACGGGACCCATGTAACTTGTAGGAACTGACCGCGTAGTCCCGGGTCTCCCGATTTGAAAGTATGACGATAATTTGCCAAAATCACTCTTAGAGTTAAAAACATGCCATTAATGGTTGAAAACCCAAACCGGCCCCCAAACGACCCCGTAGGAGGCACGAACACCTCGCACGGGACCAATGTAACTTGTAGGAACAGACCGCGTAGTCCCGGGTCTCTCGATATGAGAGTATGATGATAATTTACGAAAATCAGCACTTAGACTTAAAAAACAGGTCGTTAAAGGGTGGAAACCCAAACCAACTCCCAAACGACCCCGTAGGAGGCATGAACACCTCACACGGGACCCATGTAACGTCTAGGAACTGACCGCGTAGTCCCGGGTCTCTCGATTTGGGAGTTTGACGATAATTTGGAAAAATCACACTTAGAGTTAAAAACATGCCGTTAAAGGGTGAAAACCCAAACTAGACCCCAAATGACCCCGTAAGAGGCACGAACACCTCGCACGGGACCTATGTCACTTGTAGGAACTGACCGCGTAGTCCCAAATCTCTAGATTTTAGAGTATGACGATAATTTGCCAAAATTAACACGTAGAGTTAAAAACATGCCGTTAAAGGGTGAAAACCCAAACCAGCCCCCAAATGACCCCGTAGGAGGGACGAACACATCGCATCGGACCCATGTAACTCGTAGGAACTGACCGCGTAGTCCCGGGTCTCCCGGTTTGAGAGTATAATGATAATTTTCCAAAATCACACTTAAAGTTAAAAACATGCCGTTAAAGGGTGAAAACCCAAACCAGCCCCCAAACGACCTCGTAGGAGGCATGAACACTTCGCACGGGACCAATGTAACTTGTAGGAACTGACCGCGTAGTCCCGGGTCTCACGATTTGAGAGTATGACGATAATTTGAAAAAATCAACACTTAGACTTAAAAACATGCCGCTAAAGGATGAAAATCCAAACCAACCCCCAAAAGACCTCGTAGGAGGCACGAACACCTCGCACGGGACCAATGTAACTTGTAAGAACTAATCGCGTCGTCCCCGGTCTCCCGGTTTGAGAGTATGACCATAATTTACCAAAATCACACTTAAAGTTAAAAACATGCCGTTAAAGGGTGAAAACCCAAACCAACCCCCAAACGACCCCGTAGGAGGGACAAAACACATCGCATGGGATCCATGTAACTCGTAAGAACTGACCGCATAGTTCCGGGTCTCCCAGTTTGAGAGTATAATGATAATTTGCCAAAATCACACTTAGAGTTAAAAACATGTCGTTAAAGGATGAAAATCCAAACCAACCCCCAAACGACCTTGTAGGAAGCACGAACACTTCACACGGGACCAATGTAACTTGTAAGAATTGACCGCGTAGTCCCGGGTCTCATGGTTTGAGAGTATGACGATAATTTGTAAAAATCAACACTTAGACTTAAAAACATGCCGTTAAAGGGTGAAAACCCAAACCAGCCCCCAAACGACCTCTTAGGAGGCACGAACACATCGAACGGGACCAATGTAACTTGTAGGAACTGACCGCGTAGTTCTGGGTCTCACGGTTTGAGAGTATGACGATAATTTGCAAAAATCAACACTTAGACTTAAAAACATGCTGCTAAAGGATGAAAACCCAAACCAACCCCCAATCGACCCAGTAGGAGGAACGAACACCTTGCACGGGACCCATGTAACTTGTTGGAACTGACCGCATAGTCTCGGATCTCCCAGTTTGAGAGTATGACGATAATTTGCAAAAATCAACACTTAGACGGAAAAACATTCCGTTAAAGGGTGGAAACCCAAACCAGCCCCCAAACGACCCCGTAGGAAGCACGGACACCTCGCACTGGACCAATGTAACTCATAGGAACTAACCGCGTAGTCCTGGGTCTCTCGATTTGAGAGTATGATGATAATTTGCCAAAATCAACACTTAGACTTAAAAACATGCCGTTAAAGGATGAAAACTCAAACCAGCCCCCAAACGACCCCGTATGAGGCACGGACACCTCGCACGCGATCCATGTAACTTGTAGGAACTGACCGCATAGTCCCGGGTCTCTCGATTTGAGAGTATGGTGATAATTTGCCAAAATCAACACTTGGAGTTAAAAACATGTCGTTAAAGGGTGAAAATCCAAACCTGCCCTCAAACGACCTCGTCGGAGGCACGAACAACTCGTACGGGACCCATGTAACTCGTAAAACTGAATGCATAGTCCCGGGTCTCCCGATTTGAGAGTACGACGATAGTGTGCCAAAATCACACTTAGAGTTAAAAACATGTCGCTAAAGGGTGAAAACCCAAAAAAGCCCCCAATCGACCTCGTAGGAGGTACGAACACCTCGAACGGGACCAATGTAACTTGTAGGAACTGATCGCATAGTCCCGGGTCTCCTGGTTTTAGAGTATAATGTTAATTTGCCAAAATTAACACTTAGAGTTAAAAACATTCCGTTAAAGGGTGAAAACCCAGACCAGCCCCCAAACGATCCCATAGGAGGCACGAACACATCGCACGGGACCCATGTAACTCGTAGGAACTGACCGCGTAGTCTCGGGTCTCCCGGTTTGAGAGTATGATGATAATTTGCAAAAATCACACTTAGAGTTAAAAACATGCCGCTAAAGGGTGAAAACCATACCAGCCCCCAAACGACCTGTTAGGACGGACGAACACTTCGCACATGACCAATGTAACTTGTAAGAACTGACCCCGTAGTCCTGGGTCTCCCGGTTTGTGAGTATGACGTTAATTTGCAAAAATCACACTTAAGAGTTAAAAATAAGTCGTTAAGGGATGAAAATCCAAACCATCCCCCAAACGATCCCGTAGGAGGCACGAATACTTCGCACGGGACTAATGTCACTTGTAGGAACTGACCGCGTAGTCCCGGGTCTCCCGGTTTGAGATTATGATATTAATTTACCAAAATCAACACTTAGACTTAAAAACATGCCGTTAAAGGGTGAAAACCCAAACCATCCCCCAAACAACCCCGTAAGAGGCACAGACACCTCGCACGGGACCAATGTTACTCGTAGGAATTGACCGCGTAGTCCAGGGGTCTCCCAGTTTGAAAGTATGATGATAATTTATAAAAGTCACACTTAGAGTTAAAAACATGTCGTTAAAGGGTGAAAACCCAAACCAGCCCCCAAACGACCTCGTAGGAGGCATGAACTCTTCGCAGGGGACTAATGTTACTTGTAGGAACTGATCGCGTAGTCCCGGATCTCCCGGTTTGAGAGTATGACGATAATTTACAAAAATCACACTTAGAGTTAAAAACATGTCGTTAATGGGTGAAAACCTAAACCATCCCACAAACGATCCCATAGGAGGCACGAACACCTCGCACGGGACCAATGTAACTTGTAGGAACTGGCTGCGTTGTCCCGAGTCTCCCGATTTCAAAGTATGATTATAATTTGCAAAAATTAACACTTAAACTTAAAAACATGCTGTTAAAGGGTGAAAACCCAAACCAACCCCCAAACGACCTCTTAGGAGGCACGAACACATCGGACGGGACCAATGTAACTTGTAGGAACTGACCGCGTAGTCCCGGGTCTCACGGTTTAAGAGTATGATGATAATTTGCAAAAATCAGCACTTAGACTTAAAAACATGCTGCTAAAGGATGAAAACCCAAACCAACCCCCAATCGACCCAGTAGGAGGAACGAACACCTCGCACGGGACCCATGTAACTTGTTGGAACTGACCGCATAGTCTCGGATCTCCCAGTTTGAAAGTATGACGATAATTTGCAAAAATCAACATTTAGACTGAAAAACATTCCGTTAAAGGGTGGAAACCCAAACCAGCCCCCAAACGACCCCGTAGGAAGCACGAACACCTCGCACTCGACCAATGTAACTCATAGGAACTGACCGCGTAGTCCTGGGTCTCTCGGTTTGAGAGTATGATGATAATTTGTCAAAATCAACACTTAGACTTAAAAACATGCCGTTAAAGGATGAAAACCCAAACCAGCCCCCAAACGACCCCGTGTGAGGCATGAAAACTTTGCACGGGACCCATGTAACTTGTAGGAACTGAGCGAATAGTCCCGGGTCTCTCGATTTGAGAGTATGACGATAATTTGCCAAAATCAACATTTGGAGTTAAAAACATGCCGTTAAAGGGTGAAAACCCAAACCAGCCCTCAAATGACCCCGTCGGAGGCACGAACAACTCGCACGGGACCCATGTAACTCGTAAAACTGAACGCGTAGTCCCGGGTCTCCCAATTTGAGAGTACGACGATAGTTTGCCAAAATCACACTTAGAGTTAAAAACATGCCGCTAAAGGGTGAAAACCCAAACCAGCCCCCAATCGACTCCGTATGAGGTACGAACACCTCGCACGGGACCAATGTAACTTATAGGAACTGACCGCGTAGTCCCGGGTCTCCCGATTTTAGAGTATGACGTTAATTTACCAAAATTAATACTTAGAGTTAAAAACATTCCGTTAAAGGGTGAAAACCCAGACCAGCCCCCAAACGACGCCATAGGAGGCACGAACACATCGCACGGGACCCATGTAACTTGTAGGAACTGACCGCGTAGTCTCGGGTCTCCTGGTTTGAGAGTATGATGATAATTTGCAAAAATCACACTTAGAGTTAAAAACATGACGTTAAAGGGTGAAAACCATACCAGTCCCCAAACGACCTGTTAGGAGGGACGAACACTTCGCACAGGACCAATGTAACTTGTAGGAACTAACCCCGTAGTCCCAGGTCTCCCGATTTGTGAGTATGACGTTAATTTGCAAAAATCACACTTAGAGTTAAAAATAAGCCGTTAAGGGGTGAAAATCCAAACCATCCCCAAACAATCCTGTAGGAGGCACGAATACTTCGCACGGGACTAATGTCACTTGTAGGAACTGACCGCGTAGTCCCGGGTGTCCGGGTTTTAGAGTATGACAATAATTTGCCAAAATCAACACTTAGACTTAAAAACATGCCATTAAAGGGTGAAAACCCAAACCATCCCCCAAACGACCCCATAAAAGGCACAGACACCTCGCACGGGACCAATGTTACTCGTAGGAACTGACCGCGTAGTCCAGGGGTCTCCCAATTTGAAAGTATGACGATAATTTTTAAAAGTCACACTTAGAGTTAAAAACATGCCGTTAAAGGGTGAAAACCCAAACCAGCCCCCAAACGACCTCGTAAGAGGCATGAACTCTTCGCACGGGACTAATGTAACTTGTAGGAACTGACCGCGTAGTCCCGGATCTCCCGGTTTGAGAGTATGACGATAATTTGCAAAAATCACACTTAGAGTTAAAAACATGCCGTTAAAGGGTGAAAACCTAAACCAGCCCACAAACGATCCCGTAGGAGGCACGAACACCTTGAACGGGACCAATGTAACTTATAGGAACTGACCGCGTTGTCCCGGGTCTCCCGATTTGAAAGTATGACAATAATTTGCAAACATTAACACTTAGACTTAAAAACATGCCGTTATAGGGTGAAAACCTAAACCATCCCCCAAACGACCCCGTAGGAGGCACGAACACCTCGCATGGGACCAATGTAACTTGTAGGAATTGACCACGTAGTCCCGGGTCTCCCGGTTTGAGAGTATGACGATAATTTACCAAAATCACACTTAGAGTTAAAAACATGCCGTTAAAGAGTGAAAACCCAAACCGGCCCCCAAACGACCCCGTTGGAGGCACGAACACCTCGCACGGGACCAATGTAACTCGTATGAACTGACCGCGTAGTCTCGGGTCTTCCAATTTGAGAGTATGACGATAATTTTCACTCATATATGTAATTTTTGAGTTTGAGTATTTTTTTTTGTAAATTATTGGGTTACTAATATCGTATCTTTTTTGTATCCTATTTTTTTGCAGGATAACAGTTTATCGTTGGCTTTTATTCACGTGGAACACACAAAGAACTCAATGGTTTACAACAAGGGGTTTATTAATGATTCCATTTTTTTGTGTCATGGCCGTACGGTCTTTTGTTGTTTTATTGTTGACTTTTATGGACGTTCGGGCTTTTGTAAGTTAATTGTTATATTTTGTGGTCGTGCGGGCTTTATGTTAGGCAGGTTTTGTATTAAGAGGTTTTGGAATGTCCTGAAAATAGAGGAAACTCTGTCCATTTTTTTTGGGCCTGTGAGCTATTAAAGACTTGTAGTATTTTGAAGTTTGTATGTACATCAGTTTATTAACAACGCGCAATATTATTAATTTGTGAATTTTGTGCATTCAAATAATAATTTTTTCTGTTTTTTATAAAAAAAATGCCATAGTTCAAAACCGTGGCAAAAGTGTATTATATTTTGGCACGCTTTTGAACTATGCCAAAATTTTTTAAACTGTGCTGAATCTGACATAGTTAAAAACTGTGCCAAAAGTGTGCCAGAAATATCAAATTCTAGCACGGTTTAAAAGTGTGCCAGAAGTGTTCCTGTTTGGCTGAATCTGGCACAGTTAAAAACTGTGCCAAAAGTGTGCCAGAAATATGTATGAAGCAGACATGATGTGCTCGTCTGCAACTTTCTGATGCAAACTCCAGATATGTTTCAATTGCCTTATATTAACTTCTGATTCTTTGGGAGTTTTTCTCTTGCTGTCAACTGCAAACAAAAATAAATTGAAATGTCAATCATGCATTTATTCAAACATGATGAAATCATAATTTCAAAAATAAAATAAAATGAAAATAACCTATCCCATTGCCATATGGGGGGCATTTGGGACCTTCATACACGTCGTCTCCGACTGAAGGAGCATGTTGCCAATTTTTGAAAACTAATCCATGTTCAAAATAATCCCTGTTAGCATCAGGGAGGTTGACTACTAAAGCCCTATTCAAAAATATGGTTTTTAAATAATAAACATTATCTAAAACAGCCCATCTATAGCAATACATAATCTCAGGAATTCCAATACGAGTTCCATGAGTTTGATTTAACTTATGCACCCCATTAACTATTCTCCATGTATTGGGGGCTACTTTTGCAGGAACAACATCGAAATGTTGACAGAATTCTAAGCATAAGGGGTTAGGTGGAAAAGAAAATCCACACTCAGCAATAAAGAGGCTGGGGAACCAATGTCCCTCAGCCAAACGAAAATAGTCAAAGGGCTCAGGAAGATTCTCCAAAGTTACCCAAGACGGAATGGAATAATCAGAACGGAATTTTTTAATAGATTCAATAATATAAACCATGGTGAATAAAAGGAGAAAGAATAAGATCTTACAGGAAGAATGGATATCTGTTGACAACGAACGAAAACAAGGATGAACGCACAAGAGAAAGAAAAACTATGGAGAATTCGAAAGCAAGAAAATTAGAAAAAGGTAGAGGACGATATGATTGCTTGGGAAGTTTAAATACTGTGCCTGGGGAAATGGCAAAAGAAATGATTACAAAGAGGAACTATTGAGCTCCCGGCGGCTAAAAGGACAAAAAGAGCACGAAGATCGAAGCGCTCATAAAAATTCGAAAAAAGGCGGATTCTGTGAATTTGGAAGGAAATTTAAATACAAAGAAAAGGCTCCTAAAACCCAGGAAGGTCATTTAATATCTCCATATACCGAGAAAGAATGTTCCATACTCCTCAAAGTTCGAAATATGAAACATTGGGGGCTTCTGTTGACACCAAAATTAGTATGCTGATGTGGACGAATAATAAGAAGACACGTGTCAATCTACGTGGCACAATAGCAATGAGGAAGATTGTTTCCCCGACCAACATACTCACTCCGAGGAACACCAACCCTCCGAGGAACTCTTATCCTCCGAGGAACTCCAATGCTCCGAGGAACTTTTGAACGACGAGCAACTAAGGCGGTTCGAGCTGCACCTCGACCACAGCATTAATTGCCAAATAATCAACAGTTCAACTATTCATTGAATGCTTATCACCTTGACGCGCACGTTTGAAGAACATTAAATGAATTACCCTTTCATATGTGTATCATTTAATGTAACACCCTTTCATGTACAACCTAAGGGCTATAAATACCTTGTATCACCCTCATTCAAAGGGGAGGAATTTCTGGATAGCACTTGTAATCGAGAATTCCCAATCACTCAGCAATAACATAACAGTGGACGTAGGCCATTCATATAAGGCTGAACCACTTTAAAATCTTTTGTCTTATTTATTTATCTGTGATTAAATAATTAGAGTAATCTAGTTTTTTACATCAACAGAATGCTTTAAATCTTTCAAATTATTCACTCTTCTATTTTAGAAAGTAAATCCAAGTCTTCTGACTATAATCCTCAATAAAAGTCAAAAAGTAATGATTGCCTCCTTTCGAAGCAGTTCTCATGGGTCCAAACAAATCAGTATGCACAAATTCAAGTGGATTTGAGGCTCGACATGCTTTCCTAATATGAAATGTCTTTAGATTTTTTTGCCAAAATTTAAGCTTCACAAACTCAACCTTCCTTCTTTATACTTGGCAGACCATTCACCATATTCTTTTGGCATATGTGGGACGATGAACTGAAACTCAAATGCCTATATCTATGATGCCACAACCAGCATCATTAATTACAACACTAAAACTAGCCTTCTTCTCATACACAAACTTCAACGTGAACATTTTATTTTATATCATTTATACATTTGTAATCAGCACACCATTGTTGTTTCTAACCACACTAAAACCATCAATAATTCGAACAATTCCTTTCTGCATCATAAGTCAAACACTCAAAAGATTCTGTTTGAGTCCTAGGGCGTAATACACGTCAATAATCTTCTTTACTCCCTACTTGACCTTGATAAGAATGTCACTTTTTCCTTTGACTTCATTCTTCGTGTCATTAACCGTTTTAACCTCACTTTGGATAGATTCATCCAAAATTTCAAAAGCATTTTTATCTCCAGTCACATGATTTCTGCAAACACTATCAATATACCAATCTTTGGTTGGTCCATATTCATTTACATTGCACATAAACATGAAAAAAACATTCTTCTTTGTATTTCTCTTGATTCATGAAAGTCAAGCAACTGTTGGCTTCATTTGCCTTTTTTCGGTACCAACAATTCGATTGAAAATCGGGAAACATTGCATAATTAAAACACTCAAATTGTGAAGAATCACTATGCCCTCTAAATTGTCCTCTGCCTTGGCCTCGACCTCTGTCTTTTCCTCTTCCCCGACCTTTATTTTGGAAAAAAATCTGCCTTCGTTGGTTCTTTCCTCTTTGAGAAAGTGGTGATTGCTTAAATAAGCCCTGATACCAATTTGAGAATGCGAGGACACTAGTAAAGGGTGATTTCAACACTAATTTTAATTATGCGGAAGAAAATTTTTAAATCGATTTTATCTTGTTTATCCTAAACATGTAACTACGTGATAAAACTGATAAATCAAACACGCAAATATGACAAGGCCAAGTTTCAGGAAAAAAACCTTTCGTATAAAACCTTTATTTCACTATGAATATTAAATCACAACTTACAACGTACATAATGAAATTTTTAATGGATTAACCAAAGAGAACCCACAAGAACACGCAGTTCTGAATCAACCACGAATACCCTCAAGTACTCATGATTGACATGCAGTCCTCAGCCCATCCTCGGCCTTTGTCATCCATGAATCCCCGCAGGTATCACAAGTCGGCCATGGAGTGCCTCTCCACAAGGTGTATGCAAATAGATATAAAACTTTCTAAAATTCTAAACTAATTCACAAGACTAATATTCAAGGATGCCTTTTGTGAATTAAAATACAAAACTTGAAAAACTTTTACTGCTGATATGCAGAAATGTCTTTTGCAAAAGTCTTAGAAAACTGATTCACGAAACAGATATTTATAACAACCTTAAGGCAGTTGATCGCTCGAACGAGATGTACTGTCGTTTGAATGATATATCCATCTCGTTCGAACGAGATGCCAATGTTGTTTGAGGGACAGACACATGTTGTTTGAACGACATCAAACGACGCAAACGTCAAAAAATAAACTTCACCTCTTAACTTAAAAAAATTGTTTTCTCAAAGGAAAAATCTTGTTCGTCATTTTTATGAAAACAAAACATCTAAAACATAATTCCATGAATTAATTTAAACTCTAAATTCGTTTTATACCTTTCGAGATGTCGAAAAGTCTTCAAACTTCGAGATGCTTGAGTTCGATTCGTCCTCTCATTTTTCGTGATGATTTGTAATGGGATACGCCAAACTAGCCTAAAACTATGCTATGAACAATGACATAAAAATTGTTCTTACAAATCTCCCCCTTTAGCTATTCCGATACAAAACAAACGAAATGACTGAACATTAAATTAAAATCAAAATCTCCTATTACAAATTATGAAAAGTACTAACACCCTTCCCAATCATAGAATGGAATTGCATAAGTCTCTTTGTCTTCATACGTGTGTCTTAAAATTCATAAATAGTTACCTACACACATGAGACAATAAATATATACCTCCATGATGCATCGAGTTTGAAACAAAGTAAATCATAAATGAATTCTCCCCCATATTTCAAACCCATCAAACACAAAAGCTCCATTTTAATTTGCTCTCCATCTTTATTTTTTTAATCGAAATAGATAAATAGCCAAAGAAGTAAAAATAACAACAATGAGATACGGAGCATCACATCTAAGAAAAGATATCATCACAAAAGATGTAAATCAAGAACATATAATGATCATCTCAAAGGCAAACACACCAACTATTTTTGATTTTTTTCAAAATAAAACAAATACAAATACAACATGCAATACCATATATAATATATGCAAAGTATATCCAAAAAAATCCGGCACACATATATAGGTAGAAACAACCACAAAACACAACACAAAATATATAAGTCATACACACTAGCATAGTATCAATGTGTCCAAACGTGTGGAGAATGGGTGTGAAATAGAAACAAAAGAATTATAACCCAAACACTGAAATATTTTCAAGACGTTCTGATTGACCACAAAACTTTATCAAACTAAGTTTTAGTCTCAAGTGACAATTAAAGTTGAACTTAATTGAACAAAACAAACACAATGCACACAAATCTAGAATTTTAATGATGCTATAAATCAATAGCGTCATGACAAAATAAGCCTAACTACGATACATTGTCATTGTGCAAACCCGTTGATATTTCCATCCAAACTCCCTCAAAATAATAACTTTCCTTTCTTTTGAATGAATATATCAAACTAAATAAATTGGCCCCTTTTTGGCATATTATTCTCTTTATTGCCTTAATTTTTATCGGGTTCTTTTCAAATGGTGGATTTCACGACGTGATTTTTATTCACTTACAGCCCTTTCCTGTGCACACTCATCATTTTTTTTAATACTAAATAAATTCCTCATAGGCAACAGTTCTTACATGCAAAAATCCTCCACTGGAGCGATGAAAGAAAAATAATCACCCAAATAACAGGTAAACAAGATCAAACATAATAAATTGGTGCAACCTGCTCTGATACCAATTTGAGAAACTGGTGATCGATTAAATAAGCTATGTACCAATTTGAGAATGCGAGGACACTTGCAAAGGGTTATTTCAACAAAATTTTCAACACCAATTTTAATTATGAGAAAATGACTTTTTAAATCGATTTCATCTTGTTTATCCTAAACATGTAACTATATGATAAAATAGATAAATCAAACACGCAAATATGACAAGACCAAGTTTCAGGAAAAAATCCCTTTTGCGTAAAACCTTTATTTCACTATGAATAGTAAATCACAACTTACAACGTGTACAATGACATATGCAATGGATTAACCGCAGAAAACCCATAAAAATTCACTGTTATGAATCAAACAAGAACACCCTCAAGTACAGCCCAACCTCAGCTTTTGTCAGCCATGAATCCCTGCAGGTATCACCAGTCGGTCATGGAGTGCTTCTCCATAAGGTGTATGTAAATAGATACAAAACTTTCTAGGGTTCTAAACTAATTCACAAGAATAATATTCAAGGATGCCTTTTGTGAATTAAAACATAAAACTTGAAGTACTTTTGTTGCTGATATGCAGAAACGTGTTTTGCAAAAGTCTTAGAAAACTGATTCATGAAACATGTATTTATAACAATCGTAAGGCGGTGGATCACTCGAACGAGATGTACTATCGTTTGAGGGACAAACACATGTCGTTTGAACGACATCAAACGACACAAACATAAAAAACTAAACTTCACCTCTTGACTTAGAAAAAAATTATTTTCTTAAAGGAATAATCTTGTTCGTCATTTTTATGAAAACCAAACATCCCAAACATAATTCCATGAATTAATTTAAACTTTAAATTTGTTTTTATACCTTTCGGGATGTCGGGAAGTCTTCAAACTTCGAGATGCTTAAGTTCGGTTCGTCTTCTCATTTTTCATGACGATTTGTAACGGGATACGCCAAACTAGCCTAAAGCTATGCTATGAACAATGATATAAAAATTGTTCTTACACTCTTCCTTGATCACCTCTTCTTCCTCTCGAACCTCCTCTAAAACAAGCTTGAACTTTGAATGCTCGTTCTAGAGGAATTGGGTCATGATTCTTGAAATGAAGCTCGTGGTATTGTAGTGATCCCATTAAATTATTTGGTGTCAAGGTTTCTACATTATTTGACTCTTCAATTTCCACAGCGATCTAATAAATTTTTTTGGCCATACTTTGAAGGATTTTCTGTACAATTATTTGATCTTGAATACTTTCTCCATTCCCCCTCATTTGATTAGTGTTCGAATCAACACGATTAAAAAATTCTTCGACACTTTCAAATTCCTTCATTATAATCATATTGAATTCAGTACGAAGAGATTGTAATCTCACCATTTTAACTTTATCTTCATCCTTATAGATTTTTTGCAACATTTTCCATGCTTGCTTTGTTGAGGTGGACGTCAAACTCAATTAAAAAATCACTTTATCTACCGATTGATAAATAGAGAACAATGCCTTTTTATCCTTATTTCGATTGTCCTTCAACTCATTGAGTTGTGCTTGCGTCAGCCCATTTGATTCACTGGTTCCACATAACCGGTTTCAAAATATCCCATAAATCTTGGGATCCATACAACACCATCATTTGTATACTCCACTGGTTATAATTCTTTCCAGTGAACTTTAAAAGTTAGGACTATAACATATTATTGTTTGACCCTATTTATCTCAGCCAAGACTCATAACAAGGCTCTGATACCACTATGATGACGTTGGTGGGTAAGTGAACACAAATTTGGGAAGAGCAATCTTTGTATTGAACTGAAATTACTCCTATAATTTTTATTTCATTGTTGCCTCACTTATAAAATTACAGGACTCACATTAATGAGAATACACGGGATCTTATTAATTCAATAAACTAATATTAACTCTAAGACTCTTAACTTTCAAGGAGACTTTCTTAATTCAATTAACTAATATTAGTCTCCAATTTCGAAAAATTTAGATTAATATTCCAACAAGTGTGACTCCTCCTAAAACATATTAGAACCGTCCTTGAAAAAAGATTAGGGGTGCAACCGGTACGGTATGGTCGGTAACGACCCCTTACCAATACCAAAACCACATTCTATATGGTAAAATCGTACCGTACCAATTTACCGACCGGTACATCAAAACAAAAACCAAAACCAAACCGACCGGTTTTTCATTTTTTTCGGTATTTTCGGATTTTTTTGGTTTCGGTAATTTCGGTTTCAATGCGGTTTTTTTCCGGTAAATACTAGAATTTCAAAATCATCCACACCTCCAACACCGAAAAAACAAACCTACGCCGGAAAAGCCAACTCGTCAGGAAAAAAAATCACCGGAAAACACGGAGGGAACTCAGATCCGAATACAGCTGGCGCCGAAAAAATTGTCACCGGAAACCCGATCTCAAAACGAAGTAACCACACCAAATCAAAGTCATGTCTCAAAACAAAAAAATGGTGTTCTCAAATAAAAGTCCCCAAAAAATTATTTCTCAAAATCAACCCAAGGTTGAAAAAGAAAAAAAAAATGAGAGAGAGAGAAACAAAAATGACAACCACACTTTTTGAAAGAGAAAGAGGTAAAAAAAAAATGAAATGGAAACCCTAAAAAAAGATCTCTACACAAACCACAATATAAAGCCCAAAAGAAATAAGGGCAAAACGGAAATATAGCCAACAAAACAAACGGCTCTTTTTATTTTAACAAAATGCTGCCTAATTCATTTTTGTTAAATGTTTGATTAATTAAACAAAATATATGTTTAGTTAACATGATTATTTAACACTTAAATAAATAAATTTAAATTCAAAGAGAATATAAAAACTCACTCGTGAGAAATAAAATAAATAGAAGTAGTATGTTACCCAAAATAATTTGACACTGCACAAAAAGTTCGGTACGGTATTTTGGTACGATATCGGTACGGTAAATCGGTTTTTTGTATCTAAAATCAAAACCAACCAAATTTTTGACGATATTTTCGGTTTCGGTAAAATAGATTTTCGGTATTTCATAATATGAAATAAAAACATTTTTTTCAGGACCAAAACAGTTCGATACGATAAAAACTCATACCGATTGCACCCTTAAAAAAGATACATAAAAATATAACAAATAATTTCACTCCATAAGAACTATTAAAAATTGATTATAACTCCAAGAGAACGTGCCGTCAAACTCCGGGCTACTTCTGTCCAATCATTATATGGAACTGTTAGCCATCATTTTCTACTCCCTATTTTAACTGCGCCAACTAACTCTCATACACTGCAAAGATCTAGCATCACATTACATGTGGTGGATACAGCCTTTAGTTTAGGGGGCCTATCATTTGAGTTAAGAAGCGGAAGATAATGTTGAACCATAGAGGATAGAGTTTCATCAATTCTCCCTTGATAGCTGCACTACATGATTGCTTTTGAAAACTTTACTTCGGTTAAACAAAATTCGTCATCCTACTCATTAGACGCGGTAAATTAACGCTATGCCAAGTTGCTGCAAAAATCAAAGCAACAACGTTCCACCTTAAGATGACAGAATATCTTAAGTGTAATTCTTTCATGGACAAAGAATTTCATTTTGTCAGCAATCAATCCTGAGGGCCTACAGAACAGGGGTCTAATCCCACCAGCTGGGAAAAATTCTCTAGGAAAACCACTTGCCAATGATATTATAAAAGACAAGAAAACGACTTTCCAAGAATTAATAAAAAGCTTCTCCTTTGACACTTCACTGATTCTCCTCCACCGCCTTCTCCTAAGAAAAGGAATCACATTTGTACCTCTCCCCTAAAGATTAAAGTTATTCGCCAACTTGATCCACCCCACCACCTTCTTCCTCCTGTTTATAAGTAGCAAACATGCAATCACTTGTCCGTAACATCCCTTGACCTTACTCCTCTCACTTGACTGGAGCCACTCTTATCCTTCATTCTCTCTTTCCTTCTTTCCCTTTTTGGTGGAAAATTGTCTTTCACACTAAAAATCCATTTGCATTGTAATGGCATCAAGCTCTATGACATCTTCGCGTAGCTGCAGCTCCTCATGGACACAGAAGCAAAACAAGCAATTTGAAGAGGCTTTGGCTATATATGACAAAGACACCCCTGACCGCTGGTATAATATCGCCAGGTCTGTGGGTGGGAAATCAGTGGAGGAGGTGAAGAGGCACTATGAGATACTTGTAAAGGATATCATGCAAATAGAATCCGACCAAGTACCATTACCCAATTACAGGTCCGTTGCAAGCAACGGTAGAGGATTCGCTAATGAACAGAGGTAGTAGTAACTCTCTTCCCAATTCTTACAAGTTTATAATCAATGTGCATTGCACCTTCAATGCATTGTATGGGTGTTTTATATCATTCCAATTTTTATTCTCTCTTAGAAACTAATCTGAGAGTTAGTTGAACTACTAAGATCTGGGGAATCTGAGGTCTGCCCCTATTGTCTAGCATGATAAGAGATCTCTAAATCTTCAAAAAATGGTGCATTAGTTACGTTAGTCCCAAAGATTAATAAATCAAGGTTGGGCAGTCCTTCACATTTTGGAAGCACCTTTGTATATGGCTAAAACAGATTGGAATATAAACAGAAAATGACTTCTGAAATCAGCTGAGAGCCATGTGTAAACTACACCAGAATATTAGTTCAAAGTGAACCTCATGTCCCCTTCTATTTCTCGTAGGTAAAGTCAAGACTAGTCACAAACCTCCTCTCAACCGCAGAAAATATAAAAAAACAAAAAAAATGTGTGGTGGTGCGATTTTTTATTTTTTTTTTGTCTGTGTGTGTTTTGACCCTTTTGGGGGTCTTTTGTTTAGTAAGGTGTATTATACTCCATTCAAGGTCCTAAAATATCCCATGAAATCTTATCTTACTGATTTTGGATAACATGCAAATGGTCATAAGCTTTAAAGCTCCGACACTCATTATGATTTATAATAATTAGCTAGTGCTTACTGTCTTGATAAAGATCAACACATGAGACAATCAATTTTTTTTTCTTATAATTTCATATTACAACTCTTCTTTAATCCCAAGCCTATGCTCATATTTTAACTTTTGTCATCATATGAACTTCAATAAAATAAATTCTTTTGCACCAACTAGGATTAGGGCCGCTGGTAATTAAATCATCAAAAAAGATTGTATTACATATGCACAAGTTAATGACCACCACATTTGTTCACTTGCTCCCTAAATATATAATTAAATAAATAAAGGGGCATATACCAAATAGTTTCTCGAACTTTTTTTAATACACGTTTAGTTCTAATCTTTTTATTTTACACTAAAAAGTCATTCACCATGCCAAAAAGGTTTTACCATGCTAGTCAAAAAGGTTTTACCATGCTAGCCAAAAAGGTTTTACCATGCCGCTGGTGCGAACCTTTAAAAATAAGACAATAAATAACTTTTTGATACAAAATAAAAAATTTGAACTAAATGTGTATTAAAAAATATTTGAAGAACTTTTTAGTATTTGATCCATAAATAAATGGTTACAAAGTCGAACACTCTTTGCTCTGTTACTCCTTGTAGAAGCTCAATCTTTATGAATCTAAGGTTGTATCAAAAAATATTTTTCATGTTTTCACCCACTTTTTTTATGCCTTCAACAGGCTTTTGAAGAATCTAAAGCTACAATGAAGGAACTGTTTGAAGCTATATCAACTACGTCAAGATCTGCCAAAAACAGAAACACAAGTGTAAAAAGTACATTATGTTAAAGTGGTTCTCGTTATCCTTTTTCTGATTCAGTCGTGCTAGTTTTATTGAACGCAATATAACTGCGTTTTTATCCTCTTGTAACGTGCTTCTTTTCTAATGTATTCTCCTAGTTTAAATGTTGTCCGATCTGCTATTGTTTACTAAAGTTTGAACAGATTAAACAAAACAACAAAGGAAAAAAACAATAGCGTTAATGGAGATGCGGGGTATCGATCCCCGTACCTCTCGCATGCTAAGCGAGCGCTCTACCATCTGAGCTACATCCCCAGGTGCTAATTTATGAGGATACTGGGTGTCCAAATTAATAGTGAAGATTCTAAATTTGAAATCAGAGTCCAATTGTTTTCTTAAAACGAAATTGAATTTAATATAAGGCTAAAATGAACAAGTTGTTATAAAATATGTATTTAGTAGATGATGACAATATTTTATAACGAGGCATATACCAAATAGTTCCTTGAACTTTTTTTAATACACGTTTATTCCAAGCGTTTTTATTGTGCATAAAAAAATCCTTCACCATGCCAAAAAAGCTTTACCATGCTGCTGGCGCTGACATTTAAAGATTAGAGAATAAAGGACTTTTTGATAAAAAATAAAAAATTTAGACTAAGAACTTTTTGGTATTTGATCATTTTATAATTATTAAAGAATTTATTAAAATATTTTATTTTATATTATAAATAGGGGTCATGTCCCTTTAGTATTTACACATAAATAAAATGAAAAAACTCAATGCCTCTAAGTTCTTTCCATGACCTCTATATTTTATAATACGTTAACAACAATGCTCTAATATTTTTTACATGATTCATTGTATTCATGTGTTGCGCACAAATTTCTTGATGCAAATCTTTGAAATACAAAAACCCTTCTCATAGAGTCACATCACCTATGAAAATTCTTGATATATGTATACGATTCTTTTTGGTTAACTACTACTCATAACAACCAAACATATGGTTGGTACGCCTTCATCTCCTTTTGGATATTTAAAGTATGACTCATCCCTATCTAATATATATCCATATAATAAAGGCGCATGGTTTTTGAAAATTTTGTCAAAATATCTTCACTTTTTTTATGGATGACATTTTTCTCTTTCATGCCCATACATGAAATGTCATGCTAAAAGTTATTTTTTTTCTTTTTCTTTTTTTGTTATATATATACAGTATACTATTATAAATACTATTATACTATTATAAATACATGTATTTTTTTAAATATGTGTAAATTTATATTTTTTATTAAATATTTTTCCCATTTTTTAAAAATATTTTTTATTAATTTTTTAAATATTCTTTTCTTTTTTTAATTTATTTTTTTTATTTTTTCTCAATTTTTTAACTATTTTTATTTTTAATTTTTTTTTTCTCAATTTTTTTTTTATCACGGGGTCAAATTTATCACCGTGCCCTCGGGCACGGGCATCCACTAGTATATATATATTCCTTAACTATCTACTGATATATGCTAGCATTCAATTGTTATTTTTTGGGAGTTGGAATTTTCGATGGCTATTTATATTTTGTGGCCTCAAATTTTCAAATAGTCATTTCATATTTGGCACCTAAAGTTTTCATAGACTAATTTTATTTTGGGACGAGAAGTTCCCAAATCATTAAAAAATATGGGACCTGAAGTTCTTAATTTTTCAAAATTTTGGACATGACAATGAAATATGCCCAAAAATCAAACCTAAAATTTTGATTATTTCTATAATAGGTCAAGGGATACTAAAAGTCCCATAACAATAATTTATAATTTGGACTTAAACCTCCAATAATTTTGTAATCAAACATAAAGTTTTGATTATTTGTATAATAAGGGCAAGAACATTAAATATCCCATAATAATTAACTATATTTTGGCCTGAAGTTCTAAACAATTTAACTCTTATTGAGCATGAAATTTGGATATAATTGGTTAGGGCATTTAAAGTCCCCAAATATTTAATGTTGTGGTATGAATTTGTACATATTATTTACATTTGAGATCTGAAGTTCCCCTATAATTATTCAAATATGAAAATTAAATTTTCTCTGTTCAAATTTTGGGACGTGGAGTACCTAAATTATTTAGGCCAGAGTGTCAACACAAATACATCACAATCAAGCCTGAAGTTTTGATTGCCTAATTGACAAGGTATAAACCAAGAGTCCCCCAATTATATTTGTGATATGAAGATTCATTATCATTATTGTGATAAGAAGTTCACAAATTATTATTTACAATTGGGATATAGTTTTTTCTAATTAATTTTGAAAATATGAATCATGAACTTCTCATGGTATATCAAATTATTTGGATTTGAAGTTCCAAAATAAAAATATACCATAAATCAAAACTTGAAGTCTTGATT
The DNA here is from genome assembly GCA_949130495.1 of Sambucus nigra. NCBI lineage: Eukaryota > Viridiplantae > Streptophyta > Magnoliopsida > Dipsacales > Adoxaceae > Sambucus > Sambucus nigra. The sequence continues at coordinate 751,096,498 of OX422207.1, read as the reverse complement.
ATTCACGAGGTATGAATTTTGAAAGTTCTCAAATAATTATTTATAATTTGGACCTGAAGTTCCAAATATATATATATATATATATATCACTGTTCTAAATAACCCGCCTAGGCTTGAGGCTTGGGAGAAACGCTCCGCCTTAAGATTTTGATGCCTTATGCTTGGTAAAACCTTTAAGGCGCACTTTTTCTCTAAAAACAACAATGATTTAGTGAATCGATATCGCCGTTTAAAGATTTTTTTACAAACCGGACCATTATCTCATCCAAAATAATCAAATAATATTTTAATTTGCAAATATTCAGACATATTTTTATGATATGTACAATTTTAGTATTTTAATAGCATTGTTATTGTTAAAAAATATTAAAATATATTAAAAAGACATAAACGCCTTTTTACGCTTAAGGCCCGCCTAGACTTCTAAGGCTTAAGTCTTGGCCTCCACACCTCGATCACGCCTCTCATTTTTTAGAACCTTGTATATATATATATATATATATATATATTCTTGGGATTAGCTTCAAAATAAATTGGATATTTAAACATATCTTTTCAACTTCTTGGCTTTTCATTTTCTTTGTTAAATGAAATAATTTTTTAGATACTCTATTAAAAGTGAAAGGTTCCTTTTTAACTATCCTATTGATGATTTCACCATTAAACTTTTATCTCTTAACCTTTCGCTTCTTTTGGGTATTAAATTATCATTTTAATGGTATATAATTTTAAATTCTTTTCACATTCGAACAATTTACTATACATTGCAGGCATGGGAATGTGTGTAGAATGTGGAAAATTAAGCCCCTAATTTTTACAACTAGGTGGTGCATACATGCATTGCACATGTAACCTACATTTTAATATTGAAAATGATGTGTTGTAATGGTAAACGAAAACTTAATAATCTAGCATGATATATCTTTCAAAAAATAAGGAATATGTTGTAGGGGCGGATTTGGGGGTGGGGGGGGGGGTGCCAGGAGGGGCGGAGCCCCCCCTTGAGATTTAAAAAAAAAATTAGGGATGCAAAATGTGTAATTTTTTTTTAGGGGTGCAATTTTTAAGGGAGGTCGCTCCTGAGATATTGCCTACGCTGTTTTTTAATTAAAAATTTGTATAAAATTTGAATTAACCCAAAAAAAATTTGAACCCCCGGCACCACTCAAAACTTTCGCCCCTCCTAACCAAAAATCTTGTATCCGCCACTGATTTGCTGCTTATAACACGAGGCAATATTCATATGATGTGGATAACATTTGAAATAATGAAATCTTAAAACCACATGAAATATTTAGATACTCATCCTCCAAACATGTGACTTAATCTTTTAAGTTACCTTTACTAAAAAATATCTATTACCATGGAAAGACCAATTCGTATAGTCGTAGTTGTTGGAAATTATGTAGCAAATAAAGAAATAGAACTCTTTATTGTATCACAATAATGTAAACTTTAATACAACAATGTAACTTTATGAATCTTCAAGGCGTGATGTCACTTTCCTAAATACAGTATTTGCCCCACATGAATAACTTCAGTATACAAACGGGAATCAGCAAATCCGTACTCAAGATACAATGAAGCAATTGCACTGTCTGTAAATTGTATGTCTGAAGACAGCCCTTGGATGCAGCAGCGAAGAGCAGCCAATCATATTCTTATTTTGTTTCGGTGCACAAAACAGAATAAGAGAATTTGTATCTCCTGAAAATTATAAGAGAGTAATAGCAGGGTTACTGGGTTTTTTGTTATCAATGTAATTTCGTTTTAGGCAGCCTTTATTTATAGATAATGAAAAGATTTGTCTTCAAGAGTCATGACTGTTGGATTAATAGTCTTAAGTCAATTCCGAAATGGTAGGACTGTTAATTACCAACATACTTAAGTCATTTCCGAACAGGTACAATTAATACCGAATCGGTTTTGCATGGGTCAACCAAAAAGTGACCGCGCCCGAGCTACCACGATCCGACCCGAACGAATCCCGACATCCCGCTACCACTGTGGGACACGCGACGTGCGAAGTACAAAGTGCGCCACTAACGCCTCTACAGCCCACTGCCCCGCACGCGCGCTCGCGCGTGTGCGTACGGTGCTTCGCACCGTATTGAGGTCTCTTGAATAGCCTCTTAAATGCTAGATGAATTAACTCTTCATCTTCCATTTGTACTTATTAAGTGCACAAATTCTTAATATTTTTCCAATGTGGGACTCAAAGGTTGCCCACTCCTTTTATATCTTAGTGGTGACACTTAGCTTTGTACATTTTTCAATGTGGGACACTATCCCCTTTTATATTTGGGTTAGCTTTCCACCTCTTCCACACACTTCCAATGTGGGACAAGCTATTTAAGCTCTTACACCCAAAACTCTTACTCACTTATTTTATAAAATCTCCAACATTCCTCCACCAATTTCAAAATAAGTTTTGTAAATCTTTGATTGTCTGTAAGACTATGTATAAGCATTGGTGTCTCACGACTTGAACCAATACCCTGTGAAGGTTCGTCAAGGCTAACCGTGAAAGTATAATAGACTTGTCTTTGAACTATCAATCTATATTGATCAGCCGGATTTATCTTCACACATAAATCTTTTAGTCACTGATTATCCATATAAGCCGACACATGTATTAGGCTTTGTGTCTGTACCTTAATTTCATGAGTGCTTTAGAGTCAAGCCCAGTTCTCATAGGAAGCGGCACCACTTCCACACTCATATAGGTAGATTATCATAGGTGTCCATGTAACTTAAAACACCATAAATCTATTAAGGTTAAACTCATCCTCTTTCATTATTCATTACATGTTCTAAGCACTTATCCTTGGGATGTTAAAATTTTATAGTGCTTACAATCACATCGTATGATGTACTTTAATCATTGAACTTGAGACTTGAATATATCAAGTTTCAAGTTGAGTTTCCATCAAGAGTGATTATTATTAATAGGCTTTAATCCCATCCCTATTGATGTCTTAGACACTAGTCCTCTTGCAAGACCTTTTGTAAAAGGATCAACTAAATTTTGACTTGATTTTACATAATCCACTGTGATTACACTATCTGTAATCATTTGTCTGACATAACTATGTCTCAGGACAATATGTCTAGATTTTCCATTGTACACTTTACTATAAGCTATGGAAAGTGTAGACTCACTATCACAATGTATAGATATTGGAGGCATTGGTTTTGGCCAAACTGGAATTTCAATTAATAAATTCCTTAACCATTATGCCTCTTTACTAGTTGCAGCTAATGCTACCAACTCAGCTGCCATAGTAGAACTCTAAAAAATGCGGGGTGTGATTGAGGCGTGGAGGCCAAGCCTTAAGCCTTAGAAGCCTAGGCGGGCCTAGGCGTAAAAAGGCGTGAAAAGGCGTTTAGGCCTTCTTAATATATTTTAATATTTTTTAACCATAACAAGGCTATTAAAATACAAAAATTGCACAGATCATAAAAATATGTCTGAATATATACAAATTAAAATACTATTTGATTATTTTGGATGAGATAATGGTTCGGTTTGTAAACAAATTCTTTAAAAGGCGACATCGTTTCACTAAATCATTGTTGTTTTTAGAAAAAAGTGCGCCTTAAGGGTTTTACCAAGAATAAGGCGTGAAAAGAATAAGGCGAGGAGTTTATCCCAAGCCTTAAGCCTAGGCGTGCCTAGACGGAGCCTAGGCGGGTTTTTTAGAACAGTGAATCAGCTATACAAGTTTGTTTTTTTGATCCCCAAGAAACAGCTCCTCCACTAAGAGTGAAAATCCATCCACTTGTTGAGGAATGATCCTCCTGCTCAGTTATCCAACTCGCATCATAAAACCCTTCTAATACTGAAGGATATCCACTATAGTATATACCATAGTCTATAGTTCCTTTCAAATATTTTAATATTCTATTGACATAATGCCAATGAAATAAACTTTGATTACTAGTATATCTACTTAATTTACCAACAGCATAAGCAATATCAGGTCGAGTACATGTCATGGAATACATTAAACTACCAATTACTCATGTATATTCCAATTGTGAAATAGCTCTACCATCTTTAGCTGTGGTTCAAAAGGTGTACTAACAGGTGTGCAATCAAACTGATTAAATTTCTTTAAAATTTTCTCAACATAATGGGATTGAGTGAGAATTATATTTTTATCTTTCCTTATTATTCTCATTCCTAATATGACATCAACTACACCCATATCTTTCAGATCAAATTTAGAAGACAGAAAACTCTTTGTATTATTAATGTTTTCTAAATCAGTACCAAGAATTAACATGTCATCTACATATAAACAAATGATCACACCTTTACCATTAGCAAATTTACTATAAACACACTTATCAGATTCATGAATTTTAAAACCATAAGAAATAATGGCTTTATCAAATTTTTCATGCCATTGTTTAGGTGCTTGTTTTAGGCCATATAAGGACTTAATAAGTTTACATACTTTATTTTCTTGTCCAGGCATAACAAACCCTTCAGGTTGTTCCATGTAAATTTCTTCTTCTAAGTCATCATTTAAAAAGGAAGTTTTCACATCCATTTGATGAATCTCAAAATTATATATAGATGCTAATGCAATTAAAATTCTAATAATGGAGGTTTTAGCAACAGGTGCATAGGTATCAAAATAATCAATTCCTTCTTTTTGTGTAAAACCTTTAGCAACCAATCTAGCCTTGAATTTATCAATTGTTCCATCTATTTTCATTTTTTTTTAAATTCATCTACACTTAATGGGTTTAGATCATGGAGGTAAGTCTACAAACTTCCAAGATTTATTTTCCAAAATTGAATCCATTTTATCATTTATAGCTTCTTTCCAAAATGCTGAATCTACAGACTTAATTGCCTCACTATAAGTTTGTGGGTCTGTTTTAACGTTAAGAGTCAAAGCATATTGATTACAAGATGTGTCTCTAGTTCCTTCAACAAGATAGACTACAAAGTCGGGACCAAAGCTTTTTTTTTCCTATGTCTTTTACTTTTTCTAATCTCTTCTTGTTCCACTGGTGGAGTATCAGATAATTGTGAAGGAGTGTTAACTTCTTTTTCATTATCAATTCTAGGAATAGAAGAAAACCTTTGTTCATAAAAAAATTCATCTCTCAATTCAATTATTATATTTACCTCAACAGAATCATTAGGTTCACTAACCGAAAATCTATAAGCTTTACTATGTTGTGCATAACCTATGAAAATACACTCAACACCTTTGCTTCCTAATTTCTTTATCTTAGTTTTAAGTAGTCTTACAATAGATCTACAACCCCAAACATTAAGATAACATAAATTAGGTTTTCTATTCTTCCATAATTGGTAAGGAGTTTTCTTATTATCTTTAACAGGTATCCTATTCAGAATATGACATGTAGTTAAAAGCGCTTCTCCACAAAACCCTTTACTTAAACCAGAATAAGAAAGCATAGCGTTAACCATTTCAGTTAGTGTTCTATTTTTTCTTTTTGCTACTCCATTTTGTTGTGGTGTATAAGGTGCAGTAACTTCATGTATAATTCCCATATCTTCACAAAATTGAGGAAAGTGATATTCACCACCTCTATCAGATCTAAGACATTTTATTTTAGTATCACATTGATTTTCAACTTCATTTTTGTATGTCTTAAATCTATTAAGCACATCATCCTTAGAGTTTAAAAGACATACGTAAAAATATTTTGAAAAGTCATCGATAAATGTAGAAAAATATTTACTACCACCTCTAGGAGGTGTTCCATGCAAATCACAAACATCACTATGTACTAATTGCAACAAAGATGTAGTTTTTTCTATTTTTGGAAAAGACAATCTTGTTATTTTTGTTTGCATGCATATTTTACACTTTTCATTCATATCATTCTCATATTTAGGAATTAAATTTAAATTAACAATGAAATGCATTTTCTTTGTATTAACATGTCCTAAGCGACTATGCCATAATGAAAGACAATCAACGATATAAGCAGAAGAATCTTTTTCATTGATATTGAGCTTAAACATGCCCTCATACAAATATCCTTTGCCTGCAAAGGTACCAGTCTTATTCAGAATAATTTTGTCTGACTCAAATACAAGCTTAAAGCCAAATTTGTTAAGAAGACTTCTGTAATACCCCGTATTTTTGTGATATTTATTTATGGGATTAATTGAATTAAATGGGTATTAATTGAGAATTAATCCGGATAAAATACTAACGAGATGTGAGTTGGTATTTAATTACAATGGGTATTATTTGATTATAATGAATATTGAATATATTGAATTTGTCGTGAAATTGAAATACGACAATTTGGAAATTTTGTTAGGACGCGTGTGACAGTCGCGTCAGGAATATAATTATTTTAATTAAAAAGTGGATTTAATTTTTATCAACCGTATGGTCATTTTGAGTGCGTCAATGCGTCCGAAAGGGTCGAAATAGTCAGAAAACACTAGTCGGGGGTTTAGTTTGGGTCCCGGGGCATTTTTAGGCCATACCGGCAATCCAAAAGGGTAGTTTGGTAATTTCGGAATTTTGGGAATTAAAACCCACGAAAATTAGAAGTTAAAATCTGATTTAGTCTTTACCCACTAACCCATTACCAACACTTAACTGATTAGAGGGCTACGGGGGTTTCATGAGAAGTTAAGGGAAGTTCCCAAAAGAGAAAACCTTAACCTTCATCTTCAACCTTGGGAGAAAAGGAGAGAGAACAACCTTCATCAATTCAACACCAAATTCAGAGAATAATCCAAGGCAAGTGGTTTAATTACGTTAATTTCAAGCGAATGCTTCTTCCATACTTAGAAATTGATATAATTGCATTGTATTGGGAGACTTATAAAAAACCCATGTAATTGGAGTTATAAATTCATGTTTTGATAAAGAGATTGCATGTAGAATTATGTTTGGATGATTATATTGTTAGAAATACATCTTGTATATTACAAAAACGGATTTAATTGTGGATATTGATGACTTTAATTTTCTAGGGTTCATATTCATACGGGTTGGGGGAATATTGGGAGATTTGATAATTGGGTGTTGTTTAGGGAGACTTGACCCCATAAATATGATAAAATATGGCCTAAGTATGTTTAGGAATGATTAGGAACCTTAAAACACTGTTGGGATAATGTTTGGATGAGTGTTGAGAAGAGAAAGTTGGAGGAAAAATGAATTTAGAAATTCTGGGCTCGAAACTGTCACCTCGTTAGAAGACCTGCCCAGGTCGTTCGAACGAGCTTCTAACGAGTTGACAGTTTGACTTCTAACGAGTGGGATGTTCGTTCGATGCCTTCATTCGAACGAGATCTCGTTAGATGGCCACTTCGTTCGAACGAACTCTCATTCGAACGACCTCGTTCGAACGAGTTTACATATTGGACTTTTTGGCCTGATTTGATTTCTAATGTCCCGTAACCTGGTTTAATTATAGAGATAACATTACCTTGATGACTAATTAATATAGTTGGGATATATTGAGGAGTAAAACATAGAAGTGTGATTGGAACCAAATGAAAATTGTGGATTAGGACGTGAGTGACTAATTACGATGTGAGAATAATTGACGATTTAAATGTTAGTATTAACCGGGGATATGTGAATTGCGTACATTATAAGTTGGTATAAGAATGAGAAGTCTACCACTAATAAATTATGGTAATTACTAAGATGTGTGCATGCTTAGTATATGTATATGATTTTATGTGTATGACATACCTACCATACTTGCTATCACGGGAGGTTTGCGTTCTCTTAGGGCCATCTACTCTTTGTATGCCTACGGGGGGATTTAGATTGGTACCTCGAGAACATAGGTCAGAGAAGGACTTATTGGGAAGTTAATAAGACTGCTGATCGTGGGAGCGTAGGAATGTGCGTGACCCATGTGATGTGACTGTGTTCGCCTCCATTGTTTGTGATTATTGTTATCTGAGAACGATTCCTGAGAGATTCGGAATGCGTAATCCTTATGTGCGTGATGTACCGGGATGGATAGCAGAGTATGTGTGCACCGCAGCTTAGTCTCGGGTGCTTGTATTGTATATTCATGACGTGAATAATATACGCTTAAATAATGAGAACTTTCATATTGGTATTGTGAGTATAATTATGGTAACGCTTTGAGAAAATAAAAAGGGATAACCTGTAGTGAATTGTATTGCTAATAATTGAGAATTCGAGTTTAAGTAAAACCTCTATTTAATTGATAACGTTAGAATGTATAATGGGAATCGAGTAGAAAGGGGTAGAACTTATGACGGTTTAGTTAGATATAAATGTCACTTAGATGGGTACGGTACGTTAGGAGTGTACAATTAGTCGAGAGGTGAGTATTTCTTGTGAGTGCACGTCCTAACATGTATTTTGCATTCATTGTTTTAATGTCATTAAAACACTTGCTATTTTTAAAATACTCTCCACTTTCGGGCTCTGACCCGTTTGCTTTCAAATCTATTTTTGTAAAAACCTTTTAGGTGCCCAGCCACAAGGACACCATGCATAGGATTTCCATTCAGGTGACGAGCTCTAGCTGTTGTGGAAGTTACAGGGCCTTGCTAGTAGACGCTTATTTTGTCTTGACTCCATATCCAGTTTCATCATTTGTAGGGCATGTCGCCCATTTCTATTAGAGACATTTCTTATTTCAGTTATTCAGATCTTTGGCATGTAATTAATTCAGGATACACTGTTTTATTTATTTCAGTTGTGGGATTGTTGTGAGGAGTTTTTCCTCCGGACTTACTATTATTTGTTGGTTACCTTATTGAGACTCTATGGTGTTTTATGTTACTCTTTCATTGTTCTTTCAATTCATGTTAATCAGACTTCTTTTAAAATTTGACATCTTACTTTTTAAATACTAGGTGGTTAGTAATTATTAAAAATGTTTTCGACAGTGATGCTATTAACTGAACCAACATGGCATTTTGTATTAATTTAATAAAGGAGTAGCTACCCGGTATTTAATTAGTCGGGGTGTCACAACTTCCAGAAACTAAATTTTTCCTAACATCAGGAACATGAAAAACATTGGTGAGGCTAAGGATTTTTCCAGAAGTGAATTCGAGATCCACTGTCCCTTTGCCTTTAACTGCAGTAGTAGAAGAATTTCCCATATAGAGAACATCTCCTTCCACTGTTTCATAGGCAGAGAACAAGTTCTTGTCCTTACAAACATGCCTTGTGGCACCAGAATCAACCCACCAAGAGTTGTCTTCTCCAAGCATATTAGCCACGGATATCATAGCAGCAAATTTTTTCTTTGTGTCTGATGTCCCTCCTTTTTCCTTTAGTTTCTTGAACTCACGACAATCCTTCTTGAAGTGACCTGGTTTGTTGCAATGAAAATAATTTCCTTTCTTCTTTTTGTTTGCTTTAGAATTATTTGAAAAATTCTTCCGCTTGTTATTTTTTCAATGATTGCCATATTTTTACTCCTTTCCTTCCTCCACCACATGGACCTTAGAAACAAGATTTTCTTATTCCTCTTTACCATCTAGAATTCGAGACTCTTGTTCAATTCTTAAATGAGTCTCTAATCCTTTAAGTGAAAGATCCTCCTTTTTGTGTTTGAGTTCTTTCTTATAATCTTTCTAAGAAGGAGGAAGTTTTTCAATTATGGCAACAATAATTACATTATCATCCATATTTAATTTTTTCAGTTTGCAATGATTTATGATGCATTGGATGTCATGAAATTGTTCTAGCACAAGCCTATTATCATGCATTTTAAAGCTTAAAAACTGATCGATAAGGAACTTCTTACTTGTAGCATCTTCCGTAAGATATTTGGTCTCCAATGTTTCCCACAAAGTTTTTGCAGTCCCAACATTTTGGTACAAGTCGAACAAATTGTGAGCAAGTGCATTGAGAATGTGACCACGACACAAGTAATCATCGGTCTCCCATTTTATGCGTTGCCTAGTCTGTTCCAGGGTTTCATCTTCATTTGGTTTCGATTGTGACAAGACATATACAATCTTCAATGTTGTTAGAAGAAAATGAACCTTTTTCTGCCAACGTAGAAAATTACCACCATCAAAACGGTCCAACTTGACAAAGCCTTCTGTTATTTGTCGAAGTGATTTGGAATAGTCAGCCATTTATGAAATTACTATATTTAGATTGTTGGAAATTATGTAGAAAATACAGAAATAGAACTCTTTATTGTATCACAACAATGTCAATTTTAATACAACAATGTAACTTTATGAATCTTCAAGGCGTGATGTCACTTTTCTAAATACCGTATTTTCCCCACACGAATAACTTCGGTATATAAACGGAAATCAGCAAATCCGTACTCAAGATACAATGAAGCAATTGCACTGTCTGAAGACAGCCCTTGGATGCAGCACCGAAGAACAGTCAATTAAGTTCTTATTCTGTTTCTGTGCACAAAACAGAATAAGAGAATTTGTATCTCCTGAAAATTGTAAGAGAGTAAGAGCAGGGTTTGGAAATCTGAAACTAGATTTTTTGTTATCAATGTAATTTCATTTTAGGCAGCCTTTATTTATAGATAATGAAAAGCTTTGTCTTCAAGAGTCATGACTGTTGGATTAACATTCTTAAGTCAATTCCGAAATGGTATGACTGTTAATTACCAACATTCTTAAGTCATTTCCGAACAGGTATAATTAATACAGAATCGATTTTGCACGGGTCAACCAAAAAGTGACCGCGCTCGAGCTACCGCGATCCGAACCGAACGAATCCCGGCAACCCGCTACCACTGTGGGACACGCGACGTGCGAAGTGAAAAGTGCGCCACTAGCGTCTCTACAGCCCACTGCCCCACACCCGTACCGTGTGCGTGTGCGTGTGCGTGTGCGTGATTCGCACCGTATTGAGGTCTCTTAAATAGCCTCTTAAATTCTAGATGAATTAACTCTTTATCTTCCATTTGTACTTATTAAGTGCACAAATTCTTAATATTTTTCCAATGTGGGACTCAAAGGTTTCCCACTCCTTTTATAGCTTAGTGGTGACACTTAGCTTTGTACATTTTTCAATGTGGGACACTATCCCCTTTTACATTTTCCAATGTGGGACACTATGAATTGTGGACTAGCAAGAAACCCAACCTTGCATATTTCTGTGTTTTGGGGAGTAAATGCTACATCCTATGGGATAGAGAGCAATTAGGAAAGTTTGACTCCCGAAGCGACGAGGGGATACTGTTAGGCTATTCATCGAATAATAGAGCATACCGAGTTTTTAACCTGAAGAGATCTAAGGTTATGGAGTTAATAAACGTCACCGTTCAAGATGACGAACCTTCGGCGTTTATTGATTCTAGCCTTTAGTGTGAGGATGAGGATGTTTTTGATAATAATCTACTTGTACCTCACCCACACTCTGTGGACCCTACTCCTGTGTTAGGGACACACCTGCTTGGGTTTACAAGAGTCGTGATCCTTCTACCATTATTAGTGATCCCACTCCAGGGTTCAAGACTCGTGCTCAGTTAGAGAATGTTGTTAGCCATTTTTGCTACACATCCACAGTCGAGCCCAAGAATCACAAAGAAGCATTCAAGGATGAACACTGGATATCTTCTATGAAGGATGAGTTGCTTCAGTTTAAAAAGAATAATGTCTGGGAACTTGTCCACGACCTAGTGAGACTAATGTGATAGGTACCAGATGGATTTTTAAGAATAAAATGGATGAAAATGGTACCATAATCTGAAACAAGGATAGGTTGGTCGCTCAAGGCTACACATAGATAGAAAGTGTAGACTTTGGGGAGACATGTCCTCTTGTTGCGAGGCTTGAGTCCGTCCGCTTACTACTTACCATCGCATGTTATCTACGCTGCAAGTTATATCAGATGGATGTTAAGAGTGCCTTTCTGAATGACATTCTACAGGAGGAGGTTTACGTGGAACAAACGAAAGGGTTTGAAGACCCTAAGCACCTGGAGCACGTCTTCTATCTGAGGAAAGCCTTGTATGGTTTGAAGCAAGTACCCCGTGCTTGGTACGAGAGGCTTACTTCCTATCTCTTAGCCCGTGGCTTTAAGAGAGGGGGAGTTGATATGACGTTGTTCGTCAGGAGAGATAACGGTGCTATTTTGGTTGCCCAGGTCTATGTGGACGACATAGTCTTTGGATCCACGTGATCCCAACATGCTCATCACTTTGAGTAGGAGATAAAAAGTGAGTTTGAGATGATCATGGTTGGTGAGCTTACTTTCTTCCTTGGTCTCCAGGTTCGTCAGCTAGAGGATGGGATGTTCATCTCCCAATCCAAGTATGATAGAGACCTAGTGAAGAAATTTGGTTTAGACTCCACTAAGCATGCACGTAGACCTATGAGTACCACTACCAAGCTTAGTAAGGACACTTCAGGTAAGGACGTAGAGCAAACCTTGTATCAGAGTATGATAGGTAGTCTTCTTTACTTGACTGTCTGTCATCCCGATATGGCCTTTAGTGTTGGAGTCTATGTGCGATATTAAGCATCCTCGAAAGAGTCATATTTACTTTCTCTAAAACGTATTATTAAATACGTGAGTGGGACTCTCTCATACGGTATTTGGTATTCCTTTGATACTGATGAACGTTTGTCTGCCTATTCGGATGCCGATTGGGCCGGGGATGTAGATGGGTGTAGGAGCACTTCTGGTGGGTGTTTTTATTTTGGTTCTGCTCTTGTCTCCTGGCTGAGTAAGAAGCAAAACTCCATCTCTTTGTCCACTGCGGAGGCTGAGTACATCGTCGCCGGGAGTTATTGCACATAAATCTTGTGGATGAAGAAAATGTTGGAGGATTATGGGATTTCACAGGAGACCATGACCATTTCCTGTGATAACACGAGTGCGATACACATATCCCGTAATCCATTCCAACATTCGCGCACAAAGCACATCAGGATACACGAGCACTTTATACGTCAGTTAATTGAGGAGAAAGTCGTGTCCCTGAGTTTCGTACCCACCGACTGTCAGTTAGTCTATATTTTCACGAAACCTTTAGAGGCCCTTAGATTTGAGAGTCTTAGGAAGTCTTTAGGAATTTTCTCAGTTGACTGAGGGGTTGGTCTGTGTCTGGGATATGATGCTTTTTCATGTTCATATCATATGCTTCCTATTGCTAGTTTTTTATATGTATTATTTCTTTGTTGTACAAATATTTTTTTTGAAAAATCCAAAAATATTTTCTTTTATTAAATTTTAGAAAAGCTCAAAAAGATTTTTTCTTTACACCTTTTATGGATGAGCATTTAAGATAGCCGAGTCACAATTTCATTCCATTTATCCATGTGACTGTTTGATAGAGATTTGAGAAGCTACATCATTTCATCCATGTGCTTTACATTGATTGGAGTCTTTAAGATGTGATTAGTGACATCTTCGTACATGTTTGACTCCAATCTCCTTTATTGCACACATGCACGGCTTTTATTTGATTATTGTACTTGTCAATCACATATTGGCTTGAGTGTTTCCATCTCAATTCTGTCTATACAACTAACAATATGCGATAAAACTTGACAAGATTGTAATGCATGTAAAAACCATTTTGGTGAGACTGTGTGTTTATTTGAAAACGGGTAAGGGATGTGGAAGGTTCATTTAGACTTTGCGATTCTAAGCCACCATTAAAAAGGACCTACAAAATTGAGGAATTTTATTATTCGGGGTCCAAAGAGGTTAAAAGATCCCGAAAAATTTAAAGGCAATAAAAAGAAATATATGCCAAATATGGGCCATTAGGTTTCACCATCAATTCTCCAAAGTTTGAGAATTTAGATCGCCTCTATACAAAATAAAAATCTGAGGGAGTTTGGTTGGAGAATATAAACAGGTTTGCACTTCCTTGAAAGTTCTGAAAAAGCATGAAATAGTTTTGGACGTTATTGGTGTGAAAATCACTTTGAGCTTTGATTTGTTGTTTTGATTGAGTCAATGTCTCATATTACCATCTTTTTACACCAAAGGAAGATTTTGAGTTCATTCGTTAGGAGTATCCGATATTCATCGTGCACATATGTCATGTTTGTATGCATTGATTTTCTTATCGAATTTGATCACACCCCTATATTTACGCTATGATCGACTTGGTTGTTTTCATGTTCTTTCATGGTGTGATTCCTTGTTGTATATTATCTGTGAACAATTTTGAAAAATACAAAAATATCAGTTTATTCCCTTGTAACATTCTCCATGTGCATTCATTTATGCTTCTCATATCTGTCTACTTGGGGACATCATAAAAAGGGGGAGAAGAATTATAAGGGAGAATTGTTTTGGTGTTTGGTTGATTTATGAATGATTTGCTTAAGCTTAATTGATTTTCAATTTTTTCATATCATTTTATTTCAAACTGTTGCTTGTCATGAGTATTTGCTTTATCTCATGTGTGTAGGTACAACATTACTCATTATTTGATTACACACCCTGATGAGAAAAGCTTTGGAAGTTTCTGAAGAGTTGAAGATTTGAAAGACATGTCATTTAGTATTCTCAGTTTGAGGGTTTAATGGGGATATTATCTTGTATGTTATTTAATTGCATAATTCGAATTTTTATGTATGTACCGGCATAAACATAGAGGGAAATTTGTAAGGACATAATTTTATAAATGTCCGGGGTATAATATAGGAATGTTCTATTTTTTCCTAGATAACAGTTTATATGTCTGATACCGCTACATTCGGCATGTCAACACGATCATCCTCGATGGCCTTATCCAAATTCAATGCATCCATTATCTTCACGTGCATCATGCTACATGCGATGTACTGCTCAGCTCATTCCCACTACTCCAGTACGCTTTATCGGTAAAATGGTTTATTGGATCTTTATTATTTGCATAAATATTTGGGAAATTTTTTAGAAAATTATTTTTGAAGTCTGGATTAATTTTTATCAAAAGAAGAATTTTTTCTAAGTGTAGAAGCGAAGTGCCTCGAACGACGAGCTCGCTCAAATGACTTTATTTATTGTTCACGCGAGATAGGCATGTCGCGCGATCTCGTTCAAACGACATCTGTCCTTTGTTTCTAGCGACATGGCTATCTCGTTCGAACGAGCCACCGCCTCGATTTTTGTATAAATACCTGTTCACCTTCTACACGATTTTCAAGTCTTTCTGCAATCTCAAAATTCTGCGAAAATAGTCCAGAATAAGACTTCAATTTTTTAAGGTTTTCTAAACCTTTTTGATTCACAAAACCATTCCCATATATGTGTGTGAATCTTTAAACCTTCAAGATGATCATTTACTCATCTGGAGTAATTTGTGAGGAAGTCATTCTCTTCTTCATTGATGTCCTACTAGAAAGGGATAGTTCCAGCCGATGACATCAGAACCGACACCCGAAGGTATTTATGTGTCACATATTTTCATTGTAATCCGTGTAAGCCGTTTTCTTACAAAATTATAGTGAAAATAAAAGGTTTTGCCCCTTTAGGGGATTTTTCCTCATTTGTGTGTGTTTGAATGTTCTTGCTTGATTTTATCATCATCAATCACACCTAGATGCATGTTTAGGACTTAATTGATAAAAACTGAGTTTAATTAAATAACCTCCTTATTTGAACGCGCACTCTTCTCAGAGAATTATCGTGGAATACTTTCACTTTATCTCATCTAATCCCCTTTATTGCTCAATGCGAAAAATGAAGTGAATAATGATATTGCAACATCAAATGTGATGTAGTCACATCGACTAGATGCAAAATGTGTTTGCCAAAATCATTATCCCATTAGGATGAAAAAAATTTAGTAATAAATAACTTTATTACTGGCGAGAAGCATAGAAAACCTATAAGTCCCAATTAATTGACTCCCTAGCAGTGATGGTCAAATAAAATCATGCTCAAATAATGCTTTAAAAGAGGTTATACATAACGCTCCAAACTCGGTTATGGAGAAAAGATCCACTTTCTCCAAAACTCCAGAAGATGTTATTATTTATGAAAAGACACAAGTCCCAAAAGTGACTATAAAGCCTCTGAAATTGGCAAAGGTACCTAAAATTGAATGAGATCTCTATGTTTTATACATATACAAGAAAATAATAGGATCACCAAAGATGATTATCGATGATATAATTATATATGTTATAGCTACACAAATAAAAGGGCAATGATGATACAAATTCACGTATTATTAATGAATGTCAACAAAGAATATATTGTCCAAAAGTGGGAAAATGCCATGATGGCATAAGTCGAGTCTCTTAATATACATGGTGTATTTGGACCTGTAGTAAAAATCCCAAAAGATGTTAACCCTGAAGGTTAGGAATGGGTGTTTATAAGAATGTGAAATGTTAAAACTCACTAAAAAGTGTATGATATATGGCATAAGGTTTCTCGCATAAACAAAAATTGACTATATATGAACACGTCATCCCACTACGGCCATAAATACTTTTTAGATATCTGAATAGCTTAACAGTTTTTTAAAATTTATCATATGAGACTCGTGAATATTATAATGGTTTATTTATAGGAGACTTAGATAAAGAATACATATAAAAATTATAAAAGGCTTTTCTTTGCCCGAAGCAAAAATAAGGAGTATAGACTCAAATACACTGAGACGTTTATTGTACACCAGATAATCCAAATGGATATAGGTAGAACTGTTTTTGTAAATATTTGTCTAACAATGGGTATGTAAACAATCATATATGAAAATGTGCCATTATAAAAATATCCTTAAAAATGATTTGCTCCTAAAGATCTTAATTGAAATAAAAAATACCCAATTAAGAAATTAAAAAATGAATGACCTTGGGATAATTAGTTATTATCTCAGTCTAAAGAACGAGAATAATTTTGGTTAAACACATATCCATCAGTTAAATAGATTGAAAAGTCCTGCAATGCTTTAACATACATTAAGCACAGCATGATCTCCGATTTTTGGATGTTAAATTATTCATATCATCCTAAAGGATCAAAAACATAAATTTGGTTCCGAAGTACCATATGTGCAAGCTATTAAAATATTTGATCCAGAAGTACCATACTTGTACATTACTAACATATTGCTATATAAGACATAATGCATGATATACCAGACAAAATGCATGATAATGGATATTATAGTTATAGCCAATATTTTGGCAATAAATGAATATCAATTAATTTCAAAGCATGAGACTAATATCAACATTATGTGATATATTCATGGAATTATTGGTGTAATACTTTTTAAATCTAACGATCCACATCAAGTTAGTTATGTACATGTAGATTATCTCTGTAATCCTCATAAGGAACAATCAAAGAACTTATGACTTGCCTCAAATAACATATGGTCCTACTACTACTTATGGAGGCAATGGTGCTTGTATGGTCCAAACTCAAAGAGGCTACATCGAGGGATATATAACCAACACATTTTAATTCTTTTATATATATGAACTCAAGAAGAGTTATGGAACACATAACCTCTAAAAGAGTTATGTTATTAGAGTCAAATAGATTTGATAAAGTGACATGTTCATCCCTCTACATAAAAGTTTTAAGGAAGTCATATTTTTGAACAAAAATGAGATTAAAGTCAAGGAAGTGAGTTCAATTGACAACCTCACTTTTGAAAGAAACATTCCAAAAGCTTGTGCATAGGATTGGAATGTGCCAACTTCACTAACACTCAATTTTAGATATGAAAATCAGGGGAGCTCCTTTCTAGAGTAGGATAATAAATTATGATCTTTTAGGGACATATGTGTGTTATACTATTTTTACTTTAACTAGATTTTTCCCATTGGGTTTTTCTAGTAAATGTTTTAATAAGGCAACATCAAGCAGTCCAACACCAATTCAATGATAACAAAAGTTATACTCTTTTCCCTTCACTTTGGTTTTTTCCACTAGGGTTTTCCTTAGTGAGGTTTTAATGAGGCAACAATCATTTAATGGTGGATATAGTGTACATCCAAGGGGGAGTCTGATAAAATATGTATTTAATGGATGTCCACTGGTATTCCATAATTATTAGAGGGTCTATTGGGATACCTTATTCCCTTTTAATTCTCTCTCTGTCCCCTTTATTTCACAACAAAATTTGTTTAAACCAATATCAAGAGTTATTACTCACACTGTATCACCATTTATGATAGCAAAAAATCTGTCATCACTTGTACTCTTTATAGCGTAGGTCCATTTGGACAACTTGGTAGGGTGTATATTTTAAAATGACACGACCATTTATTTTGCAATGGTATCGAAATTGTTTAAATACTTAGATCATTTTCTTTATTTTTTTTTGAATTTTTAAAATAAAATATCTTAAAATATAAGTTAAATTTACACAAATATTATGTATTTAGAGTGATTTCAATGAAATATATCAAAATAGATCTATGAAGAGTAGGTGGTTTTGTACTTCACAAAATTTCATTTTTCACCTCCAATATTTTGTAGTTTAGAACTTAGAGAGGTTATATCTCTTAAATTACAATTTTACTGAAACCAATATTGTTATTCATTTTTCCAAGAAAAGTTTTTAAATTTACCTAATTTCCCTTGAATTATACTTTTTTTATTCATTACGAGGATTTCAAAAATGGGTTCGGGAGTAGGGTAACATTTAGGCTTGATTATGCCGGGTTTGAATTAATAAACCTACTCCCTTAAACCTTACCCCCGAATCACCATTGGAACATTTTTGTTATTCGAATATTTTGTTTGTTTGAAAGGCTTTGAAATTATAATTTTTTTATAATAGAATTACTTTAATTTTTATCTAAATATATGGAATTTTAATGAAGGTAATGTTTTCTACTAAGGTACTTATATTATTTAATTGAACTTACTTTTTTAAAGAAATATTTTTTATATATGTAAATTTATTTGTAATAAAATTTTATACATTTTTAAATGATAGTTACTTTTTATACAAATATAAGACATTTTTATGAAAATAACTACATTTTATGTATGTACTTTCTAAATTACACAAAAACATTATACAATCATTGAAAAATATAGTCTCTTTTTGTAAAATATCTACCATGAAAAATTATTCAATACCATTTATATGTTTTTGTAAAATACTTTTACTATTAATAAAATTCATCGAATCTAGTATGTTATCGAGCCATCACGAGTAATAATCCATCTAAATGGGTGCCTTAATTGTGATAGATTGAGTCATTGCTAATCATAATTTATGTTGTAAAGAAACAGTACATTTTTATAGATGAGTGGCTTTTGAGAAGAAGGGGATTTGTCATAAAAGACAAATAAAAAATCAACTCATCAAATGTTAACATTAGTAATAATATAAAACCGTATTCAAAAGGTCAAAATATTCTAAATTTAGTTAAGATGTAAATCAGTTCGATTTTAAATGATAATTACAGATGCACGATACTACTGAAACTAAATATATGAGATTTTTTTTTAAATTGAATTAAATGTAACAACCCCCCATTTTCTTACATAAAGGTTGACCGGACATAATACATCGAAGATTGAGCTTATCAATAATTTATACCATCCTTAGCACTGAGAAATATAAATAGCCTTTAATGTTTAGCCAAATTCACAATTAATAAAACATCTGAACAAATCTGATTTAATATATGAATGCAAAACTGAATCATATACAATACCATAATGTAAATATAACTACAAACTGATATCAATAAACTCTTGGGCTTATGCCCACACAATCTCAACATTAAATAAATAACCAAATGAATAAGTACAACCTATAATAGAGTCAATGAAATGGAATCCTCTACATTCAATGCAACTATAAGTCTGATCCATCGACAATCCTACTATCCTTGTTTATGACAACACCTGGGGATAAAATATTTATAATTTTGGATCAGAGCCATAAGGTTGTTAGAATTATTCACTAATAAATATGAAAAATGTAACTAACGCATACTTCACGTCTCTCCGTCGACACTCACACTTAATGAGTATCTCACCTCTCATCTAAAAGCAGCCTTACTCGTATCCCGCAACAATTACCAATAATGAATTCCATTGTCTAATCTGACATGTAACGATAAAGCTATCTGGCTATGCATCAACTAAAAGTGAGTATTTATGATTAACATCCTATCCCCAGATTAACTTCAATAATGCTGCCCAATAAATTGCATATAAACTCAGTACATATTTTTACGTCATATAATGATCCTCAACCTCAATCTATCTTATCAGACTATAAGTTTCATTCTCTTTAATTGACATCTACATTCTTAGGTTGCCCAATAATTATTCTTATTAATAATTTTCTACCGCATTAGACCATTAGAACTTATTTTCATTACTAATTATCCACATTGATATATCAATCCAACTTATTTATCATTAAGTATTGTCTACATCTATAGACTATGAGAACGCATCCTCATACAAGGCACATCATATTGTGTATATAAATAAATACCTATGTTCGTATATATATGTACGACAAATGAAGACATCAATCTTCGGCGTCCTGTTCGTGCTCTATCGATAATACCCAAAGGAGCCCTTCATCCAAACATAGGTAGTAAAAAAACACAAGCAAGTGAAGAGGTACCTACGCAGTACACCACTTCACAGCTTATACCCAACAGTGACAAAGGATCCCAGTATCTACACCTACCTTTCGTTAGTGGTGCTGGTATATAGTACTTATAATATGGTCTAACACTGTGCCTAGCCCACCTCTGCCAATGTGTGCTCCGGTCCTGAACGCGCGCACCCCAACCGATAGGACGGTCCATGAACCCAGGTATGTCCACACAAAATAATATAATACATACTATTATCCAATATGTACAAGTAGTAATTCTATAACTACTTTTACCTAAGGAATCTCCACCCATATAAATGTAGCATTCTCGGCTTAGCCATAACATTTTAGGAAGTTATTGCATAACCCATATTAAGTCTCTATCCTATGACTACTCCCCAATTAAATATTAAGTCCCGTATAATGCCTCCTAGGCTCACTTATCAATTTACTTGATTATATACTTCATCGTATATATATGTGTGTAGTTATCCCATACTACTTTTTCCAATTTATGTATTACTTCCCATATGTTATTCTCCTAGATACAAGCTTACATGCACATTTATAAGGAGTCAAATAAAGTGAAAAGGGGTTATATGTACATATATAAGAAATCCATTAACATGGATAAATAATTTGACCATAACTACAATCACAACTGGTACTAACTAGTTAGACTTAGCCCACTAGGCTCAGGATAAATTTCTACTTAGTATTCTTATACGGTAATAATTTGAGGGATATAACCTTTAATTATATTCTCAAGTATTCGTTGTATCTCTAATTAGTAATCATTTTATTTAAACTTACCTCTTAATCATAAAATTATTGTTGTATATTTAACCAAAATTACCCAATTACCTAATTACCCAAATTACCCAAATATCCGCCCTACCAAAACTACCCAATTATCTAGGTAAATCCCAACCTTTTACTATAGATTTATTCAATAATCCCACATAAATTATCTTGCTTAAATAGTTAACTTATACTTTAAGTCATCAACATATCACCAACCCATCCCGGTTTAACTGTGTATATAAGTTCATAAAAATATTCATAGTATGTTTTAAGAATTATTGCCCCTCACTTGGATCAACGACCAAAGCGTAAACCCTTGACAAGAATCCAACTGAAATTATGAATAGATCTGAATCGATTTGACCTTCAAGACGAATCGTTTCTCCCCTGGCCGAATTGATTCACCTTCCAGGCTGAATCGATTCGGATCTGAGTAGCAGCTCAGATCCGCTACTTTCTCATGACATGATTTTTTTAACAAAATTAATACGTGTCTCCAATCTTCAAAAGACTTCAAAAACTTAATATATAGGATGGATATGTTTTTTAAAAATACATGGGATCATTCTAAGCATGAATCAACATCTAAATCATTCTTAAACCAACATTTATATTCAAGAATTTTCAAGAATTTTTAAGCATGCAAGTTCTAAAGTTTCATCTTAAATCTCAACAATTTGTTTTATTCCAGAATATGATATCAATCTTACAACATGATTTCTACAATAAAATTAATAGATTACATAACATCCATTCATATCTAACATGGGATCTATGGATGTACATATATATCATCTAATTTTTTTTATCAATTCTTGCACCATTTAAAGAACCTCTAGATATGTAGCCCTAGATCATGATTCAAATCCCATTTTATACATGGATTGAACATTAATACAAGAAAGAACATTTTAATAAGAATGGGAAGAGAAGTTTTTCCTAAAAATAGTAGAGGAGCCTCTATTTTCTTCCTCCTAGAGTGGTTCTTCCTCTGTCCCAAGATGTGTGGCCTCCAAAAGAGGTGTGGGAGTAGTTATGGAACCCTAGGGACGATCTAACCTCTTTTAAATATCATTTTAATTAGATTAAATTCAGAGTTTCCTAATGGGCCAGAACTAAGGCCTTTAAAAATATTTCTATCCATACCCGGTTTGACGTGAAACTCTACCCAAGGTCCTACCTAACCCATATGTCCATTTTAAACACTTAAAATGCACATTTAAGACATATAATCACATTTAATAGTCTAAAAACACTTTGTACCTTTATTTGTATGTTCCATCATTACCATATATGTATGTCATTAATTCAACTTAATGAAAGCAACGACTCATCAATTTATTCGTGACTATTTTCATTATTTGCATTATCCCATCATAATATAAAAATCATAACACGCATGCCACATTTATGAAATAACATATTTAATTAAATGTTCTAATTTATTTAACATGCTAATTTAATTATTACGTCAAAATATGGATTAATTTAATCATTGCGTCGAATAATAATTCCCACAATTTCAATTAAATCAATATAACTTCAATCAATACTCATAAAAATACAGGGTATTACATTAAAGAACCATTCATCCCACTAAGTCCAATCTAAGAAGAACCATCCATCCAACTTAGGGTCTCCGTTACCTTTTCAGTCATCACCCTATGAATTGTTTCATTTTGACTCTCTAAAATATTATTTAGCACGAGATCCCACATTTAGGTCCTCGTTCTCTATAATAATATATATTTCATACCTTGATCCAAAGGTATCGAGTCGAGGACCAAGCCCAAGACCCTTAACATAACCTTACATTTTCCCAAAAATATATTCACAAATTTCAACCTCGGTTAATTTTGGATTTCTTAGCTGTAAATTGAGAATTTCTTCTACAAAAAAGGTGTCGTGATTAACTTTTAATTATAGATGATATTGTACACAAGTAACATAAATAAATCGTGATAAATCATTACACAATAGAGTAAACTATAATATTGATCTAATCTTCACAAAACTTTGTCCAAATATGTATCCCCGTTCCATCTTTAATTAAAGATAGTTAATAATAAGAAATGAATTTTTTAACTACACTTAAAAAGTTCCTCGTTTCCAAGTTATATAGGAATGAAATGGGTAAAAAATATGCACAAACCTATAACAGTAGAAGACATCATCTTAAATTGTAAATCCAAAAAATTTTGATAGAAAAGAAAAGATAAATATGCACATATATCTGCATTATACCTCAATTATATTAGTCAACTCAAAATCTTTGTGACACCTCGCCTAATTAAATACCGGGCGATCACTCCTTTATTAAATTAAATCAAAGTATACAGTTGGTTCATTCTCAGCATCACTGTCGATAAAAGAATTTTTCCAATTTAACACCCTAAATAATTAAGCTAAGTGTCAAAACCATTCTCTAACATTAACTTCCAAATTTTATTTAAAGAAAAGATTTATTTAAATTATTAACAAAGCTCAAAGAATAAGATTCACACCATAATAAACTGGAACGAAAGAATCTAATATATAAAACATTCATCAACGAATGTTAACATGCGAGAAAATAAAGTAATACATCCGTCCTGAACAAAATCCCATAATAACGAACTAGGAAATAACTGAAATAACAATGTCCCAACATAAAGAAATAATGGAAAGGGCTACACATGCCCATCTGAATGAAAATGCTAGGAGTGGATCTGAATGAACGAAGTCGTCTAATCAAAAGACCTACAACTCCCACCTAAGCTGCAGCGCGTTCCTTTCAAAAGATCCTAAGCAAGACGCCCCTGTGGCTGGGCACCTGAAATACATACATATATATATACAAGGGGGAGAGGGAGAGATAAAACGGGTCAGAGCCCGAAAGTGTGTAAGATTTAAAATTAGTTTAGCAAGTATTTAAATTGATACAGGCCAATGCAATAACATATTAGTTCGACACTCTCTTGAGAAATTCTCACCTCTCTTCTAGTGTGCACGCCTATCGTACTAACCTTCCCCAAATGGTTTAACTTAACATATTATCATACTAACCCTCCCAATAATTTAGTTTATCTTAACTTACTCATAAGTTTTAAAAACCGAACAATGTCAACGTGTAAAAAGGTTACTTTCTAGTTGTAGCACAACTCTCATTTTAACTTCATTAATTTATAAAATTTCCCAGTGTCATATTACACTCTCATAAAACAAGTATTTCCAAACTGATTCATCAAACATGACTTACTTACCAAATCACAGTAGGTAGTTCCAAGTCTCAGAACTTCATATATATATTAAATACTCGTGTAATATATATATATATTCTAATGGCACCCCACATAAAAATTATGGTGCGGGCATACTCTGCTATCCAATCCCCGTATCAATCGCACTAAGGGAAATACAAGTTCGGAATCACTCTCGAACTGTATCAATACAAATACAAACAATATTGAGGCGAAGTATAGTTTCCAAGTCCAAGAGGTCAGCACATACCCTCGCGTCTCTTAGGACCGTGACTACCGATTCGATAGCCTGTACCTAGGATTCCTATCTTCTAGGGTACGAATCAATATCCCCCATAAGGCAACACAGGATAAGACCGTCCCAGCGCGGTAACCTCAGGGATAGCAAGTAGCGCGGGTACGTTTTTCACATGTATATAATATATGCACACACAATCATATAAATATACTACATTCATCATATTAATATAGGTCACTCTCGTTACCCATAATTACAACATTTATCCTTAATTTCACATTATTAAGATTACATATAAGGTTTCGTCTCTAACCTTAACTCGAAGGGTTTTCTCACTAATTATGTGACACTCGTGGATTCTAACTATCCAAGTAGTAAATTCAGTAGGTAGACGTCTATGCACTATCGTAAGTATTCGACGTAGTCTCTCACTTGAAATACGTAGTTTCCTCGTTCTTTAAATAATTGACCCTAAAACCCAATTATCGTCACATAATAAAGTTCTTCAACACTTAATCATATGTCCTACTGGTCTCTCCTATATCCCAAAACATTTTATTCATAATCCCAAAAATTATTCCACGGTAAATTAATTCAACTAATTAAACAAGGGGAAAATAAGAGGCTGCCAGGAAGGGTCGATCGATCGACTCGAAAATAAAATACAACTTTCCAATGCTCTATACAACAAAATAAATAATACAAATCTTTCCCAAACAATCCTCGCTAAAATCAATCTCCATAGCGCCCCAAAATCCGCGTTAACCTGCCACTAAAAGAAAATATGGGGAAGTACACAATACGATAAGAAAGATGCTCAACAATTATATTAACGATGAACAAAGCGTAACAACACGAGTACGAATATTCAAATCAAAATGCAAATCTCAAAGCATTTATCAATATAATTTCTCAACAACACTTTAACCAGGTCACCAGGCCTCACCTTATCCGCATATGCTTTATCAAGACATAGCCCGGGAAGCAGGAATTTTGGCGGGTGCCCAACATCCGTGCCATATTAAAATCTCATGAAAATTTGCTCAACAAAAATATAATGATACCACATGAATCAAAATAATTTCAACAATTATTTTCCAGATTTCAATGAATTTAACAATTCAAATATGAGTTCAATTAGGCATGAAATCAAAGAGAATGACACTCGCGAGATTTAAGGAGCATATTGTGTAAAACCCCATACCTCAAACCATGATGAGAAACCAATGATAACATCCTCAAGATCAACAAAAAATATTTAGAAAAGCTCCTCCAAGATCCTCCAACAAAATATCCCCAAGAACACCTCTAATCTAAGGTTGGAACTCATAAATCTCAAGGGCCAATGTGTATATAAAAAGAAGAGGAATATAAAATATATTTGCTGCCAAAAAGTTGTGCCCAAAAGTATGTTAAAAGGCTTGCCCATGACTTCCTTTTATAATGCAAAGAAATGAAGAGTTGGAATGCAAAAGACTACTTTAACTAAGGCATAGAAATGAAGAGTTGGAAGTCAAAACAACTCCAAGAGTTAAAAATATTTAAAAATCATTTTAAAATCCGTTTTAACTCCGATTTCGAAATCGTTTGAAATTCTCGCCTTTAAAAATAATAACCAACATATTTGAGAAATAAAAATAATTTTATGAAAAACTTTATTTTCCTCCATTTTCTAAAAATTAATTAAAATAGCCCAAAATTACGCGGGTTGTTACACTTCCCCACTAATAATGGAATTTCTCCCTCGAAATTCGTCAAATGCCTAACTCTCAAAATCAGGCCACTATAGAAACTCCAAAAATAAATCACGTCTCCCAAAAATAAATTCCTCACCTCTAATATCAAAACCTAGCACGAATATCACCTAAAATTTTCTATCTCCAAAAATTGCTAACCACGCAATGAACCCAAAACCAAGACCCAAGGGTTGTCGTATACCTAAGATCTGATACCATTTATAACATTATATTATTGATTAGCACGTTGTTACGTTTTAACCTACTGTTTTCCGGGCTATGGCTTGATAAAGCATATACGGATGTGGTGAGGACTGGTGACCCGGTTAAAGTGTTGTTGAGAAATTTATTGATAAAATGCTATTGAGATTTGCATTTGATTTGAATATTCGTACTCGTGTTGTTACGTTTTATTCATCGCTAATATATATTTGTTGAGCATCTTTCCTGTCGTATTGTGTACTTCCCCATATTTTCTTTTAGTGGCAGGTTAGCGCGGATTTTGGGGCGCTATGGAGATTGATTTTAGCGAGGATTATTTGGGAAAGATTTGTATTATTTTGATGTATAGAGCTTTGGAGATTTGTATTTTTATTCGAGTTAGATAGTGTAATTTTAATTCGAGAGACTTGTTGTAATTGAAGAGATTGAGATTAGTGAATTTATATTATTGTGGGTTTATTTAGATGCTATATACCTTGTCACTTCTGGATTTGGATTTATTTTATCGCATTAGCGCTCCGTTCGCTCTCCCCGGGCTCGCTAAAATCAATCTCCATAGCGCCTCAAACTCCGCGCTAACCTGCCACTAAAAGAAAATATGGGGAAGTACACAATACGACAAGAAAGATGCTCAACAAATATATGGATTAGCAACGAATAAAACGTAACAACACGAGTACGAATATTCAAATCAAAATGCAAATCTCAATAGCATTTCATCATTTTAATTTCTCAACAACACTTTAACCGGTTCACCAGGCCTCACCACATCCGTATATGCTTTATCAAGCCATAGCCCGGGAAACAAGAATTTTAGTGGGTGCCCAACATCCGTGCCATATTAAAATATCATGACAACGTGCTCATCAACAATATAATGATACCACATGAATCAAAATAATTTCAACAATTATTTTCCAGATTTCAATGAATTTATCAATTCAAATATGAGTTCAATTAAAAAAAATTCAAAGAGAATGACACTCGCGAGATTTAAGGAGCATATTGTGTAAAACCCCATACCTCAAACCATGATGAGAAACCAATGATCACATCCTCAAGATCAACAAAAAAGATCTACAAAATCTCCTCCAAGAACCTCCAACAAAATAGCCCTAAGAACACCTCTAATCTAAGGTTGGAACTCACAAATCTCAAGGGCCAATGTGTATATAAAAAGAAGAGGAATATAAAATATATTTGCTTCTAAAATTTGTGCCAAAAGTATGTTAAAAGGGTTGCCCACGACTCCCTTTTATAATGCAAAGAAATGAAGAGTTGGAATCCAAAAGACTCCTTTAAATAAGGCAAAGAAATGAAGAGTTAGAATTCCAAGAGTTAAAAAACCTTTAAAAATAATTTTAAAATCCGTTTTAACTTCGTTTTCATACAAACTTCCAAATTTTGATTTGAATATATAAAACAACATTTCTTGAGATTTTGGGGTATACATTGAAATTATTGTGCTATAATTTTGGGGTGTTACCATATTGAAATTTTTTCAATATGGCATACATTGAAATTATTGTGCTAACCCACAATAATATAAAATATAAATCTCCAATGCTCTATACATCAAAATAATACAAATCTTTCACAAACAATCCTCGCTAAAATCAATCTCCATAGCGCCCCAAAATCCGCGCTAAACTGCCACTAAAAGAAAATATGGGGAAGTACACAATACGACACGAAAGATGCTCAACAAATATATGTAAGCGATGAATAAAACGTAACAACACGAGTACGCATATTCAAATCAAAATGCAAATCTCAAAGAATTTATCAATATAATTTCTCAACAACACTTTAACCGGGTCACCAGGCCTCACCACATCCGTATATGCTTTATCAAGCCATAGCCCGGGAAACAGGAATCTTGGCGGGTGCCCAACCTTCGTGCCATATTAAAATCTCATGACAACGTGCTCATCAACAATATAATGATACCACATGAATCAAAATAATTTCAACAATTATTTTCCAGATTTCAATGAATTTATCAATTCAAATATGAGTTCAATTAAACAAGAAATCAAAGAGAATGACACTCGCGAGATTTAAGGAGCATATTGTGTAAAACCCCATACCTCAAACCATGATGAGAAACCAGCGATCACATCCTCAAGATCAACACAAAAGATCTACAAAATCTCCTCCAAGAACCTCCAACAAGATAGCCCCAAGAACAACTCTAATCTAAGGTTGGAACTCACAAATCTCAAGGGCCAATGTGTATATAAAAAGAAGAGGAATATAAAATATATTTGCTGCCAAAATTTGTGCCAAAAGTATGTTAAAAGGCTTGCCCACGACTTCCTTTTATAATGCAAAGAAACGAAGAGTTGGAATCCAAAAGACTCTTTTAAATAAGGCAAAGAAATGAAGAGTTGGAAGTCAAAACAACTCCAAGAGTTAAAAACATTTTAAAATCATTTTAAAATCCGTTTTAACTCCGATTTCAAAACCGTTTGAAATTCTCGCCTTTAAAAATAATAACCAACATATTTGAGCAATAAAAATAATTTTATCAAAAACTTTATTTTCCTCCATTTTCCAGAAATTAATTAAAATAGCCCAAAATTACGCGGGTTGTTACACTTCCCCACTAATAATGGAATTTCACCCTCGAAATTCGTCGAATGTCTAACTCGCAAAAATCAGGCCAACAATCTCCGAAAATAATCTCTTCTCCAAAAATAATTCCTCACCTCTAATCTCGAAACCTAACACGAATATCACCTAAAATTTTCTATCTCCAAAAATTGCTAACCTCGCAATGAACCCAAAACTCAAGACCCGAGGGTTGTCGTATACCTAAGCTCTGATACCATTTGTAACATCCCGCGTAATTTTGGGCTATTTTAATTAATTTTTGAAAAATGGAGGAAAATAAAGTTTTTGATAAAATTATTTTTATTGCTCAAATATGTTGGTTATTATTTTTAAAGTAGAGAATTTCAAACGGTTTCGAAATCGGAGTTAAAACCGATTTTAAAATGATTTTTAAATGTTTTTAACTCTTGGAATTCTAAGTCGACGAACATTAAGTAATTTTCAAGAGTTGTTTTGACTTCCAACTTTTCATTTATTTGCCTTATTTAAAGGAGTCTTTTGGATTCCAACTATTCATTTCTTTGCATTATAAAAGGAAGTCGTGGGCAACCCTTTTAACATACTTTTGGCACAAATTTTGGCAGCAAATATATTTTATATTCCTCTTCTTTTTATATACACATTGTCCCTTGAGATTTGTGAGTTCCAACCTTAGATTAGAGGTGTTCTTGGGGTTATTTTGTTGGAGGTTCTTGGAGAATCTTTTGTAGATCTTTTGTGTTGATCTTGAGGATGTGATCATTGGTTTCTCGTCATGGTTTGAGGTATGGGGTTTTACACAATATGCTCCTTAAATCTCGCGAGTGTCATTCTCTTTGAATTCTTGTTAATTGAACTCATATTTGAATTGATAAATTCATTGAAATCTGGAAAATAATTGTTGAAATTATTTTAATTCATGTGGTATCATTATACTGTTGATGAGCACGTTGTCATGAGATTTTAATATGACACGGACGTTGGGCACTCGCCAAAATTCCTGTTTCCCGGGCTATGGCTTAATAAAGCATATACGGATGTTGTGAGGCCTGGTGACCCGGTTAAAGTGTTGTTGAGAAATTATATTGATAAATTCTTTGAGATTTGCATTTTGATTTGAATATTCGTACTCGTGTTGTTACGTTTTATTCACCGTTAATATATTTGGGTCTGTTGCGTTTTTGGGGCGCGAATTTGGAGATAGAAATTTTAAAGTATCGTTTCGTATTAAGCATCTAGATTAGATGTGAGCAAATTATTTTGGAGACGAGATTATTTTTTGAAATTATTGGCCTGATTTTTGAGAGTTAGGTATTCGACGAATTTCGAGGGCGAAATTCCATTGTTAGTGGGGAAGTGTAACAACCCGCGTAATTTTTGGGGTATTTTCGAAATAAAGAGGAAAAATAAAGTTTTTCAAAAAATTATTTTTATTGGCAAAATATGTTGGTTATTATTTTTTAAAGGTGAGAATTTCAAACGATTTCGAAATCGGAATTAAAATGGAGCTTTAATTGAATTTTTATTATTTAGAAGAGTCCTCAAAACATAAAACTCTCTAAGAGTCCTCGGAACATAAAACTCTCTAGTAAAAGTAATATTTTTAGAAATCCGACCGTCCGATCAAGCTGAATTTTTGTCAGAAGTCATGTCTCGCCATTCGGTACAACATACTAAAAATTTTAAGCGATTCCAACATTCCGATCGTCCGGGATAAAATTTTTAGTGTTTGTATCTCATTAGAACTCTTTTCTTAATCAAACTCTCAATCCTTTATATATCAACAAATTCGTGGCTTGGCTTTTCAAATCACTTTTTCTCAAACTTTTCAACCAGAAGACCTCTCCAAAATCACTCCCTTTCATATACAAACCATAGCCCCAAACTTATTCACGATTTCAATCTTAGATTTGAAGACTTATTTGGTGTTTTCTCGAGTTTGGGCTAGACCGAGATTTGATTATTTTCGCGAGAGGAATGAGATGGTGTGTTTAGATTTTGAGGCTGAAATTATGTGATGATTCATGTTGGTTCTTTTTGGTGGTTTAAGGTATGGGGTTTTACACAATATGCTCCTTAAATCTTGCGAGTGTCATTCTCTTTGATTTCTTATTATTGAACTCATATTTGAATTGTTAAATCCATTAAAATCTGGAAAATAATTGTTGAAATTATTTTGATTCGTGGGGTATCATTATATTGTTGATGAGCACGTTGTCATGAGATTTTAATATGGCACGGATGTTGGGCACCCGCCAAAATTCCTGTTTCCCGGGCTATGGCTTGATAAAGCATATACGGATGTGGTTAGGCCTGGTGACCCGGTTAAAGTGTTGTTGAGAAATTATATTGATAAATGCTTTGATATTTTCATTTTGATTTGAATATTCGTACTCGTGTTGTTACGTTTTATTCATCGCTAACATATATTTGTTGAGCATCTTTCATGTCGTATTGTGTACTTCCCCATATTTTCTTTTAGTGGAAGGTTAGCGCGGATTTTGGGGCGCTATGGAGATTGATTTTAGCGAGGATTGTTTGGGAAAGATTTGTATTATTTTGATGTATAGAGCTTTGGAGATTTTTATTTTTATTCGAGTTAGATAGTTGTAATTTTAATTCCAGAGACTTGTGGTAATTAAATAGATTGAGATTAGTATATTTATATTATTGTGGGTTTATTTAGATGCTCTATACCTTGTCACTTATGGATTTGGATTTATTTTATCGCATTAGCGCTTTTTATATACACATTGGCCCTTGAGATTTGTGAGTTCCAACTTTAGATTAGAGGTGTTCTTGGGGCTATTTTGTTGGAGGTTCTTGGAGGAGCTTTTTTAGATCTTTTGTGTTGATCTTGAGGATGTGATCATTGGTTTCTCATCATGATTTGAGGTATGGATTTTTACACAATATGCTCCTTAAATCTCGAGGGTGTCATTCTCTTTGAATTCTTGTTTAATTGAACTCATATTTGAATTGATAAATTCATTGAAATCTGGAAAATAATTGTTGAAATTATTTTGATTCATATGGTATCATTATATTGTTGATGAGCACGTTCTCATGAAATTTTAATATGGCACAGAATTTGGGCACTCGCCAAAATTTATGCTTCCCGGGCTATGTCTTGATAAAGCATATGCGGATGGGGTGAGGCCTGGTGACCTAGTTAATGTGTTGTGAGAAATTATATTGATAAAATGTTATTGAGATTTGCATTTGATTTGAATATTCGTACTCGTGTTGTTACATTTTATTCATCGCTAACATATATTTGTTGAGCATCTTTCTTGTCGTATTGTGTACTTCCCCATATTTTCTTTTAGTGGCAGGTTAGCGCGGATTTTGGGGCTCTATGGAGATTTATTTTTGCGAGGATTGTTTGGGAAAGATTTGTATTATTTTGTTGTATAGAGCATTGGAGATTTGTATTTTATTTTCGAGTTAGTTGTAATTTTAATTCGAGAGACTTGTTGTAATTGAAGAGATTGAGATTAGTGGAATTCTAAGTCGGTGAACATTAAGTAATTTTCAAGAGTTGTTTTGACTTCCAACTCTTCATTTCTTTGCCTTATTTAAAGGAGTCTTTTGGATTCCAACTCTTCATTTCTTTACATTATAAAAGGAAGTCGTGGGCAACCCTTTTAACCTAATTTTGGCACAAATTTTGGCAACAAATATACTTTATATTCCTCTTCTTTTTATATACACATTGTCTCTTGAGATTTGTGAGTTCCAACCTTAGATTAGAGGTGTTCTTGGGGCTATTTTTGTTGGAAGTTATTGGAGGAGATTTTGTAGATCTTTTGAGTTGATCTTGAGGATGTGATCATCAGTTTCTCCTCATGGTTTGAGGTATGGGGTTTTACACAATATGCTCCTTTAAATTTCTCGAGAGTTTATTCCGTTGAATTCTTGTTAATTGAACTCATATTTGAATTGTTAAATTCATTGAAATCTGGAAAATAATTGTCAAAATTATTTTGATTCATGTGGTATCACTATATTGTTGTTGAGCACGTTGTCATGAGATTTTAATATGGCACGGAGCTCCTCCAAGAACCTCCAACAAAATAGCCCCAAGAACACCTCTAATCTAAGGCTGGAACTCACAAATCTCAAGGGCCAATGTGTATATAAAAAGAAGAGGAATATAAAATATATTTGCTGCCAAAATTTATACCAAAAGTATGTTAAAAGGGTTACCCATGACTTCCTTTTATAATGCAAAGAAATGAAGAGTTGGAATCCAAAAGACTCCTTTAAATAAGCCAAAGAAATGAAAAGTTGGAAGTCAAAACAACTCTTGAAAATTTACTTAATGTTCACCGACTTAGAATTCCAAGAGTTAAAAACATTTAAAAATAATTTTAAAATCCGTTTTCGAAACCGTTTGAAATTCTCACCTTTAAAAATAATAACCAACATATTTGAGCAATAAAAATAATTTTATCAAAAACTTTATTTTCCACTATTTTCCCCGATTTCGAAACCGTTTGAAATTCTCGCCTTTAAAAATAATAACCAACAAGTTTGACTAATAAAAATAATTTAATCAAAAACTTTATTTCTCCTCTTAATTTCGAAAATACCCCTAAAATTATGCGGGGTGTTACAAATGGTATCAGAGCTTAGGTATACGGCAACCCTCGGGGCTTGGGTTTTGGGTTCATTGCGTGGTTAGCAATTTTTGGAGATAGAAAATTTTAGGCGATATTCGTGTTAGGTTTGGAGATTAGAGGTGAGGAATTATTTTTGGAGACGAAATTATTTTTGGAGATTGTTAGCCTGATTTTTTGAGAGTTAGGCATTCGGCGAATTTCGAGGGCAAAATTCCATTGTTAGTGAAAACCCCACTTTTTGATAGGAATTTGCATGTAGAAAAGATTAAAACCATATTCTGGAAGTCTTATATGATGTAGATGATTAACCCACGAATTTTGATGATTATGTAGAAGGAAATTCTGGAGAAAAACTGATTGGAATAGAAGTTAAGAAAACTTAGGGTTCTTGATGATTAGATGAGATTTTAGGTTGTTTAATCATGTTTAATGATGGTTATATGCATGCTTAACGTTAGGAACATCAGGTAATATGTTATTATGTTTGTGGTATAAGTTTTGGGACGATTAGTATTGAAAAATATGCATTTGGATGAAGAATTTTGATGAAACCCGTAACTGCACTTCTGCAGAAATCGAAACACCTGTTTGATCGATCGATCGACCCTAGAGCGTCGATCGATCGAAGGTTCGATCGATCGAGCCCCAGTCGTCGATCGATCGACCCTTCCTGGCAGCCTCTTATTTTCCCCTTGTTTAATTAGTTGAATTAATTTACCGTGGAATAATTTTTGGGATTATGAATAAAATGTTTTGGGATATAGGAGAGACCAGTAGGACATATGATTAAGTGTTGAAGAACTTTATTATGTGACGATAATTGGGTTTTAGGGTCAATTATTTAAAGAACAAGGAAACTACGTATTTCAAGTGAGAGATTACGTCGAATACTTACGATAGTGCATAGACGTCTACCTACTGAATTTACTACTTGGATAGTTAGAATCCACGAGTGTCACATAATTAGTGAGAAAACCCTTCGAGTTAAGGTTAGAGACGAAACCTTATACGTAATCTTAATAATGTGAAATTAAGGATAAATGTTGTAATTATGGGTAACGAGAGTGACCTATATTAATATGATGAATGTAGTATATTTATATGATTGTGTGTGCATATATTATATACATGTGAAAAACGTACCCGCGCTACTTGCTATCCCTGAGGTTACCGCGCTGGGACGGTCTTATCCTGTGTTGCCTTATGGGGGATATTGATTCGTACCCTAGAAGATAGGAATCCTAGGTACAGGCTATCGAATCGGTAGTCACGGTCCTAAGAGACGCGAGGGTATGTGCTGACCTCTTGGACTTGGAAACTATACTTCGCCTCAATATTGTTTGTATTTGTATTGATACAGTTCGAGAGTGATTCCGAACTTGTATTTCCCTTAGTGCGATTGATACGGGGATTGGATAGCAGAGTATGCCCGCACCATAATTTTTATGTGGGGTGCCATTAGAATATATATATATATATTACACGAGTATTTAATATATATATGAAGTTCTGAGACTTGGAACTACCTACTGTGATTTGGTAAGTAAGTCATGTTTGATGAATCAGTTTGGAAATACTTGTTTTATGAGAGTGTAATATGACACTGGGAAATTTTATAAATTAATGAAGTTAAAATGAGAGTTGTGCTACAACTAGAAAGTAACCTTTTTACACGTTGACATTGTTCGGTTTTTAAAACTTATGAGTAAGTTAAGATAAACTAAATTATTGGGAGGCTTAGTATGATAATATGTTAAGTTAAACCATTTGGGGAAGGTTAGTACGATAGGCGTGCACACTAGAAGAGAGGTGAAAATTTCTCAAGAGAGTGTCGAACTAATATGTTATTGCATTGGCCTGTATCAATTTAAATACTTGCTAAACTAATTTTAAATCTTACACACTTTCGGGCTCTGACCCGTTTTATCTCTCCCTCTCCCCCTTGTATATATATATGTATGTATTTCAGGTGCCCAGCCACAGGGGCGTCTTGCTTAGGATCTTTTGAAAGGAACGCGCTGCAGCTTAGGTGGGAGTTGCAGGTCTTTTGATTAGACGACTTCGTTCATTCAGATCCACTCTTAGCATTTTCATTCAGATGGGCATGTGTAGCCCTTTCCATTATTTCTTTATGTTGGGACATTGTTATTTCAGTTATTTCCTAGTTCGTTATTATGGGATTTTGTTCAGGACGGATGTATTACTTTATTTTCTCGCATGTTAACATTCGTTGATGAATGTTTTATATATTAGATTCTTTCGTTCCAGTTTATTGTGGTGTGAATCTTATTTTTTGAGCTTTGTTAATAATTTAAATAAATCTTTTCTTTAAATAAAATTTGGAAGTTAATGTTAGAGAATGGTTTTGACACTTAGCTTAATTATTTAGGGTGTTAAATTGGAAAAATTCTTTTATCGACAGTGATGCTGAGAATGAACCAACTGTATACCTTGATTTAATTTAATAAAGGAGTAATCGCCCGGTATTTAATTAGGCGGTCTTTAGATCTCAAATTTGAAGGTAAAAAAATTAATATCCCTCACTATTGTCTATTAGCTCGAACCTCAATATGCCTATCTCTTAACAAATCAGTCTAAATTTTATTACATCTTGAAATCGAAGCTGAATGTTATAAACAATTCAGAAACATAAAAATAATAAAAACAAATAATTGATATATCTAGAATTGTATGTAGTTTGTTGGTTAAGTAACATATATAAGTTTGTTCTTAATCCTCTTATATTAATTGTTGTAAGGAAAATATTTAATATATTACACATTAATATATATAAGTATACTTACATACACACACATCATCAACCTTTGGGTTTACCCATTCTTTGTCACTGCTGAACTAGGTATCATTAAAGAGTTGGATGACCCATTGGTGTTTCATGTGGTTGATCATCATTCTGCCAAAACAAAAACAATTGCATTGATGATATAAATTAAAACTGAAAGTTACAAACAAAAGAGATAAATTCTTTAAATCATATCGATAAAGAATCACGAGTTTCATGATATTTACTATCATATTAACCGAACGTGGTGATTGATTTTTTTTTACTATCACTACACTTGACTGAACGATCGTGCAATAACAAATAAATTTATTTTCAATAAAGTAATGTACTAGGGGGACTAATAATAAAATAAATAAAGCATATGTTAATTAATAAAGGTAAGAAATTTATTAAATGAAAAATAATTTAACTCTCTAATATATCACATTCCTTTTTAGTGTGCAAAATCTACTATAGACCATATGAAAAAATACACAGTCTAACATGAATCCTGCATGTAATATTGGAAACATTATGATACACCTTGCAATAGTAACATATACTAGCAATAATTACACATATACTAACTGCATACGCCACTTAAAACCAACATAAAACAAGTGAGAGCATTTGAAGTTTTCAATCTAAGATAACAGTCAAGCTTAGACCTACTATATATATATATATATATATATATATATATATATATATGTGTGTGTGTGTGTGTGTGTGTGTGTGTGTGTGTGTGTGTGTGAAGGATGGGCTCAAAACAGCTGTTCAGATTTGTTTTTCGTAAATGAGTGACACTCCCGTGAAATTCATAAATAGATTGATCAGGTCTACTACAAAATTATTAGGAATAAAAAATATTTGGTAACATTCTCATCATGATAAAGTAATCCAATCTGAATAAGTAATCCAATGAGAGAAGTAAAAGCCATATAACATAACACCAACTCAGATACCATATAGTTCTCGATACTAATCAGACCATCTCTGAATACACTAAATGTAGCACAATTATAAAATCAAACTATGAATTCAAGTACAAATGCTGACTCGGGATAAAGATTAAAATACAATAACCTGTTGAATTCAAATATATATAAGGAGTGGATGAGCTACACTACTCGATTCCTACATCATAGGAATGAATAGTACAATTCTTCTAGAGGTTATCCTTCAACGAACCCAAGTCTACAACAACAACTATAGCCTAAGACATGTGAAAAACATATATAAAACAATTTAAACATCAAGTTTAGGTAGAATAAAACTATAATCGAATTTAGGGTACAGCATAGTCCGCATATTCCTCACGCCTTAAAAGGATTTTAAATTATTAGTTCCCAACCCAACAACCTAAAATAACATGTGACTCTGATTTGAAACCTATATGTATACCATGTGATTATAGTTTATCTCTGAATTCTTTATTCTTAACTTTCTTGTCATTAGCAATTTCATGGTAGTCTCATAACTAAGACCTATCTCACTTACTAATTGAAGTATCGCTAACCATAGAATAACACATGTATGAAAGTCTATCAGCGTAGGTCAATTGCATGCCACATAGTAATATATACGTCTCTAGTATATAAAATGCGTAAATCCTGAGTCATAAGTATATAGGTATACATTCCTATAACTTGTAATATACATCCTTAGTGTAACACATAAACTCGTACGACTATCTTTAGTACTGCAACCCATAGTCACACACATTAGGATAAAGACAATATCTACATCTAATATCCATACATAGGTACAACCCTTGGCATGTACAAATAAAAGGGTAATTCCGGTGCCCACACGTAAATTATATGAAGGCCTATCTCTATTCACTCATGCATACTAGGGTGACTAATTAGATATCCCACAAATTAACATACTACTCGAAAATATCAATTATTAATTATTTATTAACTTTATGGCGACCCGGTATTATAAGAAACTACTTCACTATCATTGGAACATAACACCGATGGGATAATTCGAATAAGGAAACCCTCGATACCAAATCACTGGCCTTTCCATTGTTGCACATAATACTAAGCCATTTTAGAATAATTAATTAATGATTTACCGTGAATTAAGTACAATTCCAAATACGAACTAAATAAGACATGACAAAGTAAATAATGATGTCACCTATCACATCAAACACACTTAATTAATTTTTAAAAATTTTCACAATTAAATAATGCCCATAAAAATATAGTGTATTACATTTCCCTCCTTCGATTCAAAAATGAAATTTTGTCTTCAAAATTTGAATTCTTTATAGACCTACTCTAAATTCCAAGAATTTCTCACCCATTGCATCTGTACAAAACCATAAAAAAATCTACTCAATCTATGACTTAGCCTACCTAAGTTCTATCTCGTCATAAATTGCGTTAGGATATACTCTAAACCACGCTAGTTTAACCGTTAAAGTGCCAGCTTGTCCCCCAAGAACTCATTTTGTAATGTACCCATGGAAAAACCTCATGCACATTATGACAGTGATCGAGTAAGGTCAAAACGGTGTCGGGCTCACCTTATACAATTTTTCAAAAGAAACTTCACGTCAGGCTACTAACTGCTTTACGAAACCCAAACTTCATAATATTTCCCCCTACTGGGAACAAGACCTAGGGACTCTAAACCATGTTTTCGCTCACTTTTATAACTATTTTTGCATGCTCTAATAATATTCAAATGCTCTGTACTAAACATGATTCCTTTCTAATTGCCCCGAACACACCCTAAAATGAAGAACTAGATAACTCATAGCACTAATAAATTTGGTCAATCTACCTTAATTTACCCTAAATGGATCCATGCCCTCTTCAAATCAGTTTGATCAATCTAACTTAAACGACCAATAATATTATCTATTAAAATTTCTATACATCCAATAATTTCTAGAATTTTAAAGATAACCTCAAAATATGTGCCTCGACAAAAATTACCTCCCGTAGGGTGGTACCATTCGGCACAAAACCTCCTTTGAGAAGTAATCCTTTGCTTTTATCGAAGTAAGAAGTGAACTCCTCCTAATCATGACTTCCATACCATCTCTCACTAAAAATTCAATGGTTGGGCCTGAACCACCCCTAATACAAATTGGGCGTAACGGACTCCACTAATACACCATTCCCTCTTCAATAAGATGTTCCCACCAATCATAATGAACTACTTCTTTGTGCATTTAAAATTCACTCCATGACTCCCATTTTGCACATTGTATCAGAAAACTGCATACGAGACATTCTCCTCCCGATTCAACTACTCATGATCATAATAATGAACACTCATCCCATACCATGACCTTTTCCAACTCTAGGTTGTTCACACATCAACTTAGTGAACCATTCCTCTTTTGGGGCTTTCCCCCACTATAAAGCCTTCTTCGAAAACTCTTTTACTCAAAAGTTGTTGTGACTGCTCCAAGAACACACTATATCTTTATTGGAGTCAATTTAAAAGTATGCCCTTGTAATGAGCACAATGATAGTCCCACTATGAGGAAAAAATAATCCCTTTTATAAGTGATAACTTGTTGCCTATATAAATAAAACTAGAATCACCTTGGACTATCGATGACATTTTTACGCAGACGTAATCCCCTCTAATGTGCTCAAATATATACGTAAACAAGTGAGTGATAGACCCTCTCCTGAGCCTAAGCCTAACTACACAAAGAAATCCCAATATGAAAATGACGACATAAAATCCTACCCCCTGTAGTCAATAAAAGTGTAGTATAACGCTATCCAAACAGGCCCGATTATAACAATATGATGATCCCGTATCCGATAGTAAACAAAGTGACTAAAAAATAAGCCAAACAAACATACTTCCATATCTATAAACTTGCAATGTAAAGAAGCCCCAACTCGCTAGGGTATCTATAAATAAATAATTCTCGATGATAAAATTAATATCTTGCGTAATCATGGTAAGCACCATACTAATAAAGAACGAGAACTCCTTTATATTTAAGAAAAGCTCACGCAAGTGAGATAT
The DNA here is from genome assembly GCA_949130495.1 of Sambucus nigra. Taxonomy (NCBI): domain Eukaryota; kingdom Viridiplantae; phylum Streptophyta; class Magnoliopsida; order Dipsacales; family Adoxaceae; genus Sambucus; species Sambucus nigra. Next base: position 751,055,747 of record OX422207.1, on the reverse strand, counting down.
AAACATACGCATAACCATCCTACGGTAATAACCCCAATAAACAGGTTACTATAAGCCATGTACTAACTAAGTGGCCTCACTCGCCACAAGTGTAAAACCTTCCTCTACTAAAAAACATCGAAATGAAAGTTATACTTACGACACTTGATGACGTTGCCTCTACAATCAATGTCGTAAAAAGATAGCCTCTGCATTCTTATTTTTGTTGGTCGTGTCTCCACTATCAATCATATTATTTAATCTTAAAAACATTTGGGGTTTTATCCCCTTGAATGGTTCCTTCTACTAGTGAGGTTCTCCCCGACTTGGGTAACATCACATCTAGGGCTGTGTTTCGGCTGGATCGGATCGGAAAATGACCTTTCGGAAAAAATTCCAATTTTTTCGGAAATAAAATATTTGTTCCAATTTCCTATCCAATTTTTTCGGAAAATCAAAAAAGTTTCCGAATTCGGAAATATCGGAAAATCGGAAAAAAATTCGGAAAAATTCGGAAATTAGAAATATGGTATTTTTTCTGTTCTGCCGCATGAAGACAGTATGAGAAATTAGAAATTAGTTTTTTTTTGTTCTGCCGCAGCCATCAATATAACAAACCGATGTAAACAAATTTGTAAACCTATAAACCGATCAATATAACAAACCTATTAAACCTATAAATCGATCCCAATAGATGTATTAGATGAAATCAAAAAGATGTAAACAGATGTAAATAAGATGTAAACCAATCTTATAAACAGAAGTAAACAAGATGTAAACAGAGCCTATAAACCGATGTAAACAGATCTGTAAATAAGTAGAAATAAAAAAAATAAACAGATAAAAATAAACTAGAAAAGGCTTACCTATGTTCGAGACTATAAGGGTCGGACGATGTAAACAAATATGCGCCGCCGAAAGTAGAAGAAAGGGCTTGGACGAACGTATAGAGATTGGGTCGAGAGAGAGAGGTGAGAGATATGCATCGCCGAGGAGAAAGGGGCGAGACGAGAGAGAGAGAGAGAAAGATGTGAGAGATATTTTAATAAGAATATCATACAACCCTAGTTGCTCTCTACTAACAGCATATATAAATATATGGGGTAAGGTAAAAAATAAAGGAAATCTAAATTGTACACATTCTTATTACATAAGGATACAACTTATAAGGTAAAAAAATATATAGAGAAAATATTCGGAAAAAAATATTCGAAATATTAATCGGAAGATATATTCGGAATATTAATCGGAAAAAAGATTCGAAAATTATATCGGAAAAATCGGAAAATCGGAATTTAAAACATAGTTCCAATTTCCTATCCAATTTAATTCGGAAAAATCGGAAATCGGAAAATCGGAAATCAGAAACCTTATATATGTTCCAAAATCGGAAAATATCGGATCGGACATCGGAAAAATCGGAATGTTCGGAAAAAAAACACAGCCCTAATCACATCATATAAAATATTTTGGGCCCAATCTGGCCCCATCCTTTTTTGTTTTTTGAACTCCATCCTTCAGATAGTTATGGTGATCCTTATGATGTAGGAACATAATTTGTACCACTTGGATGCACGAGGTATAGAATATGTTACCCAAAAATCTTCCAAACCCTTCTAGTAAGGTTCATTTCATCACAAAAAGTCTTCTCGCATTAAAATTGTTAATATGAATATCCTTATTTTCTTTCGTATCACGCTCTCCCACTGAAAAAAGAGAATGATAGTTGAACTCGTCCTCATATTTGCTACCACAAAGTCACATAAATGAGGTCTTTGAAAACTTACTTCAAATGTTGTTACGGATGGTGAGTGAAAGTATTTCCCCTCAAACCATACGTTAATCACTTACTAAAGATCTCATGCCCAAAATTACCCAACTCCCAACCAAAGTCAACCTCATATGTGGTACGTCTCATAAAGGAAATCCAAAAAAGGAACCCTCTCGATACATTTTGGTCTATTCGAGTCATTCATCGTGAATAATGTCGCAAAACCACTTATATAGTCATCGTTATAGAGAATACCAATCCTAAACACTAAAGCTCTAAAGTCGTAAAAAAATCAATGAAAAAAAATGACAGACGTACTCAAGACCCTTGGAAACTAGAACTTAGAATGCTCTGATATCGATTAAGACACCCCATAAAATTCATAAATAGATTGATTAGGTCTAGTACAAAAATCATGGGAATAAAAAATATTTGGTAACATTCTCATCATAACGAATTAATTAAAACCGAATAAGTAATAAAATAAGAGCAAATAAAAACCAAATAAGATGACATCAACTCTGATGCCGTATAGTTACCGATACAAATGAAACCATCTATGAATATATGAAATGTACAACAACGATAAAATCCAACATTGTATATAAGTAAAACATTTACAGAAGATGATTCGGGATAAACACTATAATACAAGAGCTGTTGAATCCAAATAAATACAAGGATTGGATAAGTTACACTGCTCTACTCCAACATCCAAGGAATGAAAGTACAATGGCACTAGAGGTGTACGCAAATGAACCCAAATCTAAGACAACTAATACAACATAAGAACTATGAAAAATATTTTATAAAAACTTCGTAAACAACAAGTTTATATAGGATAAGATTATAACTAAATTTGAGCTACAATATACTACACATCTTCCTCTCGTCTTAAAAGGGTTTAAAGTTATTATTTTCCAACCCAACAACCTAAAATAACATGTTGTTCGAATACCAAACCCATATGTATCCCCTGTGATTAAAGTTTATATCTGAAATCTTTATTCTTAAATTTATCGTCATTAGGTTACTTTTACATTAAGGATCATCAATTTCATGATAGTCTCATAACTAAAGTACATCTCATTTATTAACTGAATACCATTAACCATATAATAATACATTTCTCAAGTATATCAGTTTAGTTAGTATATGCAATACATAAATCTCGCGTCATAAGTATATAGGTATACGTCCTTATAATATGTCACATACGCCCCTAGCATAACACATAAATTGGTACAACTATATCTAGTATTGCAATCTATGATCACATACATTAGAAGAAAGATGCCATCCACGTCTAACATCGATACATAAGTACATCCCCTATATGTACAAATAAAAGGGCTACTTCTGTGCCCACACATAAAGTATACGGATGCCTATCACTATCGCCGTCAGGGATCACTCGTGCGTAATAGGTCTAATTATAAGTCATCCCAAACCTGACCTCAATGCCATCGAGAAGGGATAATCATTATGGATTTCCGTTATAATGCATGGCCTCCACACCAAAGGCTACGCACTAGAACTCCCCCATATTGTACTCTCTTGTGGATATGTGTGTGTCAGCCGTAGGATTGAGAAAAAAGGAGTATAATAAAGCCCGTCTTACCACATGGGTACCAGTCAATGTCATACGCGCCCCATAAAAATACCTCCTAGTATGTCACCCATGAGCATTCACACATCATGGTATGCTTTGCACATAAAACATTAAAAAATATAACCCTCACAGAAGGGCTAAAGAAAGAAAATACACATCGAGACCTAACACTATCGGATCACACATAATAATATTGTCATAAAAGATGATATACATGATATTAATAAAAGGGTAATACATAAAAACTTTAGTGGTGATGTCACCTATCATAACAATCACTCATAATAAATTTCCAATAATTTTCACAATTAAATAATTCCCATAAATACGGGGTATTATATTCGCACCCTTAAAAAAAGGAATTTTGTCTTCAAAATTTGAATTCTTAATAGGCCTACACGAAATTCTAAGAATTTCTCGCCCGTAGCATCCTTGCACAAACATAAAAGAATCTACTCAATCTATGAATTAGCCTACCTTGAGTTCTATCTCATCGTAAATCGCATTAAGTTATATATAAACCATGCTAGTGCAACCATTAAAACTCCAACTTATCCCTCAAGAACTCCTTTCATCATGTGCCTATGGAAATACATCGTGCATACTATGAAGATGATCGAGTAAGGTCAAAAGGACGTTTGGCTCCCCGATAAAATATTTGAAAAGAAACTTCGCGCGGGGCTACGAACTCCCTTGTAGAACCCAAACTTCCCAATTCCCCTACCCTATCGGGAAGATTTTAGACAACTCATGTTTATCTTTCAAGGTACCCTAAACCATGTTTCTGGTAACTTTAATAACTCTTTTTGTGTTCTTTGACAATATTAAGATGCTCTATACTAAACACCACTCCTTTTAAATTGTCTCGAACATACCCTAAAACAAAAAACTAGCGAACTCTTAGTGTTAATCAACTTAGTTAGTCTACCTCAACTGAGATGGAATGGCCCCTTGCCCTCTTCAAATCAGTTTGGTCAATCTAATTTAAATGAACAATAATATGAACTCTTCAAATTACTAAACATCCAATAACTTCTAGAATGTAAATTAAGCCACAAAATACGTCGCTCAGCCCAAACTACCTCCCGTAGATTGTTAACCTTTGGCATAAAATCGCCCTTGAAAAGAAGCCTTATGATTTTAGCGAACTAAAAGGGAACTCCTCCTAATCATGAATTGGGTATCATCTCTCGATAAAACTTCAACGCTTGGGCCAGAACCACCCCTAACACAATTTGAGCATAGAGATCACCACTACTACCATATGCCCCCTTCAACAAGATGTTATCATCGATTATAGAGAGTTACTCCTTCGTGCAGTCAAAATTCACTTCATTATGCGCACGGACCACATTGTACACAAAAATTGCATCTGAGACATTCTCATACAGATTCCAGTACTGGTGATACACAATAATGAAAACTTGTCCCGTACCATGACCTTCTCCAACTCCAGGTGGTACACACATCAACTTAGTGAAAAGTTCCTCTTTTGGGGCTTTCCCCCACTATAATGCCTTCTCCAAAAAAATATTTTGCTCAAAAGTGGTGGTGTCTGCTCCGATGACATACTATATCTCTAATGAAGTCAATTTAAAAGGATGCCATCACAACATGCACAATCCTAGCGCAATAATAAGGAAAAACTAATCTCTTATGTAGGTGATAACTTATCTCCTATCCAAATAAAAGTGTAAGAACCTCGAACTATTAGTTATACCTCTACACAATCGTAATCCCCTTTTATGTGCTCACTCTATATGTAAAAAGTTCACGCTAGACGCTCTCCCGAGACTAAGCATAACTACACAAAGTAATCCCAACCTAAAGACAACAATATAAAAAGCCCACTCCCAGTAGTCGATATAAGCATATTAAAAAGCTATAATAATAATAATAATAATAATAATAATAATAATAATAATAATAATAATAATAATAATAATAATAATAATAATAATAGTACGATGATCTCTCATCCAGTAGTCAAGAAAGTGGTTAAAAATCAAGACGACCAAACAAAATTGGTCATGTATGTACAATCACGACGTAAAGTAACCCCCACCCGCTGAGGTATCTATAAATAAATAATACTTGGTGATAAAATATATATCTCTCATAATCATAGTAAACATACTACTAATAAAGAATGATAACTCCTCGATGCCTAAACAAGACTCGTGCACGTGAGATGTGAACATATACATAACCATCCCATGGTCGTAACCCCAAACATATGGGTTTCTTTATGGGATATACTAACTAATCAACCTCAGTCACCACAAATGCTACACCTTCCTCTAACGAAAACTATCAAAACTAAGGCCCTACTGGCGACCCTATTGACCTGGCCTCTATGATCAATATTGCAAAAAGCTAACTTCGCCATACCTCTTCTCATTGGTTGTGTCTCCACTGACAATCAAATTATTTACTCTTAGACACCTCTTGGGGTTTTCTCCCTTTACGGGTCCTTCTACTGGTGAGGTTTTTCTTAACTTGGGTAACACCAAAAAAAATCATATATTTTGTCCCAATCTGGACCTATCCTTCTTTGTTTTAGTAACTCTATTCTTCAAATATTTATGATGATCCGTGTAATACCCGCACTTTTAATTGTACTTGTACGATTATCCTTTTATTTAGCGATGCACCGTTAATGAAATTTATGTTTTCGCATGAGTTATGATTTGTGTCCGTTTAATTATTTTAAATACTTTGGTTAAGTTTCAATTGACTCAGACAAGCAACGAATGCTACGCGAGCTTGTGTACTAATTGTCTTACGACGCGCGACACAACGAAAGTCTAGTTTTGTTTGAATTGTTTAGAACAATCGGTAAATCAAAAAAATATTCTGACCATATATTTAGACTCATAAAAATATAAGGAATATTACAATGCGAAGAAAAATCGAAAAAAGCGCAATGTTTATGACGTCGCGGAAGGTCAAAAAAATATTGTGAATATGTTTTTTGAATCACAAAATATAAGGAATATTATTATGAAGAGAAAAATAAAAAAAAATACTTTTGCGCGGAGGTCCCGATTCTTGCGTGCCTTATATAGGACAATCCGGGAGGCCATATGACTAATGTAAATATATTTTTAAGCCAAAACATGCAGGGAATATGAATCTCAAATTAAAATTTAAAAAAAATATTGGGCACGATAGAGAAATAACGCAAATGCACTATTGTGCTGTCAAAATTTATTAGGTAGGATAGGCTTGATGGGTTTATTTTAATCTTGTCCCTTCATCATCAGATTTTGTTCAAACACATTTACACCTAAGTGTATAGTCTGAACCCTTGGTCTGTAGAGTCTAGGCTCTTCACGCTTGGACTATAATAAAGATGTTAGGAGGAAGAGTTTGAGACAAAGGTTTATCAATTACCATCAGATTTTTCCGTTATCTTCCATAGCCAAAGAAAGATGGTTCTCTTCCAAATTTGTGGGTCTCTTTTACCAACCATTTTCCACCATTGTCGCACCATTTTGGAGGTCTAAAACTCCATTAAAGCTTGCTTGAGAAGTAGTATAGCTTGTTGGACCCAAACAGAGTTGGTTTTGGAGTTTTTGGGTGGTCGTTTTATGGAGTTTTGTGATGTTCCTCTACTGTCTTCTTCAACCTTCTCCTCTTTCTAATTACAAGAAGGGTTTTCCTCACTCCTAAAATCTTTTATCTCAAATGCTAATATGAACAAGATGATGAAGAAAATATGACTTTTTTTTAGCTCTTCTCCCTTATTTTCATATGCTATGAAAAAAACCATTTTGTGAAAAATGATAAATGGAGAAGATGATATTTAGATTAATTTTCAGATTATTATATACGTTGAAATCATTCAATAAATGTAATAATATCATGAAATAAACATAGAAAATGACTAGTTAATGCATTTGTCGAGTTTTCTAAGGAAGACGACCCAATTTCATGAAATAGTGTATGTAATGTGTTAATCTTGACATTAACATGATTAATGTTGAAATATCATGGTCTAAATACGATATTAGTAATCTCATAAACACATACCCAAAATCTAATATGTTGAAAAATTAGTTTAAGTCTCTTGAATATGTTAAATAAGGCTTAATAATCGTGTAGATGAGTTTATGTAGAAAATTGTTTTAAAATGGGTTGTACATCACTAATAAAGGGTTAAAAGTTGGTAACAACAAGTAGTACCGTGAATATGAATTATTGCACTTAAGACCCGCTTGAAATGGTGATTTTTAGATAAAAATACCTTAGGGAAAGATTTAGTAAATATGATGAATAACCACTTAAATGGTGTTTTTTTTTATTGAAAATACTTGAAGCATGCTAGGAAAATTCTTTTAAGTGAATATAAGTGGGAGATGAAATTTTTATGAAATTAATGTTTAGAACATTGACTCAGTATATTTTAGAGTTCGGTGGTGACACTAGAATGCCTCCTTGGCTCATAGGATGTAAAGGCTAATAAAGGGTTTTAATGCTAAAATAGGGTATGAAAATGTGAACATTATGAATAATGTCAAACGCATAAAAGATAATGATATTTGGATGATGCCGGGTTAAATAATTAAGAAAGGCTATGATGTCCCTAGTGGTGAAAGACCCCAAACCAACTGTAGTTAGTATATGGCGCTCGATGCCGAGCGGTGAAATTTCGTGTAACCGTGGGTGTGCGTGTGTTGTGATGGGTGAGTGTGTCAGCGGAATCCCAAAGATAATGATAAGTAATGAATAGAATATTCATGAGAGAAGCAGAAAGGAACGGTATATATTAATTGGATTGTTATGTGGTAACATAATGGAATATGATTAAGTTCCTAGCACGAAACATTTGCTAAGTGTGAGTGGGAAGGTAGCCCATGGCATTGCATATTAGTGCATTTCTGACTAAGTTAAAGAATTTTGTTAGTATAGATAAATGATAACTTTTTTGAATATAATGAAGACTCCTTGAATATTGTTTGCATAGTTAAATGTAAACTAAGATAATCATTAATGATAATGAATGAATTTGGGACAATGATGTTTTCGAAAATTTTAAAATGCATTGTATATGTTTTGTATTATGCTACGTAAACTATTGCTATTATCTCCCACTCTACTGGGCATTTTTCTCACACCATATTTCCTAAAACCCCAGGTACAACACGTGGTACATTGGGTAAGGATATTAGAAAGGTCATGAAAAGTGCTAGTCGTTATTAGAGGCTCTATAATCGATTTTAATTCATGGACTTGTGTTTAATTGTAATCCCTTATGTTTTGTTAAGACAATTTGGTTTGAACTTAAACTATTTGAAGTTGATATAATACATGTATTTATGTTTTATGTTGTGGATTAAAGTATGGAATTTTTTTTATGGATACATTGTTAATTGAACGTAACTTGGATGATGGATGGTCACCCTTTTTCATAATAAAAGTTTGTAAGTTTTTGTTAATTAAAATGAGGCAAATGTTTTCCAAATAAATCTTATAAGATCTATCTCCCTCCCCTTTAACTCCTTGGTTCGGATATGGGTTATTCTAACGATAACTCCAATCTGGATCGGGGAATTACAACTTGGCATCAGAACATTAGGATCCTCATGAGCGTCGAAGTGATTCTCATTTTAGTCCCTTTTCGTGTCTGTGTATATAATTGTTGTACTAAACTCTTCTATCGATGAGGTCACTCGTATTATTGACATCCTTGATGTGTTAGATGGGCACAGGGTTAATCTTGCTACATTCCATGTAACTGAGCAGGCACAGAGTTAGTGGTCCACACATATTTCCAGTTTGACGAAGCCTTTTGATTGGGATGGTTTATAGACAAAGTTCCTAGACCGGTACTTCCTTCAGGCGTATAAAGATGCTAAGAAGGATGAGTTTTCTGCACTGATCTAGGGGGAGTGGTTTGTGAAGGCAGTTAAGACTGATGAGGCGGAGAATACCAGACTGTTCGTAAGGGGTTTGAACGTCCACATTCATAGGTTAGTGGTTGGGTTCGATACTTGAGCTTTGGTGAGGCCGTAAATAAGGCCATTCAACTAGAGATGGAAGCGAAGGATTCTCGATCTATTCGGAGTAAGAAGAAGGAATCTAGTGGATCATCGAAGAGAGAGCCTGGTGGGTCCAGTGGCAACAACAACAACAAGCGGTTCAAGAGTGGGGGTAAAGGTTTTTTTTGCCAAACCCAAGGCTACTATGAGCATCATGTCATTGGCTTGGTGTAGTAGTGACCAGAGTTTTATAGCCCCTACGCAGAGGACTTGTTATGTTCGTGGGTTGGGTCCCCCGATCATCTCAAGTGGAATTATCCTCGCCAGACAAACAAGGGTCAACGGGGTGGTCATCAAGGTAGTAGTATCGCTTCTAGGAGGAGCTCGATTTATACAGGTCCCACCTAGTACCAGCAGCAGCAGTAGTTACCCAGAAACATTGCCGATAGTTCCCACTACAGTCATGGGCAGGGAAACCGTGGGAAGGTTATGCCCAGTAGTCAGGGCAACCGATTCACTCAAGGATGGGCTTACACCTTCTCTCAGCAGTCTGCACCAGTTCAGAATCCTTTTATGATGGAAGGTATGATCGTATTGTTTAGTACATGGGTTAGAGAACTATTTAATTCTGGTGCATCACATTCTTTTATATCTAGTTCGTTTGCTTTTTATTTGGGTCTTGAGGTCGATGAGTTTCATCCACCCATATTCTTGGGATTGCTAGTGGGTGGCGATGTCTTTCTGAGTAGAGTCTGTTGAAACTTCATAGTCGTAGCAGGGGATTAAATTCTGAAGTATGACTTGATAGTGATAGATATGGATAGGTGCGAGGTGATCCTCAGTATGGATTGGCTGTCTAGTTTTAACGCCACTATTGAGTGCCATCGACATAATGTTTTAGTGTCTCTTCCAGATGGGTCTTGTTACCATTTTGGCAGTGAGGAGCGTGTAAATTATCCATGCAAGTTCTCTACTGCTAGAGAGCAAAAGAACTTCTTTGGGTGGGTGAGCAGTATTATGGCACATGAATAGCCAAAACGTATAGTGGCTGATTATCTCATTGTTTGGGAATTCCTAGATGTGTTTCCTGAGGATCTTACAATATTGCCTGTGAGTCAAGAGATAGATTTTTCCATTGACGTTCATCACGGTGTGACACCTATTTCCATTCACCCATATAGGATGGCACTAGAATAATTACTAGAGTTGAGGACTCAGTTGCATGATTTGATGAACAAGGGCTTCATACGCCCTAGTGTATCCCCGTGGGGAGCGCCAGTCCTTTTTGCCAAGAAGATGGATAATGCTCTTCGTCTTTTTATCGATTATTTGCAACTAAATCAGGTGATGGTGAAAAATAAGTATCCGATGCCGCAGATTGATGAATTATTTTATCAGCTTCGGGGAAAAGGGAGGTTATCAAAGATTGATCGCCGATTAAGTTATAACTAGTTGAGGGTGATGGAGGAAGATATTACTAAGACCGCATTCCACACACGGTATGGACATTACGAGTTCTTGGTCATACCTTTCGATTTGACTAATGTCCTAGCTGCATTCATGGATCTCGTGAATTGTATCTATCGCCTATATTTGGATTGATTTATGGTCATCTTTGTTAACGATATACTAGTGTATTCATCTTCTGATATTTACCACAAGGAGCACTTGCGTACGGCTCTTCAGGTGCTCAGGGAGAACAGACGGTATGCAAAGTTCAAAAAGTGTGAATTCTGGATGGATGAGGTCAAGTTTCTTGGCCATGTGCTATTTGGCACATGCATTTCTATCAATTCATTTAAGGTTAAATCCATTCTCGAATGGGAAAGACCAAAGACAGTCACAGAGATTCGAAGTTTCCTTGGATTGGCCAACTATTATCGGAGATTTGTTCAGAATTTTTCTAGAGTTGCATTACCTCTCATGCTGTTGATGTAGAAGGGTGTCCTTTTTGAGTGGTCAAATGAGTGTGAGTCCTCTTTTCAGGAGTTGAAGGTCAGGCTTACCTCGGCACCCATCCTCATTCTTCTCAAATAGGGAAATGGTTATACCATATATTGTGATGCTTTCGGATCAGGCCTTGGAGCAGTTTTCCTGCAGAAGGATCAGTTGGTTGCCTATGCATCTCATCATATTAAAATGCATGATAGGAAGTACCTCTCCCATGATTTAGAGTTGGCCGCAGTTGTGTTTGCCCTGAAGATCTAGCGGTATTACTTGTATGGCAAAAGGTTTGAGGTGTTCACCGATCATAAGAACCTCAGGTACATCTTCACTCAGCGAGACCTCAACCTTTGAATGAAGGTGGATTGAGCTTTTATAGGACTATGATTTCATATTTGAGTATCATCCAGGGAAGTCCAATATGGTGGTCGATGATCTTAGTAGGAATTTGGGTCCCGCCTTAGCGGAGATGAGGTGCTACGATAGGAAGATGTATGGGGAGCTTCAGAGATATGAGCTTCGTGTTCAATAGAACATTGATAAAGCCTATTTATGGTGTATGATGGTTAAGCCGGTGGTTCACCAAAAGGTTCTTGATGCACAACTCTATGACGAGGAGATTATGCATTTTTAAAATTGTATTCAGAATGTTAAGGAATTCGATGCTCTCACAGTTGATCAGGATGGAGGTGTGACGCATAAGGGCAGGTTAATTGTGCCAGTTATCAAAGAGCTTCAGGAAGAGATCATTGTAGAATTCCATCATTCTCAGTTAAGTAAAGATTTTAGTGTGACGAAGTTGTATAAGGACCCGTGTAGAGATTTTTGGTGGCCTGGGATGAATCGAGATGTAGCGATGTTTATGACTAAGTGCTATAAGTGCCGGCAGGTAAAGGCCTAGAACAAGAAGCTAGTCGGGTTATTGCAGCCACTCTCGATAGACAGGTGGAAGTGGGATCACATCACCATGTACTTTATCACAACGTTACATCAATCTGAACGAGGTCATGATGTAGTTTAGTACATGTTGGATCTTTTCATGAAATCTTCACACTTCTTACCAATCAGGATCACAGACAACAAAATAAAGTTGGCTAGGATGTACATAAAGGAGATTGTCAGACTCCATGGTGTACCCTTAACCATTGTTTATGATAGAGATCCTCGATTTGTTTCAAGGTTCTGGAGGAAGGTTCAACAGGAGCTTGGTACCGATCTAAATTTGAGTACGACATACCATACAGAGACAGATAAATAATCAGATCCTATGATCCAAATTTTGGAGGACTTGATGCGACATGTGCACTTGACTTTCAGGGTAATTAGGATGAAAACTTGCCTCTAGTAAAATTTTTGTACAATAATAGTTACCAAGCTAGTATCAAGATGGACCTCTTGGAGGATTTATATATGATACCGTGTTGTTCTCTAATTTGTTGGGCAGAGGTGGGTGAGAAGCATCTTATAAACTTGGATATGATCAGGGAGAAGGTTTAATTGATCTCCTCCTAAAGCGGTGGTCACTAAAATGCATCGGATCTTGAATAAATTTTATTGGGGGGGTAATGATGTTCAAGGATGGAGGCACCAATGGAAGAGCTGGGAATACATAAGCAGAGATATCAAGGAGGGAGGGCTAGGCCTTATAGATTTCAATCATTTATCCACAGCATCCTTCATGAAACTATATTGGAAGATGTCCTCTGAGAAGTCTTTATGGTCAGCATATATGACGAACAGGTACAAAAATTGCAGCGAAGGATCGAAGGGAGTCTCTCATACCTGGAGGAACATGGCCAAGGTGAAAGATGCTTGTGTAGGTAATATGGCTCTTAAGAAAGATCAGTGGTATTGGGTTCTTGAAGCTACAGGGAATTTTTCCTTAAGCTCTGCTTATATGTATTGCAGAACTCATTACCCTTTATCAAATGTTAGCACTATTATCTGGGATATTAGTATTCCGAAAAAATGTTCGATTAATCTCTGGAAAATAATTAATAATTGTCTTCCTATAGACTCTTCTTTTCAGTCAGTTGGTATTAACCTCTGCTCCAGATGTGTGGCATGCCAGGCTCATATTGAAACTATAGATCATTTGTTCATTCACTGTCCCTCAATCAGACCCGTGTGGGAATTTTTTTTCCAAATTATTGGGGATTGATATGAACACATCTAATATTTCTTCTCTTCTTCAAAGCTGGTGGATAAAAACTGGGCCTCAAGACTATTCTAGGTTCCTTGGTAAATGCATCCCAAATATTGTTTGTTGGGAAATATGGAAAAGTAGGAACCAAGCCCTATTCGAAAATGTTGAGATTAATCCCAAATCAATAATTCATCAATCAATCTCCCATATCTCAGATATCTGTAAAGGAACTACATTTCAAAATAGAATTTCTTCGTTTGATCAAGGGGTTCAAAAAATTTTCAATCTTCAAATACGCAGGCCTATTCACTTGGTAAAGTTAATCAAGTGGAGACACCCTAATCCGTCGTGGTTCAAACTAAACACGGATGGGGCTTCGAGAGGGAACCCAGGGCCAAGTGGAATAGGAGGGATTCTTAGAAATGACAGAGGTGATATTATGTTCGCATATGCTAAATCTGAAGGATTAGCATCAAATACTTGTGTGGAAATTAAAAGTCTATGGGTTGGTATCAAGATGTGCTTGGACTTCAATATTAAAGATGTGGTAATCGAGTCTGATTCAGTATTCGTGGTAAACCTCATCAACAAAAATTGGAGACCTCCATGGGAACTGCTGGAATGTGTTCAAGAAATCAAGGAGATCATCTTGAAGAACAATTTCATTTTATCTCACTGTTACAGGGAATCAAACATGGCTGCGGACTCTCTTGCGAACTATGGGATTATGCTTCCCTCCCTATCACTTTTTCATCATTATTTGGACCTTCCTACTATGACTAGAGGGGCTGTCAAGCTGGACAAACTGGGTTGTCATTACATTAGATCTAGTGCTAAGATTACTTAAGCTTTGTAATGGGGCTATCATAAAGCCCCATATTTGATTTTCAGTTTCTTATTTCATGAATCCTCTGTAAGCTTTTTGGTTAGGGGCCGTTCCCTCTTTTAATAAAATTTACCTGGGGCCATGTCCCTCTTCATTAAAAAAAAAAAAAAAAGGTTTAATTGATACAAGAGAGGCCGGTGATAACTCAGGTCAGACAGAAGAATTATGATGATAATCATCGTACATCGTTAGATTTCAGTATGGGTGATAAAATGTTGTTGAAGGTTAGGTCTAGGATTGGTAGTCAGAGATTTGGTCAGAAGGGCAAGATTTCTCCCTAGTACATTAGACCCTTTGAGATTTTGGAAAGGGTCGGGGATGTCTCATACCGATGAGTTCTACCTCCACAGTTGGTTCGTGATCACAATGTCTTCCACGTTTCTATGTTGAATAATTATCTGCATGATCCTCTCCATGTGATCAAATGGTAGAACATCGAGTTAGAAGAGGATACAATATTTTTTACTCGGCCCATATCCCTCCTGGACCGAGTTCTACATAACAAAGTCATTTCGTTGGTGAAGGTCCTATAGGAGTCACAAGGAGTCGAAGGTGCCACTTGGGAGCGAGAAGCCGAGATGAGATAGAAACATCCATAACTTTTTGAGTGACTTAGGATAAATTTCAGGGATAAAATCTCCCAAGGAGGGGAAAATGTAATACCCAAACCTTTAATTGTACTTGTATGATTATCCTTTTATTTAAAGATGCTCCGTTAATAAAATTTTTACATCGCATATATCCGCATGAGTTATGATTTCTGTCCATATAATTATTTTCAGTAATTTGGTTAAGATTCAAGCGACTCGGACAAGCAACGAATGTTATACGAGCTTGCATACTAATTGTCTTACGACACGCGACACAACGAAAGTCTAGTTTTGCGCGAATTATTTAAAACAATCTGTAAATCAAAAAAATATTCAGACTATACATTTAGACTCATAAAAATATTGGGAATATTACCATGCGAAGAAAAATCGAAAAAAAATACTTTTGCATGGAGGTCCTGTTTCTTGCGGACAATGTTTAGGACGTCGTGTAAGGTCAAAAAAATATTGTGAATATGTTTTTTGACTCATAAAATATAAGGAATATTATTATGAAGAGAAAAATCGAAAAAAATACTTTTGCGTGGATGTCCCGATTCTTGCGTGCCTTGTATAGGACAATCGGGGATGCCAAATGACTATTGTAATTATGTTTTTTTAGCCAAAAAAATGGAAGGAATATGAATATCCAATTAAAAGTTTCAAAAAAAAATTGGGCAGGAGAGAGAAATGATGCAAATGCACTATTGTGCTGTCAAAATTTATTAAGTAGGATATGCTTGATGGGTTTGTTTTAGTCTTATCCCTTCATCATCAAATTTTTTCAAGCATATTTACACCTAAGTGTATTGTCTGAACCCTTGGTCTATAGAATCTAGGCTCTTCAAACTTGGCCTAGAAGATAAATGCTGGGAGGAAGAGTTTGAGCCAAAGGTTTATCTATTCTTATCAGATTTCTCCCTTGTCTTCCATAGCCAAACCAAGGTGGTTCTTTTCCAAATTCGTGGGTCTCTTTTACCATCCATTTCCCACCATTGTTGCACCATTTTTGAAGTCTCAAAGTCCATTAAAGCTTGATTAAGAAGTAGGAAAAATTGTTAGAGCAAAACATAGGTGGTTTTGGAGCTTTTGGGTGGTGGTTTTGTGGAGTTTTGTGGTGTTCCTCTTCCGTCTTCTCCAACATTCTTCTCTTCCTAATTACAGGTAGGGTTTTGCTCATTCCTAAACTCTTTTATCTCAAATGTTAATATGAAGAAGATGATGAAGAAAATGTGACTTTTTATTAGCGCTTCTCCCTTATTTGCATATGTTATGAAAAGAACCATTTTGTGAAAAATAATAAATGGAGAAGACGATGTTTAGATTAATTTTTAGATTATTATATACATTGAAATCATGCTATAAATGCAATAATCTCATGAAACAAACATAGAAAATGGACTACTGCAAGAAAATGACTAGTTAATGCATTTGTTGGGTTTTCTAAGGAAGATGATCCATTTTCATGAAATAGTGTATGTAGTATGTGTTAATCTTGACATGAACATAATTAATGTTGAAATGTAATGGTCTAAATATGTGATTAGTAATCTCATAAAAGCAGCCCCAAAATCTAATATGTTGATATATTAGTTTAAGTCTCTTAAATATGTTAAATAAGGCTTAATAATCATGTAGATGGGTTTATATAGAAAATTGTGCTAAAATGGGTTGTACATCACTAATAAAGGGTTAAATGTTGGTAGAAAACATATAGTACCTTGAATATGCAATATTGTACTCAAGAGCCACTTGAAATGGTGAATTTTAGATAAAAATATCTCAGGGGAAGATTTGGTAAATTTGATGAATGGTAACTTAAATGGTGTTTTTTTTAATGAAAATACTTGAAAAATGCTAGGAAAATTATTTTAAGTGAATATAAGTGTGAGATGACATTTTTTTTAAATTAATGTTTAGAACATTGACTTAGTATATTTTAGAGTTCGGTGTTGACACTAGAATGCCTCCTCGACTCGTAGGATGTAAAGGCTAATAACGGGTTTTAATGCTAAAATTGGGTATGAAAATGTGAACATTATGAATAATGTCGAACTCATAAAAGATAATGATATTTGTATGATGCAGGGTTAAATAATTATGAAGGGATATGATGTCCTTAGTGGTGAAAGACCCCAAACCAACTATAGTTAGTATATGGCGCTCGATGCCGAGTGGTGAAACCGTGGGTGTGCGTGTGTTGTGATGGGTGAGTGTGTCAGCGGAATCCCAAAGATAATGCTAAGTAATGAATTGAATATTCATGAGAGATGCATAAATGAAAGGTTTATATTCATTGGATTATTATGTGGTAACATAATCGAATATGATTAAGTTTCTCGCATGGAACATTTGCTAAGTGTGAGAGGGCACGTAGCCTAGGGCATTGCATGTTCGTGCCCTAGGCTACGTTAAAGAATCTTGTTAGTATTGAAAATGATAACTTAGTTGAATATAATGAATACTTCTTGAATATTGTTAGCATAGTTAAATGTTAATTAAGATAATCAATAATGCAAATTAATGAATATGGGACAATGATGGTTTTTGAAATTATTAAAATGCGTTGTATATGTATAGTATTTTGCTATGAAAACTACTGCTATCATCTCCCACAATACTGGGCATTTTGCTCATACCTTATTGTCCAAAACACCAAGTAGAACAACTTGAACGTCGGGTAAGGGTGTTGGAAAGGCCGCGGAAAGTTCTAGTCGTAATTAGAGGCTCTGTAATCAATTTTAATCCATGGACTTGCATTAAATTGTAATCTCTTATGTTTTGTTAAGACAATTTGGTTTGAACTTGAACTATTAGAAGTTTTATAAGGATTTATGTTTTACTTTGTGAATTAAAGTATGGAAAATGTTTTATGGATAAATTGTTAATTGAACGTAACTTGCATGATGAGTAAATACCCTTTTTCATAAAAAAAATTGGTAAGCTTTTGTTAATTAAAATGAGGCATATGTTTTCCAAATAAATCTTACAGGATCTATCCCCCTTCCCCTTAACACCTTGGTTCGGATACGGATTATTCCAATGGTAACTCTAATCTGGATAGGGGCATTACAATCCTTCTGATGTAGGAAGGTAAATTCCACCACCTGTGCGCAGGAGGTGAAGAATGGGTTACCCAAAACACCTGCAAAACCCTTCCTGTAAAGTTCATACCAACAAAAAAAGTCTTCTCGCACTCAAATTTTTAACAAGAGTATCCTTCATCAGTTCTGTATCATTCTCTCCTAGTGTAGAAAGAGAATGATAGTTTAACTCCTCCTCATTCTAGCTACCACACAGTCATATAGACGAGGTTTTCAAAAAAGTACTTCAAATGTCATTATGGATAGTGAGTAAAAGCATTTCCCCTAGAACCATATACTAAGAACCTACTAAAGGTCGCATGTCCAAAATTCCCTAACTCCTGACCGAAGTGTACCTAATGCGTGGAACGTCTCATAAAGGAAATCTAAATAAGGAACCCTCCCGATAAATTTTTGTCTATCCGAGTCATTCTTCCAGAATAATGGCCTAAAACCCTTTAAAAGGTCGTCATTGTAGAGAATATCAATCCTAAACTATAAAGCTCTAAAGTAGTCAAAAGATTCAATTTATAACTTGAAACATGCACTAAAGACCATAGGACACTAGAACCTAGAACCCTTTGATACTGGTTGTGATATCTCGTGAAATTCATAAATAGATTGATTAGGTCTAATATAAAAATCAAGGAAATAAAAAAACATTTGGTAACATTCTCACAATAACGAAGTAATTAAAACCGAATAAGCAATAATATAAGAGAAAATAAAAACCAAATAAGATAACACCAACTCTGATACTGTATAGTTCCCGGTACAAATGAAATAATCTCTGAATATATAAAATGTATCATAACTATAAAATCCAACTCTGAATACAAGTACAATATTTACAAAAGATGACTCGAGAACAATAAAATACAAGATCTTCTTAAATCCTAATTAATACAAGGAGTACATGAGCTACACTACTAGAATCCTACACCCTAGGAATGAAGAGTACAATTCCACTAGAGGTACTCCTCAGATGAACCCGAGACTATGGCAACTACTACAACCTAATACACGTTAAAAGCATATATAACAATAACGTAAATAAGAAATTTATGCAGAATAAGGTTATAATTGAAATTGGGCTACACTATACTATGCATCTTCTTATCGTCTTAAAAGGAATTTAAGTTATTATTTCCCAACCCAACAACCTAAAATCACATGTAGCTCTAATCCCAAACCCATATGTTTCCAATGTGATTAAAGTTTATCTTTGAATTCTTTGTACTCAACTTTCTTGATATTAGGTTACTATTACATTAAGATTCATAAATTTCATAATAGTCTTATGGCTCATATCACTTACTCACAAAATTATCGTTAACCATCGAATAACACATTTGAAGTCTATCAGTTCAGGGATATTGCACCTCACATAGTAATATATACGTCTTAAGTATATGCAATGCATAAATCCTCACTCATAAGTACTTATGTATGCATACCTATAATAAGTCATATACATCCTTAGTACAACACATAAACTGATACGACTATCTCTAGTATCGTAACCAATAATCGCATACATTCAGAGAAAGACAACCTCTACATCTAACATCTATACATTGGTACATTACCTTGAATGTGAATAAAAGGGCTACTAATGTGATCACACATAAAGTATATGAACGTTTAATCCTATCACCTTCGGGAATCACTTGTGTGTACTAGGTATAGTTATAGGTAGTCCTAAATTATAAGCTCAAAGTCATATGTAAGGGATAATCACTATGCATTTTCATCATAAACTATAGCCTCCATACCTAAGGCTATGCGCTAGAACTCCCTCTTATTACACTCACTTGCAAACACGGATACATTAGTCGTAGGATCGGGTCAAAAGGACTACAGTAAAGCCCATCTTATTACTGGGGTACTAGTAAATATCGTATACGCCTCATTGAAATTCCTTTTATTATGCCACCTATGAGGACTCACACACCATGTTATGATTTTAACATAAAACATGGATGTAAATATAATCTTTGCTAACGGGCTAAGGAAAGAAAATATAAAGACATACCCAACGCTATCGGGTCACACATAATATCACTATCATGAAAGATGATATACACACTATCATAAAAGGGTAAAACACTTTGACCCTACATCGATCCTATAGAACATTATCACCAAATCTTAGGGTTCCTAAATCTAGGGATAGTATCAAACATGTACAAGAAAACACACATACTTAAAATTTCCAATCTTATATAACTCTAGGAAGATCTCCCTGGGCTCTACATCTAAGCATTATCTCACACCTAACTTATATAATGATATTGAATACGTTAACTACCACCTATCTAGGGTTTTAAGATTAATCATAGTCTAAAGATGAACGTCATAATCATATTTAACAATGACCCTATCAAACCCGATCATTTAACCCCTACAATCCCCAACGAGGTCTAAATACCCAATTGTCAGAAAACCCAAATCATTTCATCAAAATAATAATAAACTATAACTCCTTCAATTATAAACATCCTATAGGTAAATTTATACTAGACCTATGCCCCAAATTATAACTAACCAATACATAATTTTATCCTTGTCCAGTCTCGATAAAATATTCATAAGAAATTTAATAAAATTCCAAAAATTATGGAACTAGTGCCAACATGTTCAATTGATCATTGGTACCTATACAAATTAATCTTCTCCTTCCTATCGGGTTTGACCTCAAAAACTCAATTAAAGTCACTCCAAGCTTCTAAATCAGATTCAAAGCCAACCTACTTTATATATAATGGTCCTGACATCAATCCAAACATATTTATAACAATTATACAAAATCCGAACATTAAATAATTGGGTAAATCTTATAATAAAATCAATAACCCTAGATTTATAAAATCCCTACAATTAACTTAGGATTTTCGTTAATTAATTTTATTAACATAGGGATTTTACAATTTTAACCACATATTTTCAACTTTCAACAATTATATATCAAACCTAACTCGAATTCATGATGAAACCAATCAATTTCATATTATGCCAATAACATGGTTATTTACCCAATTAAGTTAGTTACGAATTAAAATCTTTATATCCTCAAATTAGATTTATCATGAAGTTAGCTTTTGATTTTAATGAATAGAATAGTCTAACACAATTACAATTGTATCCTAAATCTAAATAAACTTGCCTTAATCAATATCGTGAAGAAATCATGCCAAGAAGCTTCCAATTCATCTTCTCCCCTTGAAGTTCCCTCTCTTTAGCCTTGGGGATCCTCTCCAATTGTAATGTGACCCTCAATCCTTTAATCCACGAAATTAGGTTTGGGCCATAATGAGCCTCATCTAAAAGAGTAAAAAAAACACCTCCAGGTGACTTAAAACAATACCCAAGCACTATATTAATTCAATAGGCCTAAGACTCACTATTTTAATTCAAATACGGACCTTCTACGTATCTTAAAACCAATCCAAATTATTATAAATGATAACTAATTAGTTATCCAAAAAATTAATGTATTACTCGAAATATCAATCATTATTTTTTTATTAACTTTAGCGTGACATAACATCATAAGAAACTACTTCACTATCATTGGATCCTAGCATCGAGGTGATTTTCCAAACAAGGAAACCCTTGGTATCAAATCCCTAGCCATTTCATAGTTGCCCATAATACTTAGTCACTTTAAAATATTCAATTAGTGAGTTACCATGAATTATCTATGATTCCAAATACGAAGTAAATAACACAGAATAAAGTAAATAGTTATTTCACCTATCACAGTAAGCACACATAACTAATTTTCACAAATTTCCACTATTAAATAGTTCCCATAAATTATGGGGTATTAAAATTTGTGACATTTCTTCGCTTTACTACAATGATGGTGATCATGGGTTTATCGAGTATTTTGGGGGTTTTCCAATGGAGATCGTGAGCAACAATGCCCAAAATTGTTGTAGAGAACGAGAACTAAAAAGGTCTAAAATATCGGTTCAAATGAGGGTCTTTCGAGTATTTCTCCCATGTTTTCTCCTTTATATAAATATAACATTTTAGGGTTCGTAACCTAACTACTAGATCAACCATGAACGAGTATTAATTGCCTTTTCTCTTGTATACAAATCAAGAGGATTTGTGTGATTGAGTGTGTTATAACCCTTGTTAATTCAATCAAGGAAATGAAGCCGTCATCCATGAACATAGCCATATTAGTGAACCACGCACACCTGTCTTGTCCTTGTTGGTCTTTGGTTTCTCTTACTTTATCATTACTTTATATTTAGTTCTTATTCTTTTATTATCTCTATGGATTGTTCTCATTTTTTATATTGAGTGTGCTTGAATCACTCCTTTGAGTGAGTATTCGCATAAAAAATTAGTATTAAAGCTTTGGCTTGTAATGTCTTTGCTTTGTGTGCATCCAAGGTGTTTAATAAAATTTCTAAATGAGGTTTTAGTCTTGTCTTGATTTGGTTCTTGTTGAAGATATGTTTTATAGATTAAAGAATGTTTACCTTGAAGGTTGAAAAGGTGTCAACTCCAAAATTTTTGTCATGTCGCAATGTCAAATGAGAGTTATATTAATCTAACAAGGTTTGCATAAGGCATTGAGAGTCATTTCGACTAAACCTGAGGATATGTAAAAGGATGATTAGAGAGATTACGACTTACAAGCGTGTAATACAATTTGGTTAAATATCATTATGTCGTGAAGAAAGAGTCACCACAGTCAATATGGAAGAAATTAGAGAACAAACATATGACAAAGATCATATATAATCGTCTTTATCTAAAGAAAAAAATGTTTATATTTGATTATATTAATGGTATGTCAATCTTCGAACATCTTAATGAGTTTAATAAAATTCTATTTTATTAAGCTTTGATATTGATATTGATGATAAAGATAAAGTTTTATTGCTTCTAAATTCACTTGCGAACTCAAATGAGCATTTGATCTTCACATTGCTATATGAGAATAAGGAAGTGAAGTATGATGACATATCTTTAGCAATATTGGGAAGTGAGAAGTGAAAGAAGGAAAATAGTGATTCTTAGTCTTATACAGTAGTTATGTGGCTTAAGACCGAGGAAAGAAGGCATGATGGAATAGCAATATCTAGGTCTAAGTCTAGGACCAAGGTTTTGGCTAATCTCATGTGTTATAAGTTTTAATAAGAAGGGCTATTTCAAAAAGGATTGACTAAAGGCTAAAGGAAAGAGAAGATAAGAAATCGCAGGCATAATTCACCAATTTTGCCACTTCGGAGGATGATGAATTTAGGAGTGAATTGATAATTTATTCATGAGAAAGATATATAAAATAGTGGATTCTTAACTTAGGGTGTTCTTACCACATGTGCCTATATAGATTTTTTTTCGATACTAATAAGAATGTGGATGGGGATAAAGTCTTTATGGATAATGACCAAGTTTGTCGATCAAAGGGTATTGGCACAATTAGATTGTAGATTCATAATGAAGTGACAAGGACTCTCATGAATGTTTGGTATTTTCCAGAGTTGAAGAAGAATTTTATTTATTTTAGTACTTTAGATTCTGGCAGTTGCAATATTTTGCTCGATGACAGAATGATAAAAGGCGTCTTGGGTGCCTCGATGGTGATGAGAAGAAATAAGGAGGGAAAAATCTATTTTATGCAAGGGAATATGGTAACATGTCATTCCTTGATTGTTGATGATAAAGAAAAAGAAAAGTCGAATTCCACTAGGCTTTAGAATATGCATTTGGGACATGCCGAGGATTAGGCCATGATAGTGTTGAGTAAGTAATGGTCGATAAAGTGTGAAAAGAGTTTAAAGATAGGATTTTGCGTGCATTGTGTATTTATGAAGAAATGACGAGTCAAGTTTGTCACAACGCATCATTAAACGAAATACGTACTTCATTATGTTCACAAGGCTGTTTGGGGTCCTTAGAAAACACTATTTTTAGGAGGTAGTTATTATTTTCTAATGTTCACTGATGACTACTCTCGACAAACTTGGGTATACACCATGAAATACAAAGAAGGGGTCTTTGAGGTGCTTATAAAATAGAAGAAGATGGTACAGAATCAGACGAGTAAGAAGATTACGATTCTTAAGTTGGATAATAGTGGTCATGTCACACCCAACTTTTTGGTACGAATGAACAAGAAGTACACATATATCAATGGATTAAAGTTAAGGTTAAATAACATAAGATTTTTTTCATTATTAAAATGTTAGGTTTGAACCACCGCAGGGATGAGTTACACATTTTTAGTACACATGACAATATAGAAAATTAAAAATCCCAACTTCTTGCTCCCATCTGGTTTAATCTCTACCCATACGCAAATAGGTGATCGGTTTCTATCTCTAGTAGGGAAGATATACTATTTCTCTTTTCCTGGAGCATCTAGAGATGGAAGGAATTGCACTAATATGTTAAGTAGGGTCTACCAATTCTAAAATAATGATGTATATATAAATAAGAGTTGGAGTGTGCATAGAATTAGTGTTTAAAATGGCTAACAATAATAAGCTGATAATTCCATATTTATCAAATTATAAACATCAAAATGTTGGGAATTTATAATTTCATAGTGAGTAGTCCGTTTAGGAAAATACGATACATTACTAGTTTAGTTAGAATCATATTTTGAAGAAAGTCAAAGAATTTGAACTAATAATCCCATTCTTACTGGTTCACTAAAAGGTATAAAGGTAATTAAGCCAGCAGTTTAACTTTATCATAAACAATCCCAAAACTTTTGGGGAAAATAACATGTTATGCTTACAATTAAAGTGACACTCTTATGTATGTAGTTGTTATCATAGCTCTCAATCATCTGAGACCAATAGGCCAAGTATAAATTTCCATGGGACAACACGTTAATCTACTTCCTAGTTAATACTAACGCCTGTAGTAAAATGGCACAAAAGTGGAAGGGCCAACTGAATCAATATGGTACATGATCTCAGTTATTAGGTGAGAAGTGTTAAAGTTGATTCTAAAATCTAAATACTTCTGCTAATTCAAATATTGACGATGGTTAACAAAATATGTAGTATGGAAGTATAATAACATGTACATACTCATATTAATGTTCCTATCACATAGTGATATCAATAGCAGTATTTTAAATATGCAAAGCATAATACTGAAAAGGTAGGAAAACCTACTTACTTGGTATTCGGTTGAATTGGAGATTGATTTTCTATTATATAATGCGTGGTATAAAGGTATTAGGGTTTAATCATTCAGTTTTGTATTTAAAACCGTCGTTATTAAAGTTCTGATGGCCTATCTGTAATTATCTTAGGACATTAAAATAGTGACCTTAAGCTCATTTTTGAACATTAGTGCAAATTTTTTTTTATCTTAAAATAGTTTAATGCATGTATGGGCAATTTTTAGGGTTCAAATTCCTAAGTTGGAAAAGTTGAAAGGGGTTGATTTTTAATTTAAAGTTAATTTCTTTAAGGAAAAACCTTATTTTCAAATAACATAGGATAACAATATCCAAACATGGTCTCATTTTATACCATAATGATAAGAAAAACTAAATAAAACTTTTGGATAAAGAATCAGAATTTTAGGATTGGCCACGCGCCCTTATGTGCGTGGTCAAGGTTTTTGACCAAAGTCTTCATCTTCAATGCCTCGATTTTGACTTCTTAGGGTTTTAATCATTTACTGAGGTTTTCCCCTTCATTTTTATACCATTTGAGATGATTTCTTAACCAACTTAACCTAATTTTTCACGAGGAATCCAAATATATAAGTTTCATAGATCTTAGTAAAACTCAAGTTTCAAATTGTGTTTTTCATGAAAATTTTACCCAACTCTCACGGATTTCTATCATATAACAAGGTCTCTTATAAATAAGGTTTTGTTTCTGCTATATGTGAGAGTATTTTGGTTTTAGTTTCAAAGATTTTGGTGGATTGTACGTTGAGAATTTTGAATTTGCAAATTTTGAGTTCAAAATTCACTTTCGATGGATTTGCTCTTTACATGAACATTCAGGGATTTTCACCATTACACTCAATACCCTTAGGTTATAACGAGTTTACCCATTGATTTAAATCAATGTTTAAGGAACTATAATTTGTTTCACCATTAAAGCTCAAGCCTTAATGGTGTTCTTACAGATATTTACTATCTTAGGCCATTTTACACGTAAAAGCTTGCATATTATGAGCGTTTTAACTATATTAACTATGCAAAAAGATACTAGAATTGAAATAATTGAAAATGAGGCATAAAATGATGAGTTGCCAAAACTGAGAGAAAATTTGATATTTGAAACTGAACTGTGGGGTGAGTTTTACTGCTTAGGTCGAGGGGTATTTATACTAGTTCAGGTGGGGATTTGATTGGAGCTAAAAGGAGGTGGATTTAAATAGTTTAGGGGAAGTTTTAATTGTGGGTAAATGGGGTGCACATGGGTTCCTATGGTTTACCGTGTATTTTTGACCCCTTATGCTGATGTGGGGTAGTATGTGGACAATGGTAAAAACAAAATTTAAGAAGGTTTTGATTTTAATCCTTTATCAATTGTATAATTACATTTATGGCCATAAAAGTAAACTTTCATTAAGTTTAGGGGCATTTTGGTAATTTTAAAATGTTATTGGGGTTAAAATTATAATTTTATGTTAGTTGAGGTCCAAAGGTTTAATTTGATATAAGGTTGGGGTTAGAAGCTAAATATATCTTAAGTTATCTTATGTTGAAAGTTTTAGGGACTATTTTGTAGTTAAGTAAAACTTCAAGGGGTTGAAGTTAATATAACAACCTTGTAGGTTTTTGAACATAGTTCCTTTCTTCTTTAGAATACTTTTTATTTTACCTATCTTATGAGGGTTTAAATCGAGGTCATAAGTAATTTTAGGGTTTGAAAATTTCTCGATTCTTACAATCTACCTACCTAAAAAAAATTCATTCTCGAATTTTAGCTTAAAATAAGTGGGGGTATTGATCCTTCATTGCTTGTTCTGGTTCCCATGTAGCTTTTTGCTAATTCTAGTGTTCCCAAAGTACTTTAACTGAGGGAATTTTCTTGTTTCTGAGATACTTCACTTGGTGATCAAGAATTTGAATATGACGTACTTTAAATTCATGGTTGGGTTCAACTGAAACATCTTGCCATGTGACGGTATGGGATGAATCTGGTATATATTGGTGTAACTGTGATACACAAAACACGTTACGAATATTGGATAATTCCACGTGCAATTCTATTTGATATACTACGAAGGTAATTCTTTTAGAAACTGTGAAATGTCTAATATATTAGGGGGATAATTTTCCTTTCTTCCTAAAACATAAAATTCCTTTCCAGGGGGACACTTTCAGAAATACTTTCTCAGTTTCTTAAAATTCCAATGATTTTCTATGATGATCAGCATAACTCTTTTTTCGATCTTGGGATGTCTTCAACTTCTCTTGAATCTGTTGTATTACCTAGGTGGTTTCTTCATTTATATTAGGACCAAAGTTTTACTATCTCCTGATTGTATCCAACATACCTGGGATCTACAAGGTCATCCATATAAAGCTTCAAATAAGACAACTTTAATAGTGGTTTGATAGTTATTGTTATATGACAATTCGACAAGGGGAAAATATACATTCAAATGGTCAGACATATCTAACGTATAACCTCGTAACATATCTTCTAGGGTTTGAATTGTACGTACTGATTGTCCATCCATTTGGGGGTGGAATGTAGTACTTAAGTGAAGTTTAGTACCTATTACAGCTTGCAATTCTTGTCAAAGTGTAACACCCCGCCTAATAAGATACCGGGCGATCACTCCAATATTAAATTAAAACAGGAGTCACATATAGATCATCCTTAGCATCACTGTCGAAAATCCATTTAATTACTAATATCCTATTAGGTGGCCGTTAAAAACTTTTACTAAACTACTCTTTTTAACGAATAAATTACAACATCCACAATTAAATGCGTAATGAACTGAAATGAAAATGAAAGGAACTAAAATAACCGAACACTCGGTCCAAATATACAACCATATCGAATGTTGTACTGAAAGAATAAATAAATGCAATTGAGCCATTGGCTCGAGTGTTTATACAATATCTCCTATCTAGAGTACAAGGAAGGAAACGTCTACCGATAACCTGCAAGCATCCACAGCTGCTGAAGCAGACGTCTGACTCGAAAGAATTTCCATCCAGGCGTCCCTGTGTCTGGACACCTATGTGTATATATAATATAACAAGAAAGGAGAAGTAGATAAACGGGTCAGAGCCCCGAATTTTGAAAATATTTTGCAAGTGCATAAATGCCTTATTATTTTGAAAAAGGTTTTATCTCATATTTAAGGTTGCTATCGCACTCCCATGAGATACCCCTCACCTCTCCGCTAATAGTGCACTCCTAGCGCATCTATCTAGAACATTCTAGTCAAGTTACCCTGCTAAACTAGTCTAATACCCAACCACTATCTATCCTAGATAGTCAAACAGATGTACTAAGGGCTAAACTTCCCTCTAATCTCGACGCTATGCCATGTTCGTGCGTGGGGTGTCTCGCGTAGCGAAATCCAAACAAGGAACCCCCCCGATACACTACTATGCAGCAAGGTCGATCTTTGATATCCGCCAGTCCCTCAGTACAGAAAGATATATATAATATATATACCATAAACATTTAATAATATTAGAGCACTAAGGATTAAACTTCTCCCCAGTCTCAACACAATGCCATATTCGTGCGTGGGGTGTCTCGCGAAGCGAAATCCAAACAAGGAACCCTCCTGATACACTACTATGCAGCACGGTCGATCGTCGGGATCCATTAGACCCTCGACACTCGATTTATACATATACGTACATCTACAATATACGTCCGGATAATATCTCCCGGACTGAGGATTACTTGATACATATAGTATTTATAAATACTTATCCTTTTCATTTCAAAAACTTCCATTTCCCTTCTCATATCCAGGAAATGTAATTTATAGAAGCCAATTCATTATCATGAATTGCTTTAACAAATCATATACTTTTTGAAAGCCAATTTTATTAACATAAAAATGCTTTTCCTTTATCAATTATCCCATTTCCCTTTTTATACTCAGGAAATGTATTCAAAGACATTTTCATTATTATAAAAATGCTTTGATCATAACATATGCTTCCACATCCCTTCTTCCATCCGGGAAGTGTTACCGAAGCCAAATAATATAACCCATTTCCCTTCCTATATCCAGGAAATGTAATTAAAGCAAATCCATTATTATGAACTGCTTTAATAAACGCGTTCTAAGACCGCCCGTCCGGATTTCTCCACTGTGCGCGCCCCTAAATGGCTATCATCTTCCAGGGCCTCCAAGACAACCTGGGATCCTACATCGCAAGACGTCGGGAAGCGACCATGTGCCTGCGGGATAGTCAAGACCACACCCGGAATCTCCTAACCAGCGCAGAAAATATAACAACAAACGCTCACATGGCCTATAGGACTATATCCACCCTGCATCATTAGCCAGGGGGCTTCACCATACGAACGCAACTTCCCTTATGATAGCGATTTAGAGAGGTGTGTAATCCATATTTTATTAATTATGAAAATCATTTGCCTTTCCATTTTGAAAACATTCATATTTTATTTTCAAAATCATTTACATCATATCATATATACTTTAATCACATAGTATATACACATATACCATATATTCATCCTCGAATGTACATAAATGGCCATATTTGCCAACTATATATAGCGATGACCATTAATCCCAAAGATTCCCTCGAGGAATCATAACCATGCTTTCATATAAGCATGATACTAAACCCAAAGAATTTCCTTACTTTGTTCAATACTAATTACCTCAATCATCTCTTAAAGGTTTATTTATCCTCAAAACCCTTATTTAGGAATCCCCATAAAAATCCCAAATGGTGATTCAACTCCCCATACTCTTAAAGGGAGAAAACTAGAAATTCTTACCTAAGCGAATCGATTCGCCCCTTTTGCGAATTGATTCGGATGGGCGAATCGATTCGGTTCCCAATCCGAATCGATTCGGAAAGTATTCTGCAAACAGGTCTGTAAATGGCGAATCGATTTGGTCTGTACCCGAATCGATTCGGCCCATTGCAGAAACCCAATTCCTCTTAGGCGAATCGATTCGGCCTGTACCCGAATCGATTCGGCCTGTTCGAGGGTCACAGTTTGGGCGATTTCTCAAACTCCAAAATACCCAAAAATCAATCCAAATTAATTTTCATGGTTTCTACTCTACACCAAAAATCATCCCAAACATCTACACAATAATTTCTAGCCTTTATTTTTCCAATTCCCGATTTGATTTTCGAGTTGGTACTTTCAACCGGGAGCTGTCATCTTGTAAAAATCATATCAAATCGTAGAAAAATCAGAAAAATACGCAGTCGGTGCCCACGCGACCGTATCGAAAAGATCTACAACTTTCGTGTTTTAGCCGAAAGTTAAATCAATTCTTTTCCTGGCCAAAAAGGCCCCCTAAGGTGACGGGTTTACTATTCATCGTCTCTTCCGAGACGATTTTCGCCATTAAAGCTTCTCCCAAGCTTTTGTCGCCTCCCCCAACGTCCTACAACCTCAACCAACTACAAATACACTTATAACACGGGTTCTAAACATCCTAGAACCCGGAATCACAAATTAATTTGGATTAAAACCCTAGTTCCACAAAATTAAAATATTATTGGGGTTTAATTGTTTTAACTCCCAAAAACCCGTTTTATCCACGATAACCCACCCCAAAACCATTAGGGTTTGTTTATACCAAACTACGGTATGAGATATTTATGCAAAAAGATAAATAAAGCAAGTAAACACTTGCCTCGTGGATAAAATCCGACGACCTCGAGTCGAATCCGGCGGAGTTTGGCCCGAATCTCCATTTTCTCCCCTCTTTTCTCCTTCCTCTCTCTCTTCTCTCTCTTTTCTCTTCTTTTCTTCTCTTTTCTTTCCCTCTCCCTCTTTAAATAAGAAGAAAAGGGGTTTAAACCCTTAAAACCCAAAAACGACTCGTTTACCCAATAACGAGTTACTTTTACCTCTAAAATTACCCGAAACTCATTTTCGACAATCGGACACTCTTTTCCGACTATCTCGGCCATTCCGAGAATTATGGGGCAGTCGAAATTCCCATCCGAGGTACTTGACCGCAAATCACTATTCCAACCCAAAATAATTAAATGCGGGTTTTCCAATTAAAAATCTTACCTCGTGTCGCTTTACTTAACGACGACATATAATTAAAATATTTCGACCTATATAGTCCCAAAAATAATTACAGCACCCATCGAAAATCATTCAATCCTCGAAAATCCCAAAATTTACTATTTAGGAAAATTCCCTAAATTGCCACTTAATTTAATTATGGAATTTAATGGTCTAAAAAGGACGGGTTGTTACACAAAGTTATCCTATGAAACGAGAATCTCTATCTGATACAATGGATAAAGGGATTCAATGTAATCGAATAATTTCTCGAATGTATAAATTGCTAGGATTTTGGAATGAATCATTGGTTTGTAAAGGTAGAAAATGGGAAGATTTATTAAGTCGATCTACTATCACCCAAATTAAATTATGTACTTGGGACGAACGAGGTAGTCCACTGACCAATTCTATGGTAATATGATCCCATTTCCATTTGGGAATAGGTAAGGGCAGAAGAAGTCCACTAAGGTGCTGGTGTTCTATATTTACTTGTTGACAAGTAAGGCATCTTTTTACCAAATTCTTGATATCGGTTCTCTTGTTTGGTCACCAATATTTCTTCTTCAAATCATGGTACAATTTTGAGATCTCGGGGTGTATCATGATTTTCTAATGATGAGCTTCGTGCAACACTTCTTCTCTAAAGATGTATTGTCTGGTACATATAATCTATTTATAAATCGGAGTCCTATTTCTCTATCGGTTGAAAAATCTAGATTTTTTCTTAAATTTTTTTGTACATACGAGTCTTCGGTCTGTTGAATTAATATTTTCTTTCTTAATTCGGGATGGGCGACAATGTTAAAAAAATTGGTGCAAGGGGTAAGTAATTATAGATAATATTGCATTATGGTAGTGAAAATATCATAGGAATTTAAAGTATGAAGTCTTCCTACCCATTTTTACTTAAAGCGTCATCTACAACATTACCTTTGCCTGGATGGTATTTAAGTTTAAATCAGTAATCCTCCAAAAATTCTATCCATCGTCATTGTCATTAGTTCAAATCCTTTTGGGTAAAGATATACTTCAAACTTTTGTGATCTGAAAAGACTTGGAAACTTACACCATAAAGGTAACAATGCCAAGTTTTTAATGCAAAAACTATGGCTGCTAGTTCTAGATCATGGATCGAATAATTATGCTCACGCATCTTGAGTTGTCGTGATCCGTATTCAACTACTTTTTCATTTTGCATTAGCACACATCCTAATCCTTGTAATGAAGCATCGACATATACCTCATAAATTACATCACTAGAAGGAATAGTGAAGATATGAGCAATAGTCAACTTGTCCTTCAACAATTGGAATGGTTGGTTACATTCTTCTGTCCATACAAATGGACCTTCCTTTATAGTTAGTTTTGAAAGTGAAAGAGCAATGCATGAAAATCCTTCAACGAATCGACGGTAATATCCTTCTAATCCAAGAAAACTCTTTATTTCAGGAATATTGAAAAGATTTTTCCATTCCAAAATGGTTGAAATTTTAGCTGGATCGACTTGGATTCCATTTTCAGAATTCACATGTCCCAAAAATTTATTTCTTTCATTGAGAAATCACATTTTCTCTTTTTGGCGTATAACCTATGAGTTTAAGAGTACTTAAGACTACCTTCAAGTGTTGAATATATTCTATCAAGTTTTGAGAATATACAAGAATATCGTCAATGAAAATGATAACGAATTGGTCCAGAAAAGGTCTAAAAATTCGGTGCATTAAATCCATAAAAGTTTCTCGGGTATTGGTTAGACCAAATGACATTATGATAAATTAAAAATGTCTATAACGAGTTGAAAAAACTTTAGAATATCTTCCTCTCTGACCTATAACTGAAGATAACCGAATTGTAAGTTTATTTTAGAAAAGACCATTGCTCCTCCAAGTTGATCAAACGGATCTCCTATTCGGGGTAAAGGGTAATTATTCTTAATAGTTACATATTTTAATTTACGATGATCTATGCATAGTCTAAAACTTCCATCATGTTTCTTAGCAAATAATATTGGGGCTCCCCAAGTTGATGAACTTAATTGAATGAAACCTTTTGATAAAAGATCATCTAATTGGGTACGAAGTTATCGAAGTTCTAAAGGAGCCATTCGATATGGGGGTATCGAAATAGTAAGTGTATTAGGATAAAGATTGATAATAAACTCAATTTATTTAGAAGGGGGTAATCCTGGTAAATCTTTGGGAAAAATGTCTTCAAAATTTTCCAATAGATTTGGAATCAAAGAAGAAATCTGAATTTGAAAATTTGAAGGTTTTGGCGAACCTATTCCTTAGAATATAAAAGAACAATTATTTTCATTTCGAAAATGAATTTTCTTAGCTTAAAAATTTATATGAGCGTGATGTTTAGATAATACATCCATTCTGATAATAATATCGAACCCGCGAATATCTAATATTATCAAGTTCACTTACAGAGTTCCTAGACCAAGATGAATTTTACAATCCCTTTGGTAATTCAATATCCATTGGACTAATTAATGAGGTGGGAGATAATCATATTAATTTATCTAGTATAATACTAATATATGATTGCATAGTTCCTGTGTCAAACAAATATTTGTAGGAACATGCTAAAAAGATCATACTTTAATCACATCATGTGCGTTTTGCATAGGTTGTGTGGCATAATTCCTCCCAAGATTCGGAATTGGCTGCACTTTCTGAGTTGGATTGAAGTGATTTGGAATAAAATGATATTTTGTATTTTGTCAGGGTTTGTTTAATTGGCTGGGGATGGGAGTTGATTTGACATAACTTAGTTATATGAGTTATATGAGCTGATTTTATCTCAGGACATCGGAGATCTCAAAACGGGTTGTGTTATGACGAATTTGGGAATAAGCTAGTCCCTATGAGTTTGCGTATGGATGGGGTATAGAATGAGATGGCGTTCTAATGATATGGTAGTTCCTAATAGATGAGGGTGGAGATCGGAAGGCTGAAGAATTGCATTCCATAATGGATGTAATGTTAATCAACTAAGAATAGTCACGAATTTGTAACCGAGCAATTGAATTCTTAATTCTCATGTGTTGTCCTATTTCAAACTTCTTACATATTTTCATCTCGGCATCTACATACTCCAAGGCATAATGAGATAATTCAGTAAACTTAGCCTCGTATTAAGCTACTGAAATAGTAACATGTTGTAATTTTAGGAAATCAATAATTCGTTGGTCTTGCTCAGTTTCAGGAAAATACTTTTTGAAAAAAGTCTCTTCAAACTGTTCCCAAGTAAAATTTGTAACACCATGATTACGCGACATTTCTTGCCACCAGAAATCTTCTTCACCTGCAAACATGTATGTAGATAAAGTTATTCGGAGATTAATACACCTACTCCATTTAGGATTTTCATAATTCGGCACATCCATTTCTCAGCTTCATTAGCACCTGGATTTCTAAGAAAAGATGGAGGCCATTGTTGTACAAATTCCTTAAGAGCATACACTACGAAGTTCTTTGAAAGCATCTTCGGGAGTAGAACGAGTAGTCTGTTGTTGTTGGGCTAACGTAGTAAGTTCTTGGAGACACCGCACGATTCCTTCAGTTTGAGTCTGTTCAGGTTGAGTTCCAGCAGAGGGGGTTCGAGTACTAACCATCCTAAAGTAGAATAGTTTAAATAGCAAGAATTATAATAATAATAAATAAAAAGCCTACTTTATATAAGGTTATTTGTACAGTACTATTATACATCATTATTCATAATAGTGGGGCTAATAATATATTTCAATAACATTTAAACAACCGTTAACAATAGATTCCTTTCTAAGTAGGAACGATTGTGTCATCACTAGTTGTAGACTCTGGAATGACTAGATAATCTCCTTAATCGTCATCATCCGTTGAGTCACCTATTGTGCTACAAGAATACCCTCCGTGTATGTCACCATTTGATGTCAATTCTGGGTACATCGGTGGAGCTATAAGTTCACCTGCAAGTGCCAAATTTATAGCTTCTTGGAGTATGGCCGGATCATTAGCAAAGTCATCCACTATTCAAAATACCTGCATCTTGCCCAATTCTCTATTAGTCAACACCATCCTCTTAATGTCATTACTTGACCCTACCCCATCTTCTTCAACTCCACAAACCATTTCTCTTAGCCTGACCAAAGCCTCCTCTATTACTCGCATTTTCCATCCGTTATCTAGCTCGAGATATATGTTAAATAGAAATATATCCCATGCTTCCATACTGCAAAATGTATTTACCATATAATAAGAGTAATAAAACTACTTACGAAAATCAAATAACAAATATCTTATATATTTTCCGCATAGAATGCTAACCCGATGATATGTTTTAGATTTAAAACACTCGTTGATACCAACTTGTCACACCCTTATTTTTGGTATGAATGAACAAGAAGTACACATAAAGCAATAAATTAAAGTTAAGTCGGAATAACATAACCTTTTATTCATTATTAATATGTTACATATGGTTGAACCACCATAGGGGTGAGTTACACGTTTCTAGAACACACAATAATATAGAAAATTTAAAAGCACCACTCCATGCTCCCATCTAGTTTAATCTCTATCCATATATTCACATACGCAAACAGGTGACCGAATTCTGTCTCTAGTAGGAAAAGATACTATTTCCTTTCTCCTGGTGCAACTGGAGAAGTAAGGAATTAGCACAAATATGCTAAGCAGGTTCTATCAGTTCTATAACATTGATATAGATATAAATGAGAGTTGAAGTGTGTTTAGAATTAGTGTTTAAAATGGTTAACAGTAATAAGATGATAATTCCATATTTATCAGATTATAAACATAAAAATGTTGGGAATTCATAATTTCATGGGAGTAGTCTGTTTAGGAAAATACGGTACATTACCAGTATAGTTAGAATCCTATTTTGAATAAAGTCAAAGAATTTGAACTAATAATCCCATTCTTACTAGTTCACTGAAAGGTATATAGGTAATTAAGCCATCAGTTTAACTTTAACATAAACAATCCCAAAACTTTTGGGGAAATAACCTGTTATGCTCACAATTAAAGTGATACTCATACGTCTGTAGTTGTTTTCATGGCTCTCAATCATCTGAGACCAATAGGCCAAGTAGAAAGTTTTGTGGGAAAACACGTCAGTCTACTACCTAGTTAATACTAATGCTTATAGTAAAAATGTCACAAAAGTTTAAGGGTAAACTGAATCAATATGGTACATGATCTAAGTTATTAGGTGAGAAAGGTTAAAATTATTTCTAAAATTTAAGTACTGGTGATAATTCAAATATTGATGATGGTTAACAAAATATGTAGTATGGAAGTATAATAACATGCACATACTCTGAGTAAATGCGCCTATCATATAGTGATATCAACATCAGTATTTCAAATATGCAAAGTATAATACTGAAAAGCTAGGAAAAACGTACTTGCTTGGTATTTGGTTGAATTGCTATCACAGAGGAATATTCGAAAGACTTGGGGCTTGATTTTATGTTATACAATGTGTGGTATATGAGTATTAGGGTTTAATCTGTCAGTTTTGTATTTAAGACTGCCTTTATTAAAGTTCTAGGGGCTTATCTACAATTATCTTGTGACTTTAAAATAATGACCTTAAGATCATTTTTAAACTTTGGTGCAAGAGAGTTTTTATCTTACAATATCTTAATCTGTGTATGGGTAAAGTTTGGGTTTCAAATTCCTAAGTTGGAAAACTTGATGGGGGATATTTGTATTTTTTAAGTTAATTTCCTTAAGGAAAAACATTAATTTTACATAACTTAGTTATCAAGGAAAAAATTGAGCGTCCAGGTAATACGCTAATCGTTGTTATTGACTTTCGATGACAACACAAAAAACCTAAACTTTAACTACACTCTTCTAGTCCGGGTTTTGAATCCATAGGGAATGTTTGATAGATTTTAATAAATTTATTACTTCTAAAATAAAGTGTAGAACATTATGAAGGAGTGAGAAAGAAAAAAAGGGAAAAATAAAGAAGTTAACTAAAACTAATTAAAACTTAAGCAAAGCATAAGAAATCAGGATTAGGATCACACCCCAACCATGTGTTAAAAAATGTGTATAACGGATTTTGGTTCGAAAATAATTAACCGAGCATAGTCAATTGATTATAAACATCAAATATGAAGAAATTTAATTCAACATTGAAAGATTAAACTTTCGCTTGAATATGGTCACAGGTGGATTAATCTCGAAATATCATTACAAACACTAACATTGCATGACAAAAATGTTGAATGCCTAATATTCCAACTCTAATACAAGAGGTTTCCATTAATTTTATATCTACCCAAAACCTAACTTTCAAAGCTCAACACCCATCAATGGCAAAAATATTATCCCAACCCTTGAACAAGTTAGACATAGTGGTATTAACTATGCAAGAATCCATTAACAAGTACGTAAAAATAATGAAACAATAATAACAGTGATGGAATTTAGGGTTACGAAGATTAATGAGCATAAACATGCAAGAAGAAATCAAAGCTTGAAGAAGAACCGAAAAAGCTATTGAATTGAAGATGAAAACTTGTACATTATTCTCCTAGATGTTCCTCCTTGATTAAAAGCTTTTACATGAATGAAATATATCTTAAAAGACTCCTAATATGAATATATGTAAGTCTTGGTTCGTTTAGAAAATTCCCCAAAACATAAAACTCTATAGGCTAAAAAATTGGGCCAAAATAAAATATCGCTTCAGATAATTTTTAACGGTTTTAAAGAATGACAATTGTTTTGTTACGGATCAGGCGCGTGAATAATGGTGAAACAGTTCCCTTAAACTGAATTGGTTTTTATTTTTTAGCCTATCGAACCAGTTATATAAAAACCAAACCGGTTTTACTTTCAGCCTGCCTTAGTTTTACCTCTTTGATTCTTCTAATCTTCGAATGCACATAACTTCTTCACCATAACTCGAATTAAGGTGCTGTTTTTTCTAGTATTTTTATGAATTCAAGATATTCAACTTTCCTGTTGGCCCAAACTGTGGACTATGGCCAAAAATTACAAAAATTCCCTTCAACTTTCCATTTCTTGGTTTCTTTCACTATTTTTGAGTTTTCTCTCGCACTATCTTGCATGAAATACCTGTAAAACACATAAGAGATACAAAAAACATGAAATAATTGACAACAAGGGTTAGTATAATAAATATGAGATAAAACCAAGTGAAATACCATGCATGGGATCATAAAAATACCGAAATTAAGGGGATAAATATGGAGTATTTATGCCTAATAAAATCCCCCAACTTAGAACATTGCGCGTCCCGAGCAATGTAAAAGAATAAGAGTATGAGTTAAAGACCCATCAAAAAATTTATTAGGATATAATACCTTTTTTGCGAGCAAAGGATTTCATTTAGTGTATGCAACAGGCCAGTAAACCCCTAGGTTACCCTAGTAGGATGAGTGGTGTCTCGTGAGGGTTTGTAGTGAATATACCCACGAAATTTATCTTTCACATGAATAAAATAAATGATAAAAATACTTAAAAAATGTACAATTTAAATTCCCCTAAAATAATCACTATAACTTCATATTCAATAGTCCCAATTTGTAGTGTGTGTGTGTGTGTGTGTGTGCGAAGTTAGAAATCGAACCGCTATTTTCCACCGATTGATCATTACGTTACTTTTCTAAAAATTCATTTTTATTCAATTTCTCACAGGATACTCTCGTAAAAAAATACTCAGAATATGTTTATCTCTCTCGGTATGCGTGATTCATAAGAGTAAATATAATGGACACAAGTTTACACGCACAATTTTGAAAGACGGAATTTATTACGGTGAAAAGATCTCATCATCGAAATACAGTTATTGGAAAACGGGAAATATCGTCTCTTATTCAGACTAATTAATCTCTCTTATTATCTTTCTGTGTCTTAGCTCTCCACGTGGTAGTTAATTTTGTAATTCGGACTTGGTTAGGACTTTTTCGATTTTCGAGGGGTATTAGGTAGAAAGATGAGAATGGCTGAGAAATTGGGAATTGAAATTTTTTTACTTACGATGCCCGTTAATGCTTTTTCGAGCCTTTCCTCATTTTTCTGGTCTTTTTTTATTTTTTTTTCTATTTTCACATTTTTTTCTCTTAGTATTTTTGTTGAGCGTTTTTTTTCCTACCCCTTTTTGTTCACTTTTCGAACGTAATTGATGTATATTTAATTTTCACAATTTTGAGACAATTTATTTTTTCGGGTTACAAACGAAAAGGAAAATTTTTTATTAGGCCCAAATTGGGTTGCAAAGAGATAATTTTTCACAACTTTTTATGGCTAATATTTTTTTGGGTAAACAAATGATGGACTACTTCATTGTCCGAATTACTAATTTTTTTACCATATGCGTCTCGAGAATAATTTAGTTTAGAGGTATTTTTAGCGCGTATTCAAGACAACATCTCACCCATTTCCCATAAACGATAAAAATAAAGGAATAGAGATCTTCAACGACTTTGTTAAACACTGAATTCGAATATTGATTTGATTATAACTCAGATTGATTTAAAAACTAACAAAAAAGATAGGCTCGAAATCTCACCAGGTTATTTAATCTCGACATTTGTTCATAAAGTTGTCAATTTTCGCTCAATTTCCATCTTTGGTCAATTTTGGCTTTGTGCATTTTGAATTTTTATAATTAGAGACTTTAAACAAAATTTTGTGTCATTTTTGAAAAATTTAAATTCCAATTTTTATTTATTTTGAAGAAAAATAATTTTGGCTTTTCCGAATTTTTCAATTTTTTGAAAATTTTTGAAATTTTCAAAGAAAGCATACTTGGAACGAACATGTGATCAAGTCTATGAATCTAAACAATAAATTAGAAGAATATAGCACACCCCCTAACTTAAATGTTGCATTGTCCTCAATGCTAATCAAGAACACAACATAAAGAGAGGAAAAGAAAGAAATTACCCAAATGGAGCGATCCCTGATAAGTACGTGTTTATTGAATCTACGAAACATGTTAGTTCCAATAATAACAAAAAAATACCAAAAACTTTAATTAATTACTCCAAACTATAATTAAAATAGGAAAATGAAAGAAAGAATCTAACTATGTACAACCTAAGATTTGAACTTGTAATAAGTTATACACTAGAAGTCGAAAAATTTGAGGATCCATCAAAATACGATATGACTTTGAGGGATAATCGGTGTACCCTCATTTTCATGTATGCCTCCTAGAAAATAAGAATTCAATTTGAACAACATAAAGGATGTGTAAGGTGGAAGAAATGAACCATCATAAATTAAAAAAATTAAATGGATGATGGAGGCTTTGGATGCTAGGGGGAAGTACAATTGGGATCCAAGAAAAATAGAATCACCTCCAAAAGATTTTTCAAGTAGTATGGGAA
Source organism: Sambucus nigra (assembly GCA_949130495.1). Classification (NCBI taxonomy): domain Eukaryota; kingdom Viridiplantae; phylum Streptophyta; class Magnoliopsida; order Dipsacales; family Adoxaceae; genus Sambucus; species Sambucus nigra. Next base: position 751,015,141 of record OX422207.1, on the reverse strand, counting down.
GTGGGGCACACAAAAAAGGAAGAATCCATCTTGAAAAACAATTCATATAATGAGTCCTCATCATTAAAAAGTTTAAAAGTTTCAAAAGTTTCAACCGACTCATTGGAATCTAGTAGTACTTGTAATGGTTCAGTAACAGAGAATGAAAATGGCGACGAAATAAATTCAATCTCAAGTGGTTCGTTATCACTGGGATATTGAATTTTGAGGGAGAAAGTCTCTCTTTCAATGAGAAGTTCTTCCAAAATTTTAGGTGAAATGGAAATCTCAACTGCCTCTCTGTTTTCCAAATAAGAATTAATCTCATTGCTAGCTGCTATAATTTTCAAACCCTTAGCAATAATGTCATCCAATTAATTTTTATTAAGAAGAAAGATTGCTTTCCAAATTAGGCTTCCTTGGCTCTAGAACCTCAGATTCCACATTTGGTTGAAAACATTCTTAATCTTCAAAAATATAGGAATAAAAATCGTCATTGGATTCAAATAATGCATCCAACTCTTGCTCGCAAAAATGATTTTCATCCCGATATTCATTTTCACGCGTTTCATTTTCAAGAATTTTAATGGTAATAGGTCGAGGCGCGGATTCTTGAGAATAAAAAATTTCAAAATGATTTTCTTCCCTATATTTGTTTTCAAGCCTTTCATTCTCAATAATTCGAAGACCCTCACCAATGGTAATAGATCGAGCCACGGATTGTTGCACACAAAAATCTAGAGAACTACTCCCAAATAAAGAACCATTATAATTACCAAAATCACTATAAGAAGACACAATTACCGAATAGTTTGTAGATGTGCAATCAATGTAAAGAGGTGTGTGGCTGGGGATTCAACGTTTCTTGGTGCTCAATTGTGTAAGACTGGAAAAAAGGTTAAAACAAAAAAATACAAAAGAAAGACAAAAAATACACTATGAAATAGTAAATCAATTACAATCTATAACAAAACACTACCCGACAACAGCGCCATTTTGATCGAGGCAAAAACTGAGCATCCATGTAATACACTAATCGTTGTTATTGTCTTTCGACCGCAATACAAAAAATTTAACTTTAACTATTCTCTTATGGATTATAGCGTCTAGTCTGGGTATCAAATCTATAGGGAATGTTTGATAGATTTTAATTGATTTATTACTTGTAAAATAAAGTGTAAAACATGATGATGGGGTGAGAAAGGAAAAAGGGGGGAAATAAAGAAGTTACCTAAAACTAATTAAAAATTAAGAAAATAATAAGAAAATGGGATTATGATCACATCCCCACCATGGGTTAAACAACGAGTATAAAGGATTTTGGTTCAAAACAATTAAACAAGCATGTTCAATTGATTATAAACATCAGACATGAAGAAATTTAATTCAACAATGAAATATTAAACTTTCGCTCGAATATGGTCACAAGTGGATTAATTTTGGAATATCACTATAAACACTAACATTGCATGACAACGAAAGTTAAATGCCTAATATTCCAACTCTAATACACGAGGTTTTAATTAATTGTATTTCTACCCAAAACCTAACTTTCAGAGCTCAATGCCCATCAATGGAGAAAACATAATTCCAACCCTTGAACAAGCTAGACATGGTGGTATTAACTACGTAATAATCCATTAACAAGCATGTAAAAATAATGAAAAAATAATAACAGTGCTAGAATTTAAGGTTACCAAGATGGAAGAACATAAACATGCAAGAAGAAATCAAAGCTTGAAGAAGAACCGAAAAAGTTATTGAATTAAAGGTGCAAAACTTGTAAATTGTTCACCCAGATGTTCCTCCTTGATTAGGAGATTTTACATGAATGAATTTTATTTTCAAATACTCCTAATATGTATATATATAATTCGTGGGTCGTTTAGAAGAGTCCCCAAAATATAAAACTCTTTAGGTTAAAAAATAGGGCCAAAATAAAATCCCGCTTAAGATAATTTGTAATGGTTTTAAAGCATGACGATTGTTTTGTAACGAATCTGGTGAATGACTAATGGAAAATTGGTTCCCTTAAATTGAACTAATCATTATTTTCCATCCTATGGAACCGATTATATAAAAATCGAACTGGTTCTACTTTCAGCCTTCCGTAGTTTTGCCTATTTGATTCTTCTAATCTTCGAATGCGCATAACTTTCCAGTTGGTCCCACCTCGGTACTAAGGTTGAAAAAAGGCAAAAATTCCCTTCAACTTGTCGTTTCTTGGTTTCTATCACTATTCTTGAGTTCTCTCTTGCACTATCTTGATGAAATACTAGTAAAACACATAGCATAAATATGAGATAAAAAAGTGAAATACCATGAATGGGATCATAAAAAGATAGAAATTAAGGGTGTAAATATGGAGTATTTATGCCTAATAAATTAGACAAGGAATATCCAAACATGGTTTTATTTTATAATCTTATTGGGAAAAAAATAAAAAAATTCTGATTGGCCACACACCCTCATGGGCGTGGTCTAGGTTTCTGACCAAAGTCTTCATCTTCAACCTCTCGATTTAACTTTTTAGTGTTTCAATCTTTGACCGAGCTTTTCTCCTTCGTTGTTATACCATTTGAGATGATTTCTTAACCAACTTAACCTAAATTTTCATTAGGAATCCAAATATATATGTTTTATGGATCGAATCTTAGTATAACTCAAGTTTCTAAACTATGTTTTTTCATGAAAATTTGTCTTAACTTTTGTGGATTTCTAGAGTATGGCGAGGTCTCTTATGAATTGGGTTTGATTTTTGCTATATGTGAGAGCAGTTCCGTTTTGGTTTAAAAGATTTTGATGGATTGTGCTCTGAGAATTCTGAATTTGTAGGTTTTGAGTTCAAAAAACACTTTCGATTGATTTTCAATTTACATGAACATTCGTGGCTTTTCACCATTACACTCGATATCCTTTGGTCTAAATGAGTTTGACCATGGATTTAAATAAAAGTTTAAGGCACTATAATGAGTTTCACCATTAAATCTCAAGCTTTAATGGTGTTCTCACCGATATTTACTATCCTAGGCCATTCTAGACATAAAATCTTGCATATTATGAGTGTTCTAACTATATTAACTGTGCATAAAATTACTAGAATTGAAAAAATTGATATTGAAGTATAAAATGCTGAGTTATCTGAAATGAGAGAAAATTCGAGAGTTGAAACTGAACTGTGTGATGAGTTTTTACTGCTTGGGTCAAGGTGTATTTATACTATTTTCGGTGGGGATTTGATTGGAGCTAAAACGAGGTGGATTTGAACTAGTGTAGGGGAAGTTTAATTGTGAGGAAATGGGGTGTCAATGGGTTCCTAGGGTTTACCAATTTTTTTGATGCCTTATGCTGATGTGGGGTAGTATGGGGATAGTGGTAAAAACAAATTTTAAAAAGGTTTTGATTTTAGTCCTTTATTATTTTATATAATTGCATTTATAGCCATAAAAGTACATTTTTGTAAAGTTTAGTGTCATTTGGTGATTTCAAAATGTTTTTAGGGTTAAAACTGTAATTATATGTTAGTTGAGGGCCAAAGGTTTAATTTTATATAATGTTGGGATATATGTGTTATATATATATATTAAGTTATCTTATTTTGAACGTTTTAGGGACTCTTTTATAATTAACTGAAACTTTATGGGCTTGAAGTTAATATAACAACATTATAGGTTTTTATGCACAGTTCCTTTCTTCTTTAGAAGACTTTTGATTTTACTTAACTTATGAGGGTTTAAATCGAGGTCATAGGTAATTTTAGGGTTTGAAAATTTCTCGGTTCTTACAATCTACTTACCGAAAAATAATCATCCTCGAATTTTAGCTTAAAATAAAGCAGGGTATTGATCCTTCATTGCTTGTTCTGGTTCCCATGTAGCTTTTTACTGATTCTCGTGTTCCTAAAGTACTCTAACTGAGGGAATCTACTTATTTTCGAGACACTTCATATAGCGATCAAGAATTTAAAGATGATGTACTTTAAATTCATGATTGGGTTCAACTGAAACATCTTGCCATGTGATGGTATGGGATAGATCTGGTATATACTGGTGTAAATGTGATATATGAAACACTTTATGTATATTAAATAATTCCACATGTAATTCTAATTGATATACTACGGAGCCAATTCTTTTAGAAACTGAGAAAGTTCCACTATATTGAGGGATAATTTTTTGTTCTTCCCGAAATATAAAATTTCTTTCGAGGGGACACTTTCAGAATACTTTCTTTTTTTCTTAAAATTCCAATGGTTTTCGACGATGATCAACATAACTCTTTTGTTGATCTTGGGTTGTCTTAAACTTCTCTTGAATCTGTTGTATTACCTCGGTGGTTTCTTAGATTATTTCAGGGCCATAGTGTTTACTATCTCCTAATTCTATCCAACATACTGAGGATCTACATGGTCATCAATAGAAAGATTCAAACAGGGAAGATTTGACACTAGTTTAATAGCTATTGTTATACGAAAATTCGACGAGGGGAAATTATACATTCCAATGGTCAGACATATTTAACGTATAAGCTCGTAACATATGTGCTAGTGTTTGAATTGTACGTTCTGATTGGCCATCCATTTGGGGGTGGAATGCAGTACTTAAGTGAAGTTTAGTAATCATTGCAACTTGCAATGCTTACCAAAATTTTCATGTGAAACAATAATCTCTATTGGATACAATGGATAAAGGGATTCAATGTAATCGAATAATTTCTCGAATGTATAACTTGGTAAGCTTTTGGAACGAATCGGCGGTTTGTAAAGATAGAAAATGGGCAGATTTAGTAACTCAATCTACTATCACCCAAATTAAATTATGTCCTTGGGATGTTCGAGGTAGTTCAGAGATAAAATCAATGGTAATATGATCCAATTTCCATTCAGGAATAAGTAAGGGGTGAAGAAGTCCACCAACGTGTTGGTGTTCTATCTTTACTTGTTGACAAGTAAGACATATCTTTACCAAATTCTCAATATCGAATCTCATGTTAGGCCATCAATGCTGCTTCTTCAAAGCATGGTACAATTTCGAGCTCTTGAGGTGTATCATGAATTTCAAATGATTATCTTCGTGCAACACTTATTCTCGTAAAGATGTATTGTCAGGTACATATAATGTATTTCTAAATCTGAGCCCTTTTTCTCTATCGTAGGAAAAATCTAGATTTTTTCTCGAAATTTTTTGAACAAACGAATCTTGGGTTTGTTGAATTAATATTTTCTTTCTTAATTCAAGATGAATGATACTGTTAAAAAATTTGGTGCAAAGGGTAAGTAATCGTAGATAATATTTCTCTATGGTTTCATCAATATCATAGGAATTTAAAGTATGAAGTCTTCCTATGGGATTTCAACTTAGAGCATCGACTACTAAAATATCTCTGCCTGGATGGTAATTAATTTTAAATCTATAATCGTCCAAAATTTCTATGCATCATCGATGTCTTAAGTTCAAGTCCTTTTGGGTAAAGATATACTTCAAACTTTTTTGATCTGAAAAGACTTGGAAACTTACACCATACACTACTAGAAAAATACCTTTTTATGACACTTGTAAAAATGACAATTAAAAAATTTTTGTCATTAAAAGTATAATAATATTACTTAAATGACATATTATTTACAAACTGTCATTATAAATTTATTAGTGTTAATGTATATGACAATTTAAATATAAAAGTCATATTTAATAGTACATATTATGACCGTTTTTTTGTTAAAAACAACTAAATACGTGTTTGGTAAGATATCATATATGACCGATTTTGTTTCCTCCCAAAATTATACGCGCGGGTAATGAAAAAAAGGCGGAATGATTTCCCCCATCTCAAATCAAAACTCTTTCTCCAAACTGACCTAACCCAAATTCTCAACCACCTTCACCCAAAATCAGACATGTTCCTCCAGCCAAAATTCACCTCCGATCATATAGCCCTCCCATTTTGGCTCGTCGGTAGGTACTCTCTCTATATCTATATATTTCTCTGACACATAAACACACATGCTTGCTCACAGTTGCTTTCGTTCACACACAGAAAAACCCTCACTAATTTCAATTTTGTATCAAACCCTCACCGGTTCATTAACATCGTGTGATATATGATGTTTGGAGATCCTTATGTTATCAAAATGTTTGTCTTTTTTGCAATGATAGTATCAATTACAAAGTTTGCTATTAGATTCCTATGACATGTTCATTTTTTACTGAAATTTATGTTCATTTTTTTTATTGAAATTTGTTCTCATTAGGTTCTCATCTGCTGTAAATTATTAAAATTTGAGAGGTAAAAATGTAATTTAGGTAAAGTGTGGGGCATGCTCATTTTTCTTAAATTTTGGGTGTCAAAACATAATTATTAATAAATTACATGTCTAAATGTAATTTATAAAGATAAGTGATATTTTGAAAAGTGTATTCTATGATTGATCAATGTGATTCATTTTATTTTTTGGGTATTGTATCACTCCATTTGGGATTTAATCTTCATTACGAAAAATAATTAAAATATGGATTGTTTGCCCTAAGTTGGCCTTACATATTTTGTCAAAGTTCTTGATTTGCACATAACATGTTTGTAAATATGCCCAAAAAATTATATATATATTTTTTACACTCATTTTGGTAGGCTTGAATGGGGTGTTTATTATTATGTTTATCTTGCTTAGAATGTTTTGCCCTCAGAGACAGTATATAATTCCAAATGACATGGTTTGTAGCGTGTTTTCTTTTTATATCCGATTCTTCAAATATTATTCTGGATTTAATTCAAATTTGTGTTAAAACTTGGGATTTTGATTTGGGTTTTGTAGCATTCTATAAATCCCGGCAACGTATACAAATCAAGCAATTTGCGAACTATTTTGTTGGCGCATTTGTTTCTTCTCACTTCCAGTGGATGAAGACATGGTGTTGTGAGTTTCTCACATTTTGAATTATTTCTATTTATTATATCTAATTGTCCATTCGAGAGAAGCATATCTTTTTAGGTACCTTTTTTTTTCTTCAATGTAATTAATTACTTTGTGTCGATGTTAATAATGTTTAATAGAGAGAATCAAAATACTATATATGAAAATATAACAAAAATTGTAATTAATATTATCAAAACACTATAAAAATATGATTCTAAGAATAAAGTTGTTAGTGAATGGACAGGGTGAGATTTATATTATCGTTGTTGTTGATGATGATGTTGAATGCCCAGGGTGGACTTTATTTTGTTGACGGTGAATGCCCGGGGTGGGCTTTATTTTGTTGATGGTGAATGCTCGAGTTGGGCTTTATATTATTGTCGTTGGTTAAACATGTCATTTTTAATTTTGGATTATTAAAAAAATAATGAAAACTCTACCGAAATTTTCACTAAACCTTCCCCATTTATCTTTTCCCTGCGTTAAAAAAGAATGAAATAAAAATTAACTTTGAGATTCTGCAAATGTTTTGTGATCCCCGTTTTGGCCTCTATATTGTATTTGATTGTGAATCCCCAAGGTGGTCTTTATATTGTTATTATTGATAGTGAATGTGCATGGTGGTATTTGTATTGTTATTGTTGATAGTGCATGCCCGCGATGGGATTTATACTGTTGTTGTTGCTGTTGTTGATGATGACGAATGTTCGAGGTGGGATTTATATTATTGTGGTTGGTTAAACATGCGATGTTTAATTTCGGATTATTAAAAAAATAGAGGAAACTATGTCGAAATTTCTAAGTAAAAATTAACTTTACGATTATGCAAATGTTTAATTGTGATGTCCGTTTGGGTCTTTATATTGTTGTCGATTGTGAATGCCTAGGGTGGTATTTATTTTATTATTATTGATAATGAATGATGCCCGGGGTGGGATTTATATTGTTGTTGTTGTTGACGATGATGCTAAATGCGCGGGGCGGGCTTTATATTATTATTGATGGTGAATGCCCATATTGGGCTTTATATGGTAGTTGGTTGAAAATGTCATTATTTTGGATTATTAAAAAACCGAAGGAAATTCTGCTAAAATTTTCATGATACTTTTTCTATTTATCTCTCCCACGCCTTAATTAAGAATGAAGTAAAAATTAACTTCAAAATTATGCAAGCGTTTATTTTTTTATGCTTGATATTATATTAGAATATCATTATTGTTTGAGATATATTATTTATATGATTAATCCGTTTTAGTTGTTAACTGTTATTTATTTTCTTCTTTTGTTCAGATATTGATCCCGTTGTTGCCTATTGCGTATCCGGTGTAGCTGTTGCTAAATTGGGTTTTCATGCTACACGAATGAAGCTAATGTTGCAGTTTAATTTGCTAGTTTTTATGTCTATAGTATAGGTCATTTTAGATATCTTTTTGTTTGTGAGTTGTCTAGAAGTCAATTCGAAAACTGTTGATGTATATTTATTTTTATTAATTTCAAATATTAATGACAATTTTTATACATATTGTTGAAGTCATATTAGTATTTGGAATTTGCAACTTTGAATATGGAAATTTGTGTTTTGAATTTGCAAATCATAGTTTTATGCATTACATGTTTGGGATATTTGAGTAGTACAATGCAAAAAAAGAAAGGAAAAAAAACTTTTATGACGGTTTACAGTTCACATATAAAAACGGATATGTTTTATGACTGTTTTATGTACGCAGTCATTATAATTAACAAATTAACCATCGTAATATGTACCTTTTATGACGGTTTGTATGGAAAACTGTAGTAATAGGATGGTTTGTTATGACAGTTTTGTTAACACCAATTTTATTAAGACACACAACATTATTTTTAATGACGGTTTGTACGAAAAACTGTCGTAATAGGATGGTTTGTTATGACAATTTTGTCAACACCACTTTATTATGACACACAACATTACGACGGTTTTTAAAATTTTAAAAACCGTCATAAATAACCTTTTATGACCCTTTTTCCCCGTCATAAAAATGTCTATTTCTAGTAGTGATAATGGAAATAATGCCAAATTTTTAATGAAAAAACTACGGATGCTAGTTCTAGTCATGGACCGGATAATTACGCTAATGCATCTTGAATTATCATGACCCATATTCTACTACTTTTTCATTTTGCATTAACACACATCCTAATCCTTGTAATGAAGCACCGGTATATACCTCATAACTTACATCACTAGAAGGAATAGTGAGGGTAGGAGTAGTAGTCAAGTTATCCTTTAACACTTGGAATGATTGGTTACATTCTTTCGTCCATACAAATGGAACTTCCTTTCTAGTTAGTTGTTAAAGGGGAAGAGTATTGCGTGAAAAACCTCCGACAAATCGACGGTAATATCCATTAAATCCTAGAAAATTCTATATTTAGGTAATACTCGTAGGATTTTTCCATTCCAAAATTGATGAAATTTTATCTAGATCGACTTAAATTCCATTTTCAGAAATCAAATGTCCTAAAAATTTAATTTCTATCATTAATAAATTACATTTACTCTTTTTGTCGTATAACCGATGAGTTCTGAGAGTACTTAACACTATCTTCAAATGTTGAACATGCTCTTTCAAGTTTTGAGAATATAAAAGAATATCGTCAATGAAAATGATAATGAATTGGTCTAGAAAAGGTCTTAAGATTCGGTGCATTAGATCCATAAAAGATGTTGGGGCATTGGGTATACAAAAAGACATTACGATAAACTAAAAATGTCCTTAAGGAGTTTAAAAAGCAGTTTTTGGAATGTCTTCCTCTCTGACGCGTAACTGATGATAACTGGATCGTAAGTCTATTTTAGAAAAGACCCTTGCTCCTCTAAGTTGATCAAATAAATCTCCTAATTAGGGTGAAGGGTACTTATTCTTAATAGTTATATAATTCATTTTACGATAATATATGCACAGTCTAAAACTTTCGTCATATTTCTTAACAAATAATACTAGAGCTCCCCAAGGTGATGAACTTAATTGAGTGAAAACTTTTGATAAAAGATCATTTAATTGGGTATGAAGTTCTAAAGAAGCCATTCGATATGGGGGTATCCAAATAGGAAGTCTATTGGGATAAAGATTGATACTAAACCCAATTTCTCTAAAAGGGGGTAATCTTGGTAAATCTTCACGAAAATATCTTCAAATTGTTCCAACAGATTTGTAATCGAAGAAGAAATTTGAATTTGAATTTGAAAATTTATATGTTTTGACAAACCTATTCCTTGGAATATAAAAGAACAATTATTTTCATTTCAAAAATGAATTTTCTTAGCTTGACAATTGATATAAGCGTGATGTTTAGATAATACATCCACTGCGATAATAATATTGAACCAACAAATATATAATATTATCAAGTTCATAGATAGAGTTCATACACTAAGTTGAATTTTACAATCCATATAACCTTATGTTGATGTATTGATTCCACCTGTTGGTAGTTCAATATCCACTAGACTAATTAAGGAGGTTGGAGATAATTGTATTACTTGAACTAGTTTAAGACTAATAAAAGAATGCGTAGCTATTGTGTTAAACAAAATATGTGTAGGAACATGCTAAAAAATAATCATACCTTTAATCACATCATGTGTGTTTCACGTAGGCTGTGTGGCATAATTCCTCCCTTGATTCGGAATTGGCTTCACTTTCTGAGTTAGCTTAAAGTGATTTAGAATATAATGGTATCATGTGCGATTCGCGTAGGCTGTGTGGCATAATCACATCATGTGCGTCTCGTCTGAAGTGCATGATTTACTTTTATGCATTTTGATTCCCATATATGCTTCATGAATATATGTTATTAAGTTGAATCAATTTGTAAATACCTTTTTCTTACTTAGACATTAGGAGTAACATTTTCCCAAATTTGATTTAAGAAAAATATTTTCCCCTAATGTTTAATTTGGGTAGTTTCGATCTAACTCCATTTAGTTTACACATACTCGCACTTGTTATCAGAGATAAACCTTTGATTTGGTTGTATCCAGTAAACCCGTCGACAAAAGACATGAGAGCATGACTGGTTGTGTTGTCCACGATCATGTCGATATTGGGTAGCCGATAATCATCCTTTGGAGAAGCTTTGTTTAAATCTCGGTAATCTACACACATTTGAACCTTCCCTCCGGATTTCGGCACAGGTACAATGTTGGCTACCATGTGGGATATTCGATCACCTGAATGAAACCCACGCTTAACTGTTTTGACCACCTCTTCTTTGATCTTCAGCGATCATTCGGTGCTGAGTTTTCTCAGTTTTTATTGAACCGTCTTGTAATCTGGGAGAGTGGGGATCTCATGTTGAGCTATTTCAGGATCAATACCGGGCATATCATCATAGGACCATGCGAAGACATCTACGAACTCCTTCTTCAATTCTTCAAGTTATGCACGCTCATGCTCGTCAAGGGTGGCCCCTATCCTAATCTCGCGCAGTTGGCTACTAGAACCGAGTTTAATAACAACAGTCTCTTCTTAATTAACTTGAATGCGATTATATTATTTATTATTAACCTTATTTAGATCAGTTAAGAATTGTTCATTTGCAAAATCATCATCATCAAAAGTTTGACTAGAATTCAAGAGTTAATGTAAGGCACAAGAAGATACTCAAAATCTTCATTTATTTCATTGATGGGAAAAACAACATTGAGAACCTCATCAAAAGAGGTCTCGATTACATTTGAGCAAGGATAGACAACAGAAGAAGAAATAGGGTAAACATTGGGATCAGGGGAGATTTCACGAGGTAGAACTGGCGTAGTATGCCAGTTGAGGAGAGGTGTATCAGCAGCTTTAATCAAACGGGATGGGTCCATTGATGTAGTGCCTAAATGAACCATACAGAATGCCAGTCCCAGTGTCCGTAAGTTGAAGGAATATTCAGAATCACCTTCCTCAGTCTCTTCGGCATATTTGATGAGCGGTTGTACTTGGTGTGGGAAACTTTCAGCCCATAGGTAGCTATCTTGGAAAAAGATCTCCATTTTCGGACTCATCTTCTTGTCTGTGTGGTCATACCATGGTTCTGGAAAACCGCAAAAGGGGAAGTCCTCGCCTTCTTTAACGAATCGTCCATTTAAGGAGTCTTCTGAGATAGTTCTGCTGCAGTCTGATCTTCTCTTTAGTCGAGACTGGCGGATGATTCTGAGCCCTTGTTCTGATGGTTGATACCCCAAGCCACAAGGAGGGAAAGCTTTCTTCAGTTCGATGGGATCGATTATCCCTTTATGTCTTTGCCCTAACCCCAGTCCGGGCATGAAGTGCATGTTTCTGAACATTTGAATCACATTGACATTGCCATGAGGGTCATATTCTGGACAAACCCTTTCTTTGAAACCATCCCCTGTCGGGAGTAGGAGTGGCTCGACTCGGAATCCTAATAGGAGCATATCATTTGACCCGTGCTGTATCTCAAGAATTGGACTGCTGGTGCTTGCCCCTTGGCATTTTCGTTGTCGCTCAAAATGGTGATGACTCGCTCGTCGACGAAAAAACTTCAATTTCTGATGGAGTGAGGAAGACACACACTTGATACTGTGGATCCAGGGCGTCCGAGCAACAGGTTGAAATAGGCTAGGATGTCTATGACTTGGAATTCAACGACGAGGTTTATAGGGCCAACCCCTATTGTAAGTTTTGTGGACCCCATCACCTCACGATGGGTATTATCGTAAGCACACACAGCGGCGGAGGTTGGAGCGAGGTCGCTTTCTTTCAGGCCAAAACATTTGAAGGTTCTCAATGGGCAAACATTCAAGGCGGATCCGTTATTGACAAGGCAGAGTGGCACAGCCTTCCGCATAACTTCGACGGAGATATTGAGTGCATGATTGAGATTTATCCCAATTCTGGGGATTTTTTCTTCAAAAAATGATAGCATTCGGGTAGAGGTTAAGGAACCGACCAGATTTATCGCTTCTTCTGGTGTGGTAGATGGAGGAACTATGGGTCCAGTGAGCAGCTTGATTAAAGCATTTTTGTGTAGCTAGGAAGACATGAAAAACCCCCATAGAGTGATGTTAGCTTGGGTTTTCTTCAGTTGATCGAGGATCTTGCTCTCCTCGATGGTCATCTCTGGCATAAAAAGGTTTTCAACGCCCTTCCCTTTGTCATTTACTGGTAGTGAGCTTGGAGCCTGGTAATGTCTCCCTGATCTGGTCATGTGATTTACTGAAGAAGGGAAGAACATGAATCCCGTTTCCTCGTTAATCTCAGGTGGTTCTGCCACCCTGTTTATTTCTCCGAGGAGTTCTTCAAATGATATCATCCCACATATGTCGTCTACTCGGCCAGCTCTTCCTAAAGCTTGTTCTTCACTCGAGTCTTCGAATTCTTCCCCTCATCCGGTGGTGGCAACTCTATCTTTTCATGTAAAGTTGATGCATTCCACAAATTCAACGGCTTCTTCATACAAGTTCTCCCATTCTGTGGGGATATGTGTGATTGAAGGGACCAAGCGCCCTTGTAGCTTCAAAGTGTCAAGTAACATGGTGATACTGCAAATGTTGTTAGTTTTCCCTAATAATTCTGCCATAGTCTGGACAACATCATCTAGGCTGACTTTGTCGGTTGGTACCACCCACTTGTCTGAATCTCGATCCCACTTTCGTGCCTCCAAGAACAGTATGCTAAACTTCTGGCAAGCGATGACCATCTGTGAGGGCAATTTCAGCCCGAAATCTAGGAGTTGGTTTAACACCTCTGACAATTCCATACTTCCATTTTCAGAACGGGTACGGACAGCGATGCAGGCTCTGGTAAGGAGTGACAGTGCCTGATTTGCGAGGCTAGTAGGGTGCAGGAGGAAATATGGGCAAGTTTGATGAGGTTTAGGAGAGTATATGGGTGTGATTTGAGTTGAGGAATCGAAATCTGGGTTTTCTTCCAAGAAGATGGCATTGGTGTGATTTGGGGGTGGGTTGTGATTAGTGTTTGTCTTAGGATTGGCTGGTGGGGCGATGGTACCCCGGTCAATGAGATCTTTAATTATGTTCCGAAGGTGAAAGCATTGGTCGGTGGTATGGCCGGCAGTTTGGTGGAAGGCGCAATGAACATCGGTCTTGAAGTTTCTTGGGAGTGGGTTTGGCAATGGATGTGGATCCAAGGGTTTGATGAGGTTTTGGATTAACATGGCTTGGTAAACTTTAGAGAGGGGAGCATGGAGCTCAGTGTATTCCTTTCGAATGGGGGCAAGGTGGATTTTTGGTGCCCAAGATGTGGTTGGTTGAGAGATATTATTGATGGTCGAAACGATAGCACTGGCAGGCTTGTCATACTTTTTAGGGGTGAACTATCCGGACACCTTCTTTGGTTCAACCTCTATTTTAATGAGGCTCTCCTCGATTTCCACTCCAGCCTGTCTGAGAGCTTAGAAGTGGGGATAGTATTATCCTCTCATCGTCGCTCGAACATGGAGCAAGAAGTTTTTCTTCACTATGTTGACCTATTCTTCTTTAGATGGCCGATTGGTCCTGGTAGCTGCTCGGTCTCTACACCGAGTTATGAAGTTACCGACTGATTCTCCTGGATTATGTTTGAGCAGTTCTAAATCACGAAGGGTGACCTTAAGCTCTTCATTGTATTTGTACCGTGACATGAATTCTCGGGCTACATCCTCCCAGCTACGGATTCTGGATTCCTCAAGAGATAAAAACCATCGAAGGGCACTATCCTTCAAAGTTTGCTGAAATAATTGGGACATCACTTCTTCAGAAGCTCCTAGTAGAGTCATGGAACGATGATAACTGCGAAGATGAACAATTGGGGGTTCACTCCCTTCGAACTTCTCAATATTTGGCATCTTGAACTTCTTGGGTAACCTCACTTTAGGAAAAGGAGACATGTGGGTGTAGTCCATCTAATTCCCAGAGATCCTGACTTGGTGAAACTTCTTAGTGAGCATATTGAGATCCTCTTTGACTTTATTCAAATCCTCTTCCTTTGGATCAACGACTACAGGCAGGTTAGCCATAGGCTGAGAAATGTTTGGCATTGGAAGCTGGGCAGGCGACGGCCCATTGGCCGGAGGAGCACGTGGAGAGTGGTGATATTCTTTCGGAACCCAGATAGGCTCGGGTGGACCCATAGCATGAGGGAATAGGGCCTCGGGCTCTTGAGGAATAGGATCTTGGTTTCGTTGCATTTTTTGAACCTCGGTTTGGAGGTGGTTAATCTTGGACACGAGCTGAGCTTGGACTGTCATCAGATTTGGCTGTATGACTGGTGCTTGGTCTATATTCTCCATGGAAAATGGATGGATTTCGAATTCATAAGAAGTAGTAGAAGAACGGATGAAACTCCGGGGTGATTTGACTGAAGACCGAAGCTAATAGGGAGCCAGGCCAAGGGCATGCGATCGACCTGAGAAGGCGTAGGATGAGATTTTTTTAAAAAAAAGAAGAATTATTTTTTAATTTTCGATAAAGAAGAGAGAAATGTTTTTGGATTTTTGATAAATAAGGGAGAAATGTTTTTGGATTTTTGATAAAGAGGGAAAAAATGTTTTTGAATTTTTGATAAAGAAGGGAGAAATGTTTTTGTAGACAGAACTCAGCATGATTATTATGTTTTCACTTGTATTTAATTCTCCTAAATGCAATGCCGGACAGGACCCGAGCCTGGAGAAGTGGGGGTCTTAATATATGCAAAGATACGGTTTGGACTTGTAACCAGGCTCACGGATAGGGTCCCGTTTTAAAAAAGTGCAAAAATTGGGCGGCAGACCGACCCAGAATTTCAGTAGAGTTTCAAGTTGAAACCGGGAATCTAAAGTGCGTGGCCTAGGTCTGACACCTATATGCGGGTATGCAGTTGATTAGGTGAATCGGCAGGGGTTCCTCCTTTGACGTGACTTCCATGATATACGTCTTTCTCTTGCGGGCAATCAGTACGTGTGGACAAGCCATTTGATATACCTGAGTGAACGTGAATTGCCTCACCATATACATCATGGGGATGGTACGTATGAGAGTGAATTCGATATGCTCGACGTACGTGAATGAATTCCCTGCGATATACCTCCTGTCATGACTTCGGTCAAGCGATATGATGCGGGGGAATCGTTCGATATACGTCGAAGGTACTTGGCTAATGGAAGGTGAGAGTCATATCGCTTAGGCTAACTACGACCTGTCGGACTAGCGCCCATCACGAAGTGACCCTCCAGTTACTGGGTAAAATTTGGTCAATATCAATGCTCTTTGGTGATGTCGTGTGAATCATTCATGATTATCTTATTTGCATCTTATGATGAGAATGCCTCTTCTTGATTATGCCAAACAGGGAACAAAGTACAAGTACCCCAAGTATGGATGGGTTATGTGTGCAACATGGGGATATACATGTGATCCTAGGTGCACGTGGTGTGAAGTGTACATGGAGAAATTTCTACAAGTTTGTGAACATAAGCATAAGCATGGGATACAAATGGAAAAGGGGAACATACGGATATAGGGGGAAACATAAGAAAATATAACATTCATGTAAATAGAGTCAAGCCCACAAATAAAAACACAAGTCCCCAGCAGAGTCGCCACTATGGCCATCCCCGATCCTCGCCGCGCGGGCGGGTAGCGTGGAGGAAAGGATCCTTTGGGTCCCGCATCCCCCTCGGGAGCACTTTGGCCGACGTCGTTTGAGATGTGGAAATGTAGAGAGATTCAGAGTCGCCAGTCTATTTTACTCAAAACAGACAAAAGAAAAAGGGGAAGCCACCCCGAAGGATGGCATCCAAAAACATACTGGTGCGTGCGAAACCAAGATGATTCGAGAAGGGTTCGGAGGCTTAGTTACGAAATGGGAAGGTGTTAGGCACCCATTCCGCCCTTTCGGTCTCTCATGAATATTTTCTATTTTCCTTTTGTTTCCCCCCGTGATATGTGTGCATTTGTATGTATAGAATGGAGGTAGGAATCTTCGACTTGTATCATGGAAAATATACAACGAGTCATCCTTAGGAAGATATAAGAATAATATTAGAAAAATAAGATTTACGCGATTACCCCTACGTTGATTGTTATAATGGAATGATAACGCATGTGGGGTTATACGTCACTAAGGGCAAGTATATAGAATATAAGAAGATTAGAGTAGATAGAAAAATGAGAGAAAAAGTGGGAAAAAGAACTCGAGTCCCGGGTTTTACCCCGAGATGCCTACATAGCCTATAAAGGCATCAAAGTCCACGTAGTTCGCATACAAAATGAGGGGTGGGGTTTATCCCATAAATCCAAATGGGGGATCTCTTATTTATGAATGTGTGTAGAAAAAGTGTTTTAGTTGTGAGAAAAGTGTGGGAAAGTTATGAGAATCCCTATTTGGAATTTATGAGCAAACCCTATTTTTCTTGTTTTTTGGTTTTTTTATTTATATAAAAATAAGAGATGTGCAATAATAGTAAATAAAATGTATATAAGGAAATGTGAGATGAGATAATAAAAATGCTAAGTAATAAAACAAGTTATTGCAAATTTAAGAGAATTTGAAGAGAAAGGTGAGAAAGATGGACCTTCTTGAAGATCTTGAGATTGGTCTTGAATGTGGGAGAGAAACCCTTGCACTTGGATGGTGATGGAGAGTGGATAATTCACCAAGTTTGATGAAAAGGATGATGAAAAGTGGAAGTAAAAAAGGGATTTGGAGGTTGAAATCACGCTGCCT
The DNA here is from genome assembly GCA_949130495.1 of Sambucus nigra. Taxonomy (NCBI): domain Eukaryota; kingdom Viridiplantae; phylum Streptophyta; class Magnoliopsida; order Dipsacales; family Adoxaceae; genus Sambucus; species Sambucus nigra. The sequence goes on along the minus strand of OX422207.1, from coordinate 750,997,552 downwards.
TTGAGAGAGGTTTCTGGGATTCGTTGAGATAGGTTTTTATCAGATCTGGGCTCCCTTGAAAATGAGGTGAAGGCCTCCTTTTATAGTACCAGGTGAGTTCCGATCGACATAGACCTGTTCCTGCCTATCGACAGGTGCCGATAGGCGGGGTCTGGAACCTGCCATTTGGCAGTGCACTTCAAGCTTTTTCGAAAAATCCACTGCCGAGGGAAAACCGTTGGCCAGAATCATGCATGGGGCATACCGTTGGAAAGGTAATCCAGATACCTTATAAAGTACTTTGGACTTCTCACGGGTTTGGGAGTTGACTTTGGGTCAAATATGGCTCGGAAGCATTTATCGGTCCATTGGACGGGGAATAGCTCGGACGCAAACGGATCGTTTATACGCATGGTAAGTCCGAATCATGCACGGGGTGGACCGTTGGAAAGGTTAACAAAAGTACTTCGACATTCCAAAGAGTTTGACCCAATGTGGGGAGTTAACTTTAGTTAACCAGGCCTGGGAAGCATTCGGTGACCTCCCGAAGTCAAACGGATCGTTCGTCCGCATGAAAAGTCAAAATCGTGCACGGGGTGGACCATTGGAAAGGTTATTCAGTGCCCTTTGAAGATTCATTCAGCCTTGATCCAGCTGAAGAGTTAACATAGGTCAAACAGAGCCCGGGAGCGTCCGGTGGCCTCTAGGTCAAGTTTCGGACGTAAACGGATCGTTCGTCCGCATGGTAAGTCGAAATCACGCACGGGGCAGACCGTTGGAAAGGGTATTCAGTGCCCTTTGAAGATTCATTCAGCCTCGGCCGAGACAAAGAGTTTGAATTTTGGGTCAAACTGAGTCGAGGAGTGTCCGATGGCCTCCAGTTCAGTACTCGGGACATGACCTGGGTTTACGGTGATGAAGGGAGGTATTAGGGACCTAAGGAGAGTTAGGGGGTAACAAAATGGGGTGTTTACACTAGTAATCTATTCTTACAAGCTTATACTTGTATTTGGACTAGCTTCATTGTTCCTACACTTTGCACATCTTGAAAGAGCCTTAAAACAGTACCTAGGCCCCCTTAGATAACTCTTTCAGTTACTTGCTAAGTTCCTTTGTACCTTCAACAAATTCCACAAGACCACAAACCCCCTTGACCAAAGCTCAAGGGGTCTCTAGATTGTAATACCAAACTACATTTTCATAAACAATCATAACACCTTGGTACAATAGATATATAACCATATCTTGAAGTCCGAACCACTTTAAATCTTTGTCTTATATCTTGACACTTCTTTATTCTTACCCGTCTGAAGTGCATAAGGGAGCACCTGTGGGTCTAAAGGAACATATGATTTTAACGTCCATCAGTTTGGTGCCATCCGTGGAAAATGACAAGTTCCATTCCTTTTAAATGTACATCTTATCCCATTTCAAAATGGTGATCAAAGCTACCTTATCTATTTCCTTCAAGAAGATGGAGGCCCAACAAAAAATTCTCTATCAGCGACTCACAACCATCCTCAATATGATTTATTTACTCCCAATGGTAGATGAACCTATAGTACTAGAGAAAATCTAGATTATGGAAAACCATAGACCCTAGTTAGAGGGAGAAAATAATCTAGAGGGTGTGCCTATGTCCCGCAAATAATCATCAACTTTTTTCCCTATCAAGTATAGGATATCTCTACTGGAAGACCATTCTCAAGGAGATTCCAGGGAAGCTAAACCCCGGGTTGGAGAGCTAAACAAGATGAAATATCAGCAAGGTAATTTTCTCAACCAGTACAAGAATTAAACTCTTAGCATCATTAAGTTTTCCCTTCAAGAGATGTTGTCTCCATTCTCTAATGACATCCAACATTATGACCTTACCCCAAAGTGGAAGATGCCTAATATTGAATCATTTGATAGGTCCAAGGACCCCCATAAATCACATAGAAACATACAGAACACTACTGATCATTGAGGATACCTCATATATGGTCATGTGTCATGATTTCCCAGCTACCTTGAGGGGGATGTTTAGGCATTAGTTTGTAAATCTCAAATTAGGAACCATTACAAGCTTTATAGAGATGGAAAGGTAATTCGTCAATCATTTCATTAGAGATCAGAAAATAAGGAAGCCTATCACTTCCCTCCTTCAATTAAAACAAAAGGCTTGGGAAGAGATTAAACCAGGAAGCACTCCAGGTTAATGATTTGAATAACACCATTTATGTTGTTGCCTTCACCTCTAGCCTCACCTTAGAGGATTTGCTATGGTCCTTTAGGAAGAAGCCTCCTAAGACCATGGCTGAACTGCTGGAACGAGCTCATAAGTACATGGATGATGAGTATGCTATCTCAATAAAGAAGGATATGGCTTCCACCAGCAGGGGAAGTGAGAATACATCTTTTACCACTTAGGGGAGATTTCAGGAGCAGTTGAGGCCAAAAGGAATAAGGATTCGATCAAGAAAGTCAGGCCTCTAGTGGATAAACACATCACTTCCCTCATAACCATGGTAGAAGAGGTCTTCACAACTGTTAAATCCCAAGATATTATACCTCAGCTAAAGACTATGAGGATCGAGGACAACAAGCCAAACAAGTCTAAGTATTGATGATTCCACAAAGATCACTTCCACCTTCAGACTAAATGAGACCATCGAAGGAGTGATTAAATGGGGTACCTTAAAAAAATTGACAAAGATTCTGGAACAGGTCAACAAAACAACAATAACAACAATGGGAAGATGGATAATATCCATTTAATTGACGATCAATGCATCTCTAATGACTTTATCAGAGGTGGGATCTCTACCACAACCAAAATGGCCCACCTCAAGAGTTTTTAAAGTGAATAGGTACAAGTAAACCACATTTCTCTCCCCCACCAAGTCCCCAAGGACATTCGAATATTGGTCTTCTGGTAGACAAACCTCAAGAGGGTTCGACAACCTCACAACGATCCATTTATGATCATAACAATAATGGGGAATGCCAATATGAGAAAGATCTTGATTGATATTGGAGGCTCTACATAAATATTATGCTCATATGCCTTTGAGGTTTTTGGACTTGGCGCCAAACACATTCAACTAACCACTACCCCTCTCAATGGATTTAACAAGGAGTGTACCTATTCCTTGGGGATATTACTATCCCCCTTATCCTTGGTCCCAAGTATTGCTGAACAAAGATTTTGAATAAATTCATAGTGGTGTACCTCCCCTCAACCTACAATGGCATTATAGGAAGACCATTTCTCAATAACTTGGACACATTGATCTCAACTCGTAGGATAGTAATGAGATTTACGACCTCTAATAGAAACGAAGAGGTCTTTGGAGACTTAAAAAAGGCTCGAGAATGTAACATCACTTCCATGAAGATTAAAAAGAAGCTTCTCAGTGCACCACATGGCTTAGCATAGGCTCTAGTAAACCTCCAGAGGTCTTATTTCCCCCACCACAAAATTTTGAGCTCCCTCTCGAGAGCTTGTGCATAGGAACCTCAACCCCATAAAATGAGGATTAGTTACCACCAAGAATGAGATTACAAATAAAGGTTAAGAACCAAGAGCAGCAGATTCCTGAGAAGACGTATATTATCCCCTGAGAACCATTATAAATCATGCACTCTACTATTTCAACGAAAAATAAGACTTTTTGTTACTCGTGATATATCCCTCTAGAAGATAAAGGTATCTGGACAACTATCTAAGTTATGAGGATTTTATCCTTGACTTAAGACTAACAATAAAAGGTTTTAGGACTAAAAAAATACTAACAGAATTATTGAGATTTCCATCCATAATTCTAAAAGGCTAAGGTCTAAGGACCCATGAAAAACCCATTTCCTTATAATGAAAACTTTTACTTTACCTTGAAGTTTCACAGAAAGACATACGAATTTTATACCCTCCATTTGTGAAAAATCATAAAGAAAACAATTTTTTTTTAAATTTTGGCGGGATAATGGATCAAATACAAAAAAGATATTCAAAAATTCACTTTTCTATGTCTGGAGGACTCACACCCTTATAAGGACTTCACCTTACAAAAAATTTCAGCCTGGTGGTATCGGACCCTTATAAGGTCATAAAAACTTAATCTTTTTTTAAGTTTGGAGGTTTTAGACCCTTATAAGGACTCCATATTAAAACATTTGTTAGTCCGGAGGCCTCAGAACCATATAAGGACTTCAAAACTTCATGTTTTATAAGTTCGAAGGCCACATACCCTAATAAGGACTTTAAATTACAAATATTTTCAGTCCATAGGTCTCATACCCTGATTAGGACTTCAAACATTTAAATTTTTCGCAAGCCCGAATGTCCCACACACTTATAAGGACGTCATATTATTTTTTTTTTAGTCTGGAGGTCTTACACCCTTACAAGGACTTCAAAATTCTATTTTTTCTTAATTCGGAGGTCTTAGAACCCTTATAAGGATTTCGAAAGTCAAAAGTACCTATGTTTAAAGGTCTTTTAACCCTATGTGGAACTTCAAGTTACATTTTTCCTAAATTCGTAGGTCTTAAGACCCTGTAATAATTTCAAAATTCAATTTTCCCTAAGTTCACAGGTCTTATGGACCTTTGTGAGACTTCATGTTTCAATTTTACTCAGTTTGAAGGTCTTAGGAACCTTATAAGGAATTCTATATTTTTAAATCTTCAAATTCAATTTTTAAAGCCGAAGGTCTTAGGACTCATTACAGGTTTGACTTTTGAACACTTATTCCCAAAAATTTTGGCATGACAGGTGTTTGAACAAAAATTACGGGCTTCCAATCTCACAAACTCACAAGAATAAAAATGTTAAAGTTCTAAGGCTCAACACTCCACTATAGAACCATAGTCTTAACTTCAGCGAACTGCGCAATATGAAGAAGAGGTCTCAGGTCCCTTAGATATACTACAACAAAATTGATTCCCCAATTATCTCGCTTTACCAAGGAATCTTGGGAACTAGGGGTATACTATCTCATAAATCTCAAGCAGTGCATAAAGTTTCTTAGTATATAGAAAATTTAAGTAAGTACGAAGTAAAGGTAGTTGAAAAACATCATATTTACACTCCAAAATATATGTTAATCGAAGAAAAGGAGATTACAACAACGAGGCATGTGGCCAGATCAATAATTTAAAAAAAAATAAAAGGCAGATTACATAAAAAAAACTTTCAAGGCTTGAGCATTTGGTGGTTCACAGGGGCTTCACTTGTTGGGGAAGAAAGGAAAAAATATCCTTTAAGGTCTCACCATCTTAGGCCCTAGGATTAGAGGCATCCTCAGTGTCATAAACACCATTACCCTCATCGTCAGAGCCATCTTCCTCTGATTGACAAGCTTGAGGAAAAAAATTAGGGATCTAGACCTTAGGAAGAATTTCTTAGACCTTGTCCTTAAAAGCCTAAAATCCAACACTAAAGTTCAGAAATAGGTATCTTTTAAAAACCTCAGACTTCTGACAGGCATGAGTTAACACTGAGATGCGGTGCAAACCTATCATGGAAATGCTTCATACTTATCCAGGACCTCAGCACACTTCCTTTGAAGCTCTTAACCTTGAAAGGTCAGTGCATTCTTCTCAACAGAAAAATCTTTGACTGTCTATCTTAAAATCCCCACCTAATCTTATCGCCAAAGGAGTCTTCCTTTAATTCTCTAGAACTGAGTCTTTTGGCCTTAATGGGCCTATTTTGTCACCATAATCTCAACATGATCAGGGGCGATAAATACCTCTACCTTTGCTAAAGACTTATGATAATCAACAAGTAAAGTGGCATTGTCTTTGAGGGTTTTCTAATTTGAGAGATTCTACTGCTCCAAAAGGTCAACTTTGGTCTTTAAAATTCTTTTTACCTCTCAAGAGCCTCTATCCATAGCTTCAGATCATAGATAATCTGATCCAAGTGTTGACGTGTAAGGTCACAAGTTCTTGACATCTCATATATCTTTTTCCATGATCTATTGCCACCGAGGACATCGAATAAGAGGTCTTTTGTTAAGTACTAAGCCGATAAGAAGCAAGAGATACGAGGATAAGGAACATAATGTGAAAAATCTAAGGATGAATTCAAGGAAATATGCATGTTTTCCTATCAAGTGAACCTATTCTTCAGCATTAGCAGGGGTACCTCTACCCCTCAGAGTAGACACCATGTCTGAGCTATTTTCTTCACTAGCGCATGAAGAGTATCTCAAGGTAAGATATGGAGGGGGTCCTCTCTGACGATGTGGGCACCTCTATTTCTCCTCTCCCTGAGGGAGACCCACCTTCCTAACATCTTCATCCTTTAAGACCAAAGGTTGAAAGTACCTTGGAATATAAGGAGCTCTTGGGGTTACCCCAGGAGTCCCACCTACCATCGAGTCTTCTTGTATAAGGGGTAGGGTTTTTTATCTTTGAGCCCTAGATTTTAATAGAGATAGACCCCAACTTGTTCTCTTCCAGCACCTTGACTTTAGTAATTGGAATATCCATCAGGTCACCAAACTTTATAGGGTTAATGGTGTTGGACCTCTTCGTTTTATTAATCATGGCATCATCAAGGATCCTCCTTTCCTCCCGTTCATCTAGTAAATCAATTAGACGTCAGAGTTAGCCTCAAGAGAAATAATAAATATGGTTGATAGGAAGGTATAAACTACTTACAAGGATTGTAATCAGAAAGTATAATAGGCTTATCTACTGAAGCATAAGCCCCTGCAACCTTTGGAGGGTCAGCCCTACCCTTGGCCTACTCATCCTCATCCTCACAGGCCCTACGACGCTTAGTATGAACCGCATATATGTTCTTCCTCTTCTAGATAACTAAAGGAGAAGGCCCAACTTCAAATGTGGTTCCTATAATGATCTTGGGTTCATTAAGGATTCCTAAATATGTTAAGGGCTTCGGCTTAGGTCCCAGACCACCGTTAAAGCGGCATTTAGGAATAATAAGACTTTTGAGTCTTAGTAATACCATTAAAATCTGACATCTGAGCCTTAATAATCCCACTGAACTTCGATGTGATACGATTGGGAACCACTGCAAAAGGCCAGTAAAAAGTTGAAATCTCAAAGAAATTATGAGTTAAAGTAATGAAATGAAAATGAAGTATCAATTTACCCACTAAAGGAGGAGTTTGCTAGAGAATGGGGGTAGCCAATGCGCTCAGTTGGATCTTAGGTAGCCCAAACCGCCCTCACCCTAATGAAGAGGAATTTTTCTCTCCAATTTTTGGGTGCGTTGTGTGTACTCCCAAATCTCACTACATTGGGCCTAGGGACTAGATATTTCAGGCTCTGTCAGTAGGATTTCTCTTCTCTTGAAACCTATATAACTTAAAGAACTGGGCTAGGGAAACATCATACTTCCTCCCATTAGACTCTTTAAAGGCTAAGACCGTATCCATCAAACTTCTCCACAAGTTTTCCACTAGTTGAGAAGGGGCTATGCCAATAGACTTCAGGATTCTGACTGTAGGTAGGGGGATAATCTAGCCCCGCATAGAAAGAATTCTCACGGAAGCGCAAGTGGTTGGACACCATAAAGAAGACCCTCTTACGAGGCTTTGTAGCCCTGAAGGTGATTTTTTTTACAATTTTATAAGTTTTTTGAAGCTTGGCTAGATCTTGGTCAGTAGTACGTGAGGTGTGTTAAGCCCCTCCAGCAAAGTCAAGGTTGAAGACCCTTTCATAACTCATCGAAATTTTCTTGGTGGAACTGATACACGGGGAAAGCGAGCCGAGGGATCAACTTTTGCCTCCACCAAGGTAGGTAGAGGTAAAGGATTAATGTCCAAGACTTTAAGCGGGATGTATTCTCCGAAGATAAGGTTTACTTAGTCAAAGAGAAGTTTGGTTACTCAAGAAAATTTTAGGGAGAGAGAGAAAGAGAGAGAGGAAGTTAGCAGTGAAGAGTTCTACTGTGCCTAAGGAGCTAATTTATAGCCTCCGAGGCCTAGGGTTTTGGTTGATGTTTTCTCCCAAAGTTGGATGCCTCAATCACTTCAAAGAGTTTAGTCACCAACACCTGTCCATAATCTAAATGCGATCTCCTTACAAATACATTTTAATAATGATAGAAATCTCAATGGCCAGTTATGACATTACCCCCAACTTTCACAGAGGATAGTATTTCCCCTTATAACCTTTTTAAAAGGAAACACGAGGCTAATGATGACGCCCTATTGCACACTCAGTGTTTTAAATCTCTCCTAATTGCCCAACAGCCTTCGAAGCAAGTCAAAGTTCCTAAGGCTGGCCCCAAACCTCAGACATTCCACCATTTTCCTTATAAATCCTCTGTTATGCTTAAGGGTAAGACATGGTACTATAGTATACCTCAATCTTGTATTCATCTCCTAGAGAAGGTCAATCGTTCCAGCATACCACCCTAAGAAAGCTCAGATACCACATCATCAAAGTTCCATCATGCCTTTTGATCGAAAAAGACCCCGGGTTAAAGGAAAGTGACCTCTCGAGACCACCCAGACCTCAATTCTTGTATGTGATAGTACATAGTAATTTAGGATAAATTTTAAGCAACTCCATGATACTTTCAGATACCTTGGACCTCTAGTAAATCTCCCGCTAGCGTTCTATCGAAGTAGGTGAGAATCAGAACACTATTTCACCTACTCCCATAACCCTACACCACTTGAATTAAATTGTACCATCAGTATTTAATGTGCTCAACAACCAAGGTACTCCACCTGCAAATACTTTTCCCAACACTCCACCCTCGTCCTAGCACCGCCAGACCTCACAATTATCAAGGCCATGAATTGATAGCCCACTTATTCTCTCTCCAAGAGTTCTCCTATAAATAGGAAACTTGTTCAATGTGAGAGGGGCATCAATCTATGGCATTCAAAGAGATTATAACATTCAAGTAACCAAACTCACAAAATTTATAGCATTACTTAAGTGTTCCCACCTTAGTTTACACTTGTAATCTATTATTACGATGAGCTATACTTGTATTTGGACTAGCTCCATTGTTCATACACTTTGTACATCTTGTAAGAGCCCTAAAATAGTATGTAGGCACCCTTAGACATTTAGTTACTTCTTAAGGTCATCTGTACTATTAACAAAGGCCGCAAGACCTCAGAATCCCTTAGCCAAAGCTCAACGGGTATCTTAGACTATAACACTTAACTACATTATAATAAATATGCATAACACATTTGTACATTGGACGTAGAACTATCTCTTGATGTCCAAACCACTTTAATCCATTGTCTTATATCTTTACACTCCTCTCCTCTTACCCGTTTGAGGTCCATAGGGTATCACTTATGGGTGTAAAGTCACATATAATTTAACACCAATCACTCTCAATGGTGTTCATTATTTTTTACACATTCCAGATATGATCTTATGTTCTTAGCTAATGCTCTTATCATGTCATTGGCCTTTTTCGATAGTATTTTCTTAATTATGAACATTGGACATATATCTCAAATTTGGTAAGTGTGATAATAGTGCCTATATTTTTATCTTATCAAAATAGGGCTTGGAGTTGTTATGTTATTGCATAAATGTTGTTATGGCATATAAAACCCTTTATTGAGATAATTTGTTAGCATATCATTTGGTACAATTTGACTTCGATCTTATTCTCATTTTCCCCGTGTAGTATATATTTTACGCTTTGTCAAAAGATATATACAATATTCTTCATTGTGGATATCACATCTTTTTGAGCGATAATTTTGTTTACCATATCCTTGCTCTATTTTAGTCGTAATTGACCTCAAGCTTGATGTTGTTTATTCATGTCTTAGAGTAAGTGGTATTAACTATGACTTCGATATTGATACAAATTTTCCATATATGTTAATATCATAGTTTTTACATTTGGTATAAATATGCTAAATAATATACAAATGGTTTTTAGTCATGTGTGTCTTGATGATAGTTAATGGGATCATAGGATAAATTATTTATATCATATTTTGATGTATCCTACATCCTTAGTGAATGCTATTTATTCTAGTATATATACTTGTAAGGGTATTAATTACACTCATGTGCTCGAATAGGACTAGATTGTCTTATTTCGTTGACTAAAATAAACTTTGAGTCTCGTCCTTGAGGTTGTTCAAGAAAAGCATCATGAAAATCATTCAACGGATATTCTCACCTTCATGTATATCCTTTCATACCACAAGTGGAAAGGTAAATGGACATAACGACTTAAGAAATTTTTTATCACACAAATTCTTTTTATAGAAAATATTTTTTGTGTTTAATGTGTTGATATAGATATTTGGACTTGTTTGTAGATAAAACTATTTTGAAAACCTTGTCGTTTCATTTTATAAAGGTTGCAGAGGTTTGTCGTAGGACTTTAGCCACGTTGAGACCTTTTCTCGATGCTGGGAAAATATCTCGTTGGCTGAACCATGTTCCAAAGATTTTTTCTTTGGCTTGCCTTGTATCTCCAATGAAAGCTCGCCACAATGAGAAAGATGCTCGCTGCAATTATACTTATACAACTTGTTAGCGTGGTGTAAAAGACACTTCTTGCACTAGATTGTGCATGTATTTCTTGATACTTATGTAAATTAAAGATTTGACCATATCCTTTATAGCTTTTATGAAGCACCTTATACTCTTGACTTACTTGAGTCTACATTTTATAAGTGCTCATCTAGTTTGGAAATGGGGATAAAATTTGAGTCCCATCCCCTAGATACCAAAGAACCTCAGATTCTTGTCATGATGCCTCAATTCATTCATTTAAAGGTAAATTCTCAACGATCACGAACACTAGGATTATATATATATATATATATATTGCATCATTTGATTGCATGCCTTAGATTCTGGGTTAATTTGAAAGATCAAGAAAGTCTATGGTTTCTAAAGAAGAGAGAAACTGAAAACCTTATCATTTAGATCTTTTTGTAATTTGATAGGACTTGTTTTTATAAATAAGTGTGCGTGTGTACATGCATGTGTTAGAACACTGTCACAAACACTTGTCACACTACAACACAAGAAGTGTTGGCTATAAGATCTTGAAACGTCAAGAGTCGACGGAAAGCTGTAACAAAATGTGGAGAAGTTAACAAGCTGGGAAAGCCACATCAACATCAGAACTGCAGAGAAGTTAGAATCGAACTAGTGGGTACATATTCTAAAATTGTATAGATATGTTTTGTTTGCATGTGTGTTAAATAGTTTGTAACTTGTATATTTTGTTTTAGTGGATTTTTGGTTTATGACTTAGAAGTCACCGTGGATGTTTCCTCAGTTGGGTGAGGTTTTACCACGTTAAAAAATGTATGTACTTAATCTTTCTACATCTCTTCATCTCATTCTTGTTAGTGTGATGACTTAACTGATTTAAATTGTTTTAGTTTTGTTTTTCAAAACTTGTTACATAATCTTGAACATATCTCGTACATATTTTTATTAAACATATCTTGTGATTAATCTATTTGATTTAAAGAAAACAGTTTCCCCAAAAAGCAGTTCGGAGTTACTTAGATATTTTAATCTTGAATTAAACAACTTAAGTGACAGCTTTTCAATTGGTATCAGAGCTTTGGAAATTTTCTTTAAAGATCTTGTGTTTCTAAAATTGTTTTCTTAAAATTAAACAATGGATGAGAAATCTGAAAGATTTGGTAACTTGACCAACCCCCTTCTCTTTGATGGAAACAACTTTCCTTACAAGAAAGTAAGGATGCTTGCTTTCATACAAGGAACCTTGGGAGATGATGTCTAGGACATTATTGAAAATGGATATCCTTATCCTACTAAACCAGCCACTGAAGGAAGCAATGATATGATTAAGAAAGTATTAAGTGAATTCATCCGAGAAGAGAAGCAAGCCTCTCTGAACAATAACAAAGGCAAGAATGCCATTTTTATGTCTATAAATGAACATGAGTTCAAAAGGATCTCATCTTGTACCACTTCTAAGGAAGCTTGGGATACACTAGTTACTGCACATGAAGGTGACACTAGAGTTAAGGTTGCTAAAATACAGATGCTTATCCAGCAGTATAACTCTTTAATCATGTCAGACTCTGAATCATTTGATGACTTTTACATTAATTTGAATGACATTGTGACCAAATTACATTCTAATGGGATAACTTATGATAGACATGAAATTGTTTCAAAAAATCTAAGGTCATTGCCACAGAAATTTGATAACAAAAGATATGTTATTGAGGAAATGAGTGATCAAAATCTCACTCCTGAATTACTCAGTAGTAAATTGAGAACTGTGGAAATGGAACTAGAATTCAAGAAATAATTAACCCAGTCCCATAGGAAACATACTAGTTCCAACATGAGTTTTCTTCTAAGCTGATAAAACATGTGCTTAGTATTCCCAATAATGATTCTGATGAGGAATGTAATATATATAGTTTGGATAATTAGATTGCCTTGATGTCAAAGAAGTTTAAGAAGATTGTGAAATTTAGAAATAAAATGGCAACCAGACAAGGTAAGCCAAATTATCCAACTCGGTCTAATCACAAACCTCGTGAGAAAGGTCGAGACAAATATCACAAGGACATTCATACGAGACCTAACAAAGATTTTAAGAATATTGAATGTTTTAGATGTGGAAAATTGGGTCATATAGCACAAGATTGTAGAGTTAACTTGAACAAGGCCAATAAACATACTAGGGCCAACATTTGCAAGACATGGGATGATTCAAGTGACTCTGATAATGAGGAACCTGAGTCATCTGATGTTTTTTATCCTTGCATCTCTTTCTTTTCCAAGATAATCTATAATGATGATATGCATGTGCCTAAGTATGAGGATGATGCTAATAGCTCTACTTCTGTTGTTATGAATCATGCTGATACTGGTTTAGATTCTTTAATTTCAGAGAACACTGTTAGTTCTACAACGGGGTGTGTTAGTCAAAGGGACAGTGATAATGATGATGTCAATGTATGTGTGAGTTCAAGAATTGAATCCTTAGGGGTCACTTCACACACTACACTTGGTGATTCAGAAACTGAAGACCTCCGTGATGTTCACACACTTTATGCCAAAACTCTCAATAAAAGCTCTAGACTAGAGAAGATAGTGAAAGATATCACTAAGAAACTAGAATACCTAAGTATAATGGTTAAACTTAACGCTGAAGAGTATACTAGCCAATGTCTAACTCATTAAAATGAAGTCAAAATTTTTTTATCAAAAATTGAAAATTTTGATTGAATCAAATGAAATTCTGGAGAAAAAAATATAAAGGGACATTATTAGAATCGGAAAAAGATAAGGAAAATATAGTAACTGAAAATAACTCCAATTATTTTGATAATTTTATTGCTGATTCAAAAACCAATTCTAATGATAGAACTGGAATAGGATTTTGCCAAAATTCAAAGACACAAATTAAAAACTTTGAACCAATCAAGTTTATGTCTGGTGGCAAAAGACCTATTGAAACATGTCCAGATTTTCAATCACTAAATGATGAGTTTGATAAAAAACAACAAAAGTTGGATATTGGAGAATCAAGTAACTCTAAGTGTGATAGTCTACCTAAGGCTAAATACGCCTGCCCTCTGATTAGGAAGAATGATTCTGTGTTTCAAACTATACTCCCTAGGAATAAGGTTCAACGTTAAAATCCCATGAAATCTATGTTTAGAGACTTTCCTAAGGAGATAACCTCTACAAGCAATCTGTATTGCTCAACTGTGACATATACGGACATTCTTTCGAAGGTTGCTACTCTAGACATTTAGTTAATCCTGTCTGTAATACTCCTTTATACCAAAACTTTAACTACTTTAGGAGAAGCTGTAACAATTATGTTCTGCCTAGACAACCAGAAAAAACTCTAATTATAGAAAGAGAAAGACTAGACCTAAAAGATCATTTACAAGAAGAATTCCTAGGCACATTCCTAAACCAAATGCTCATATCCTCCATAAAACTAAAACGCATGCACAAAATATTTTTCAATAAAAATCGAATGCTCGCAAATTTTATGAAATGAGAGAAAATATGTGCAAAACAAAAACAAGAGTTATTTATGTTAGAAAAGATGAGTTATTTCCCCAGATAAAGTGTAACATTGTGATTACTGCTTTAAAAGCTGAATACACTCCTTCTGGTTGGTATTTAGACTATGGGTGTTCAAAACATATGACTGGGGATGATACAAAACAAAACCAGCTTAGCTGGAGGAAAAGTTATTTTCGATGATGGTGTATCATCTCAAATCATTCGTAAAGGAACACTCCAAGAAGAAGGATTGCCTTCGCTTGAAAATGTTCTTCTAGTAAAAGGTCTTAAGGATAATCTACTTAGTACTCGTAATTTTGTGACTCAAATCCTGTCACCTTTTCAAAGAATAATTGCAAGATTTTAAATGAAAAAGGTCAGTGCATAATTACAGGACTCATGACTCTTGACAATTGTTATACTGTCCAAAATAGTACTGAAGTCTATAATATTGCCAGAATGGATGACAATGAAATATGGCATAATAGGATGGGTCATATAAATTATGATAGCCTTAGTATATTGTCTTCACAAGAAATAGTTAGAGGAATCCCAAAGATCAAACCTATCTCTAACATTATCTGTGGATCATGTCAGGAAGGTAAAATTGTTAAGGCACCTCATAAAAAAGTTAAAGATATCCTTACCTATAAACTCTTAGAGCTCATCCATATGGACCTAATGGGTCCTTCTCGTACTGTTAATCGTTGTGGACACAGTTACATTTTAGTTATGGTAAATGACTTCACCAGGTTTATTTGGGTGGCCTTCTTAAAACAAAAGTCAGACACTTTCAGAACTTTTTTGAAAATATTACTTTTTATTGAAAATGAAAAGGACACTCATGTAAATAGAATTTGTAGTGATAGAGGAGGAGAGTTCATAGATACAGGTGTTATAGAGTATTGTGACTATAATGGTTACAAACATGAATTTAGTGCTCCTAAGACTCCTCAACAAAATGGAATTGCTAAGTGAAAGAATCGTACCCTTCAAGAGATAGAACATGTTATGATTCATGCCAAGTATTTACCTAAATATTTTTGGGTAGAATCAATTCGTATTGCGTGTCACATTATTAATAGGGTCTATCTTAGGAATAATTCTAAACAAACTCCTTACGAACTATGGTATGGGAAGAAGCCCAATCTTAAATACCTTAGAACTTTTGGTAGTACATGTTATGTCTGTAAAGACAGAGAACTCTTATCCAAATTTGAGACTCGTGGAGATAAAGCTATCTTCCTAGGATATTCTCCCGAAATTAGAGCATATCGCATCTTTAATCTTCTCACAAAGACTTTAATGGAATCCATAAAGGTTATTGTCAGTGACACTACAATTGATAGTAAGATAGGAGAACCAATTATTGTGGAAGAGTCTGAAATCGTTTTAGAAAATGACTCTCTAGACATAGATGATTCTTTACCAATTGAGAAACCTGAAGTACCTAACTAGGTTTCTAAAGATCATCCCATAGATAACGTTGTTGGTAACCATTGTGAACCTGTATGTACAATATCTCAATTAAGAAACTATGCTCATTATGCATGGTTTGTTTCCCTTGTGGAACCAAAGAATGTAAATGAAGCATTGAATGACCCTCAATGGATTTCTGCCATGCAGGAAGAACTTCTTCAATTTATCATTCATGATGTTTGGTATCTTGTACCTAGGCCTGATCATAAAAAAATTATTGGCACACATTGGCTATTTAAAAATAAAACTGATGAAAGTGGGATAATCATTAGAAACAAAGCCAGATTAGTGGCCCAAGGATATTCTCAAATTGAAGGAATAGATTTTAATGAGACGTTTGCTCCTATTACTCGCTTAGAATATGTTCATCTTTTCTTTGCCATGGCCTGTTACTTGCACTTTAAGCTTTTCCAAATGGATGTAAAATCGGCCTTTCTTAATGGAAACTTGACTGAAGAGACCTATGTTGAACAACCCAAAGGGTTTATTGATCTCAGTATCCAAATCATGTTTATCGTCTTAAAAGGGTGTTGTATGGTCTGAAACAAGCGCCAAGAGTTTGGTATGAGCGTCTTTCCAACTTTCTCTTAGAAAAAGGTTTTAAGAGAGGCGGAAATGATCAAACTCTATTGTCAAACATTTTGACAAAGATATTATTATAGCTCACGTATATGTCGATGATATCATTTTTAGATTAACTTCCCCATCAGAAGTTAAATCATCTTCTGAAATTATGCATAAAGAATTTCAAATGTCTCTTGTTGGGGAGTTGTAATTTTTCTTGGGTTTTCAACTCAAACAGAATTCAAAAGGTTTATTTGTTTCACAATTGAAATATGCTTTAGAGATTGTTAAAAATTCGGTCTTGAAAGTGCCAAAGAAGCTAGAAATTCCATGAATACTATGGTCAAATTATGTAAAGATGAGAGTAGAAAATCCATAGATCCTACTCCATATCGTAATATGATAGGAAGCTTACTATACCTTACTACCTCGTGTCCTGATATTATGTATGCGGTTTTCATGTATGCTCGTTATCAAAATAATGCTAAAGAGAGCCACTTAGTATGTGTAAAAAGAATCATAAAATACATAAAAGGCACTCTAAATTTGGGTCTCTAGCTGTTGTGCCCAATTACTTTGGCTTAGGCAAATGCTAAATGATTATGGCATTCAAGAAAACCAATTGCATCTCTATTGTGATAATCAAAGCGCGATCAATATTTCTAAAAATCCTGTTCAACACTCGCGAACAAAACATATAAAAATTAGACATCATTTTATACTCCAATTAGTTGAGACTAAGGAATTAGAAATGAATTATATGCCTACTGACTTGCAGTTCACTGATACGTTTTCTAAGACTTTGGATTATAATAGATTTCATTCTTTGCGAAAATCGATAGGAATGGTTTGTGCTGAATAAACTTATGTGACTTAAGTATTTTTTCCCTTTGTCCATTTGAGACAAAATAGGGAAAAATTTGAATCTTATGAGTTCATTTTTTCTTGTACATATGATTAAATAGCTTCATATTAGTCATATTTGTAGGAATCTGTACTGTTGTCTACAACATATGTTATTAGGGTATTGGTTTGTAATTAGTTGAGTTATGTAATTTCCTTTTTCTAGGATATGGGTAGATAGAATTTTTGTATAGGAATAGGTTTTTCTTATTTTTTTTCGTATCCCTGCGAGTCCTACTTGACTCAAAGGAGATTTTGTCTCATATTTTTAAAGGGGGAGATTGAAGCACCTTATACTCTTGACTTACTTGAGTCTACATTGTATAAGTGCTCATCTAGTTTGGAATTGGTGACAAAATTTGAGTCCCATCCCTTAGATACCAAAGAACCTCAGATTCTTCTCATGATGCCTCATTTCATTCATTTAAAGGTAAATTCTCAACCATCACACACACTAAGATTGCATACATATTATATATTTTATCATTTGATCGTGTGTGAGTTAATTCCTTTTTAAATAAGTGTTTTCTAATTTTGAGATATTTTAAACAATTTTTAATTGATTTTTAAGAAATTAAAAGTTGGGTTTTAAAACATCTGGGGTCATTATGCTAATAATAATTTTATCATTTCTTACTTTAATGTTAGGTTGGGTAGAATCCGAAATAGATTGAGACTTGAGTGTGTGTGTGTAATTATGTTTGCATATGCATTTTTAGTTCATCTGTGCCTTACACCTATCAACATTATGACTGCTTGATTTGTGTTTGTTGTTAGACTCAGAACCTGATTGCATGAATTTTATCCCAATCCCTGTGAACCCTCTTTAGACCAATCAGAAAGAGTTTAATCCACTGCTGATGTTAAACCGTTGGATGAAAGTCAAATGCCTATGGAAAAATCTCAGCCATTAGATTTGAGCTGATATTCTCGAACCTTCCTTGCCTAGTATAAAAGGAGGCTGAGCCTCTTCCTTTCAAAAACTTTTATCAGTTCGTCAAAATGAGAGAGAGAGAAAGAGAGAGAGAAAACAAACCCTAATCTAGTTTCAAGCCCTAATGTCACCCCCTAACCCCATTAGGATATAATTAACTAAATAGTTTACAAACCACAATTATAATTTATTTATTATTTAGGTAATACATATTGAAACAACTTCAAGGTTAAAATGCGAAATATTAAAAAAATCCAATCGTTTTAAGGAGACATAATTTCAATAGAACTCACATATCATTTAACTTAATTACAACTAGTGTAGTGTATAAAACAAAATAACAAGACCCTACTTCTATGTACTCAACCTCCTAGACCTGGCAGTGGCAACTGGAAAACCTGAAAATGTAAACATATAAAACCATGAGTTTAAAAACTCAGTGAATGTACTACATCTCTATATAATAAAAGTACTATATTAACATCTCAACATATTAATATATACATCTCTGTGCCAAATTAGGCCATATACATATCCGGAGTTAATAAACCCCACATCTCCTGCCCGTAGGCAATAATCATATCCATAGGTTTTAAAAACCTAACATCTCCTGAATTGCATAGCAACTCAACATATCCTGACTTTTATAAAGCCATAACATCTCAACATCTCTTGGATTTTAAAAAAGTCATAACATCTCAACATCTCTTGTCTTTTAAATAATCCATAACATCTCAACATATAATACATATACATCATATCCAAAATCAACTCAGTAAGTACACTCACATTGGGTTGTCAATTATGTATTCACCTTTCCCTCTAGTGGAGCTGAACTTGGTTGATTTTCCCTTATACCTGTTAATCCAACTAAATCAGTACTGAATCTCAATCATAAGTATTATCTTAATATAATTATGTACTTTCTTCGACTACACAACCACAATATGATTCCACTTAAGTAGAATCCCAAGAAACATGAGTAAAGTCGAAACAATGGTATATATGTTGATAGAGTTATGAACATTCAATCGTAGAACATACCTCATAAGAAATTTACAACTAAAACCAAGTAACTATTAAATCATACTTCTCAATGTATAAACACATGAAACATGTACTCAAAACACTCTTTGGAAAGAGCAGATAAAAACATTCTTTCATGGAGTATCCAATATGGCCTCAAATCATTGTCCTCCATACTTAACCATCCAATATTCATAAATAGTACAGATACATGTGTCCAAGATTATCAATATGAAAACATATCGGAATATAATTTCCGTTACAAGTGACGGTGTAATTTTTCAAGCTTCCTAGGGCAAGTTATGGCCATTTCTTTACAACACAAGAAATCTGCCCTACAAACTCCTCTATTGTTCCTTCGACTTCCAAGAATTTTCATAATTTTTCTACAACATAACTTTCTATGATTTTCAACAAAATTTCAGTAGACATAATTAATAGTACATAATTAAAGTTTCATAATATTTGGACTTCATTTTATATCTCAAAAGCTTGACCAAACTCATGGCATACCGAAATGAAATATGCAAACAACAACTATATACCAACTTGCAACCATCACTAAAGCCTAACCATAAGGAGTTAAATTCTAATTTTCGGATATGATATGAATGTATGAGTATATTTTCATATCCAATTGGAATTTATGCATTCCAGTAAGCACACAAAGAGATATACAAGTTTGAATACAAAGGGTTTCAATACAAAGCAATATGACCTATAACACCACTTATCTCACATATGAACCAATACATATTATCACAAAGGAGGATGGAATTTGGATCAATACTTCACGATTTATATACTTTGAAATAAGTATAATAGAATATTAAAACAATGTTAACAGATAATATTACCTTGGAAACACCTTAAGGATTTTCTTGGAACTGTTTCCCTAGATTTTCCTTGTAACCGTTTCTTCCTTAACTTCTACCTCTCTTTCCTCAAGCTAATAACACCTCAAACTGAACCTAGGGACTTATTTAATGAAGAAATAAGGTTAAGGTAGAGTTTTAAGTCGGCCAAGGCTGCCTCCCAATCGATCCAATCAAATTAAAACATTTGGTTTAATAAAAGACAATTTACCACTTATGGGAATTGACAGGTTTGCCCCTTGTTCGTAATTTCGGCCTAACATCTTACTCAAACATTCGTTTGATGCACCGTTTGTTGTGTTAAAACCCTAACTCACATGTCTACAACTATTTAGTTTTCACCTCAAGCCAATTGTAATGTTACAAGGGTTAAAACTAGTCCTAAACAGGAACATTTCTATCGAAAATAACCAAATCTTGTGTTTGTAAATAATTCGACAATTCATGATTTATGAAAGTAGAATTATACTAACCATAATCAATTAACATTAGATATACTAATAACACATTATTCATATAACATAGGATAAGTATGATATAAATATAATTTATCATAATCATATACGGGTTGTCACACCTAAACTCATTTTAGATCCAAAACCAAACCTGAGTGTTTGAGAGTTATTTTGGAGATGGTTTGAAGCCTTTTCGTGGTTTGAATCCTCTGAATTTGAGATCTTTTATCCAACTTAGAAATTTTAAGTTTGATCTCTATTTCTTTTTATAGAAACCACAAATCTTTCTATTTTATGTCATATTACACTTAGATCTGCATTATTTCGTTTCTCATCTTGAGAAATCATATTTGTTGATTATTTTTTTCTGTAAATGTTTTTCACAAATCAAGAATGAACAAATTTATTTTCTGTTTCTAGTTCTTATGAAACAAGACTTCTAATCTAGTTGGAATCGCAATCAGTGGTTTACAATTTCAAAAACATTTTTAAAACCCTCTGAAATTGTTTAAGACCTTGACCGTCTTTTGAGCAAGGTAACCTTGGATTATAGATTAATTTGAATGATCAAGAAAGTCCGTGGTTTCTAAAGAATAGAGAAACTAAAAACCTTATCATTTAGATCTTTTTGTAACTTGATAGGACTTGTTTTTAAAAGTAAGTGTGCATGTGTACATGCATGTGTTAGAATACTATCACAAACACTTGTCACACTACATCACAAGAAGTGTTGGCTATAAGATATTGAAAAGTCAAGAGTCGAAGAAAAGCTGGAATAAAGTGTGGAGAAGTTAGCAAGCTGGGAAATACACATCAACATCAAAACTGCAGAGAAATTAGAATCAAACCAGTGGGTACATATTCTAAACTTGTATACGTCTATTTTGTTTGCATGTGTGTTAAATTGTTTGTAACTTGTATATTTTGTTTTAGTGGATTTTTGGTTTGTGATTTAGAAGTCACCGTGGATGTTTCCTCAGTTGGGTGAGGTTTTATCGCATTAAAAATTGTGTGTACTTAATCTTTCTATATCTCCTCATCTCATTCTTATTGGTGTGCTGGTTTAACTATTTTAAACTATTTTAGTTTTATTTTTGAAAACTATTTACATAATCTTGAACATATCTTGTACATAATTTTATTAAACACATCTTGTGATTAATCTGTTTGATTTAAAGAAAAGAGTTTCCCCAAAAAATAGTTCGGAGTTACTTAGATAGTTTAATATTGAATTAAACGACTTAAGCGACTACCTTTCATTTTATATTATGCCACTTCATGTATGTCCGCTCCTTACTTATTTGTTCGTTCAAGATCCTCTTGCAAGCTTGTGTTTCTAAGTAAGTATATTGGAATTCATTTTAAAAAGTGTAAGTGTAATTTTTTGATTTATTTGTGGGAATAAATATTTTTTCTAATTCTTGCCACAAGAGTCAGTTTAGGATAGAAAAATCCTTAAAAGACAAAACTTTCTTTTATCATTGAATCTTATCTTCTTCCAATTTTTAAATATTGTCTTTTTTTCAATCCATCTATTGATGTCTAAAAATGGATGGGGTCTAAATTTATAATCACTGATAAATGAAGATAAATAAGCTAAGAAAACACACAAGAAATATGGTTTTTATAGTGGTTCAACTTTAAGAAGAGACTACGTCTGATGTTGGCATAGGTGATTATAATAACTCGATATGGGGGATGCTTGTGCTTTGTTAAATCGTCCATTTGAGTTAAGGGAGATCATGGATTTATATTTGTTAGGAACTCAAGAGATGGAATGCCTTTATATCTCCAGGGGTTACATTTGTACACAATAAATATGACTCTAGATATTCAGGGATGGTCGCTATTCCACCCAAGTAGTCTTTACTATCATTAACAGTTCATGTTCTTTGTGTTGGTTGGCATGCCAGACGACTAAGTGTTTTTAAAGCCGACCAAGATAGCTGGGTAGCCACGTAGGAGGACATATGTCTACTTTTCATTGGTCCATGTAGGAGAGTAATTTTTACATACAACAAGAACCCCCAATGCTCCATGCTTGATGATTAATCAAAAGTATGGAGTATTTATTCAAAAAATTTCTTGGCATAATGTCCGAAAGTTGGTTGGCAGCCGACCTCCTGCACTTTTAAAAAAAATTCCAAAATATCTGATAATGGAATTTTTGTAAACAATTCAAACTTTAGCAATTCACCAAAGGGTATGTTGGTCTTTTTATATGTTGGGAATCGTGTGGTTTTGGCAGTTCAAATGTTTGTATAGTTAATCATTTTGTTTCTATTTTTGAGGCAACTTATTAAAGGACGAAGGTTTCCCTCTATTACTATTTACCTCAAACCTTTTTAACTTAGAGTTTTCCTTTCATCTCAAGTTTTTATTCTCAAGCTTTTATCCTTCATCTTCACTGCTTCTCAAGTTCTTCAATCTCTGTAAGCTCTCCCTTTCTCTCTTGTGATTTTTTTGTCTTCCAGTCATGGTGTACATCGTAGATGAAAGTTCTTTAGAGAAGTTTTGGGAAAAAGGGAAAATTCCATGTTAGGTAGATTTAGAGATTGCTGGTGGACCTATTAATGTGTATTCATTAGTCGAGGGTTATTGGATTCCCAATTTGTTCATTACTGAGTGTGATATCACGTTTCCCCCAAACCCGTTGTTTCTTCAATTTTGTTAGTATTTTGACATCGTCCCAACAAGAGTAGCCCTCAATATATAGAGGGTTTAAAATGGGGTGAATAGGCAAAATGAAATCCATGGGACTCACATTGGATTCCTAAACTAATGTTCAGCTATAAATTAAGAACCATTGGTGGTAGTACTTATTATCTGAAGACTAGGAAGTCCAATAGGGCATTGGTGGTTAACTTTTCAAATTCCAACAAAGATGACTAGGATTACGGTGTTATAGTGAAGAATTGGCAATATGCGCCCTTCTTGAAGGGGTAACATCCACTGGGCCCAGGTGCCCCTAGGAAGGACATGGCATAGTTCATACTTTTACTTTTTAATTTTTCCCTTGCTTATCAACTATTTAAAGCTTTGCTGACTAACTTAATTGTTCTGTTTTTATGTAAAGGAATGTAAAATGAATTATCCGAAGGAAATAGAGGTTAATATTGATAACCTTAAATGTTTGTGGCATCCATCAAAGAGTAGGAGAGGAGCATCCTCGAGAAACATCTTTCTTTCTGGAATACAAGAGTGTTGTCACCTCCTTTATCACCCATCCTTATGTTGTTTTGCCTCAGTCACGCATTAACATAGATGAGGAAACAATGCCCACTTCTTTTGCTGCTAAGTCGAATGGAATAAAGCTTTCCCAAGGAGGAAATTCTTCTACCTTTTAATCCCTATACATTACTACCATTCCCAATTTACCTACCGCAGAGATTGTGAAAAGAAAGATTCAAAATTTTCTAGCTAGATCTGGGTCTCCTCCCCCACCTTTTAAAAAAAGTACTGCAACTGATAAGAGGCCTCATGATACTGAAAAGAGGCCTTAAGTCCTCACCACTAACGACTGAGTTGTTGAACCTCAATTCAAGAGGTTAAAGAAAGGTTTCAGCAGCCACCAAGAGTTGTCCAAGAAGTCATCTGCTGATAAAGTAAGAATTGAAGAAGCCTATGTGGTGATCGACCCTAGTTGGCTAGGGGTTTGATAAATGATGGTACTCTTCCAACAAACAGGTTAGTAGAAGCTCCCATGACCAAGGCCCAACTTTTTGAGAGGTCTAGAAAGAATTTGGCATTGGTAAGTTCGTATCTCTTCTATATATCTTCAATAATATTTACTGAATTTTTTTATCTATACTGATGTAGAATACTTATTCTCTTGTAGTTCTTGGTAGATTATAACTAGATGCTGGAGAAAGATGACAAGCTAAAGGCCTCCTCGGCTGATGTGAAGGAAGCTTTCGAGTGTTTGTGGAAATACTTACAGGCCTTTGGGGAAGCCTTAGAGAGAAAGAGAAAAAGTTTTATAACGACAAGGTTAAGGCTACAGAGGATAGGGAAAAGGGAGAAGAGGACCAATAAAAGGCTGCTAATGACAAGTTGACCTTGGCCGAGCAGAAGCTGCGAGCAGGGTAAAGGTTGCTGAAGATAAGTCCTCTAGCCTAACTGCCAAGAACCTTTATATGAAGGCCAAGAGAAATAAGTATAAAGATGAGGCTAATAACAAAGGTTGGGATAAAGCTTTCGCTACTACAGCTATTCAAACAGAGTATGCCAAGAAGCTTTCGTATAAGGAGGTCTAGTTGAATGCCGTAAAAGAGGTCAGCATCCAGGCAGACTCAGAGTTATTTTAGAGACGTGACCCAGGAACTCCTCCTAAGTTAGTTGAGGACTTTGATGATGAGGAGGGTTCTGTAGAATCTTCCATGGTGCCTACAAATACTGTTGACCTTCATTTTGATGACCAGGACAAGGCCAAGGTTTAGCTCCTTTCAGTTATTTTTTTTCTTTTTTCTTGTGTATTTTCCATTTCTTCTCCTTTTACACTGTAATGGAATCACCTCTATAAACTTTAACTTATCAATGAAATGGAACAATTTTATTCAATATTTCCAACACTTCTTTATTGATATTTTATTATTTGATCATTACTACTTATTTTCCTTGGTCGAACCTCAATACTTATTCTTGTATGTTTCCAGCTTGATGCCAAGAAAAATATGACAGTTTATGTTGAATCCTACCTATGGACATGATGCAAAAGTCTTCTTGAATCATGTCCTGTAGCTTTGATAGATGAATAGTTAGTGGAGATACTTGGTTTTAATGCTTCTGACCAAGTGAAAAATGCTTATATATGTCTTCATTGTCTTCTTGACAGCGTGGTGGAGAATAATACTGTCTATTATGAAATAATTGAGCAGTTGCAGGAAGATCACAAACTTTCTCTGACATTGCTTCTTTCTGACTATGAAGCTAAATATAAAGCCTCGAGTAAAGTATGGGGGTTTGATAATAATGTACAAAACATCACTTCTTCTTTGAATAAGAAAGAAATTATGCTGAATAAAGAAGCTGAAACTTCTCGAGAGATCATTGCACTCCTGGAAAAAGAAAATAAATTTTTGAGGAGTGAGCTTAGTGTCTTGAAGAAGATAGTAAACACAGGGCCAATTGAGGGTGTCTAATTCTTAGAGATGTAAAATACCAGACTTATGGAGGAATTAGAGGATTTGAATAAGAGAAAAACCAAATCTGTCCAATCTTCTAGGCAAGTCATGGTTGCATGACCAATAGTAGATACATAAATAACTAAGAAAACCTTATCCAACGAAGTAACTCTACTATAGGAGAAGGATAAGGCTATCAAAAAACTCCAAGATAGGGTGGATCGACTAACTTACAACTTCCATAAGAAACCCATGGATGTATGGATGAATGGGTATGATAAAGCTTTAACCTATTTTGATAAACACATGGAGCAAGCAAGGTCGATAGGGTATAAATGGGATTAAACTTGTTAGGACTATTGAAGATACCTGAGGATAATGAATTATGGCACTGGAATGATCCAAGGATGTGGGATTATCCTAATTCACCCTTTAAAATTTATGTTAATTGGATTCCAATTGATACCATTCCTCAAAGCCTAGCTAGAAAATATGTTGGATATTATGATCTTTTAGGAGAGGATCAATATTTTCCCCCCTACATCTGTTGAATCGATCGATCAGCAATAGACGTACTATGATAAGAGATTTTAAATCTGTAACTTGTCGAGCACCCTTGATGAGCCTCCTACTTGAATGAGCAAAGCTGAAGGAAAATGCCCTATTGGGTAGGATTTTATTTCTTACTTTTTAGTCAGTGTATTGTAATGCCAAATATTTAAAAATGAAGTTATTTTTTATTATAAAGGTTGTTGATTCATTTTAAGCTTATGATTAGATTTCAATTAGTATGTCAATTAGGTAATCTGTCTTATGACTAATTAATTTGATTGTCGACTAAGTAATCTGCTTCAATGATAAATGCTTGGTTCATGGTTGAAACCATTTGTAATTGTGGACATCCCCGATCCTTACTCAGAGAGAGAGGAGGGTTCATCTCACGCGGTGAGAGGATCTTGGTCCCGTGCATCCCTCTGGGGAGCGCCTCGACCGTCTTCGGCGATGTGTGAGGTGAAAAATGTAGAGAGATGGAGTCTCCAGTCTATTTTACTCAAAACAGACAAAAGAAAGTGGAGCCATCCCGAAGGACAACATCCAAAGAAATGTTGATACATGCAAAATAAAAATTAATTCGAAAAAGGTTCGGAGGCTAAGTTATGAAATAGGAAGGTGTTAGGCACCCCTTCAGCCCTTGCGGTCTCTCATGGATTGTTGTTATTTTTCTCTATTTCCCCGTGATATGTGTGCATGTGTATATGTAGTGGATATAGGAATCATTGACTTGTATCATGGAAGAGATCAAGCGAGTCATCCATAGGAATGTTCCTAAAAGTAATATTAGAAAATATTATTTATTCGATTATCCTAGCGTTGATCGTTATAATGGAACGATAACGCATATGGAATAATACGCCACTAAGAAAAAATATATGTATATGTAAATATATAAATCAAAAAGAATTAAATTAAAGAATTAGAAAAATAGAAAATGAAAACAAAAGAAATAGGACTCGAGTCTCGGGTTTTACCCCAAGATGCCTACGTAGACTATAGAGGCATCAAAGTCCACATAGTTCGTATACAAAATGAGGGGTGGGGTTTATCCCATAAATCCAATCAGGGACTTCTCTTATGTGTGGGTGTGTGTAAAATGGTGTTTTAGTTATGAGAAAAGTGTGAGAATTCCCATTTGGAATTTATGAGCAAACCCTATTTTCTTGATTTTTTGGGTTTTATTTATATGAAAATAAGAGATGTACAATAATACTAAATAAAAATTATATTAGGATATGTGAGATGGAGAGAATAAAAGTGCTAGGTAATAAAACAAATTAAGTCGAATTTAGGAGAATTTAAAGAGAAAGTTGAAAAGGTTGGACCTTCTTGAAGATCTTGAGCTTGTTCTTGGATGTTGGAGAGCTACCCTTGCACTTAGATGGTGATAAAGGTTAGTTAATTCACTAAGTTTGGTGAAAAAGGTGATGAAAAGTGAAGTTTGGAAGAGGATTTGGATGTGGAAATCACATTGACTTCGAGAGAGGTTTTCTGAGTTCACTGAGAGTGATGGATTTTAGATCTTGGCTTCTTTTGCAATGAGGTTAGGCCCTTATTTTGATAGACCCAGGGAATTTCTGATCGACATAGGCCTAGGCCTGCCAATCGGTAGGTATTTTTAGGCACACTGCCTATAGGCAAGATTTGGAACCTGTCTTTAAGCAGTCTCTTTTAGGTCCTTTAGAAAAAATGGTCATAAAACAAAAACCATTGATTCGGATCGTGTACAGGGTGAACCGATAGAAAGGTATTTCATAGACCTTCAAAATTCCTTGGATTACTCCCGGGTCCGAGAGTTAACTTCGGGTCAAATGTGGCTCAGAAACGCTCGTTGGTCCTTTAGATGGGGGATTGTCGGATGCAAATGGATCGTTCGTTCGCATGGTAAGTCAGAATCGCGAACGGGGTGGACCATTGGAAAGGTTATGAGGTTTAATTCGACATTACAAAGAGTTTGACCCAGTTCGGGAAGTTAACTTTGGTCAACCGAGGCTTGGGAACATTCGCTGACCTTTCAGAGTAAAATGGATCATTCGTTCGTACCATAAGTTAGAATCGAGCACGGGGCAGATCGTTGGAAAGGGTTTCAGTGCCATTTGAAGATTCATTAAGACTCGGTTGAGCTGAAGAGTTTACTTTGGTCAAACGGAGCCCAGGAGCATCCGGTGACCTCCTGATCATGTTTTGGCAGAAAATGGGTCGCTCGTCCGCACCGTAAGTCAGAATCGCACACGGGGTGGATCATTAGAAAGGGGGTTTTGTGCCCGAGGATTCATTCCATATCGGTCGAGCTAAAGAGTTTAAATTTTGGTCAAACGGAGCCTGGGAGTGCCCGATGGCCTTTAGGTTAGTACTCGGGATATAACCGAGGTTTGTAGTGATGAAGGGAGGTGTTAGGGACCTAAGGAGAGGTTTGGGGTGCTATAATGGGGTGTCTATATAGACCCTATATGGGTGGGTTTGGAACACACGATATCTGTCAAATAGGCACCGCGTGATGCCTTTGAAAGAGGATGACCAGAGGTCGAGGACGATTTTGAGGTCCTAAGGATGAGGATAACCAATTCAGAGGGTCGATGCCGAATCGGAGGACCTAAGGGAGCATACTGGGGAAGGTAAAAAAGGAAGTGATGAATAAATATTGAGGTCAATTCCTAGGACCTAAAGCAATGCAAGGGATGACCAATTCTACGGGCCGAAGCTAATTCTGAGGGCTTAAATTGTGATGACTAATTCTACGGATCGAATCCAATTCCGAGGGCTTAAATTGAGATGACCAATTCTACGGGTCGAAGCCAATTCTGTGGGTTGAAGCCAATTTTGAGTGTTTAAATTGAGATGATCAATTCTGTGGGTCGAAGCCAATTCTGAGGGCTTAAATTGAGATGATCAATTCTGTTGGTCGAAGCCAATTCTGAGGGCTTAAATTGAGATGACTAATTATGGGGGTCGAAGCCAATTCTGGGGGATTAAATTGAGATGACCAATTCTGCGGGTAGAAGATAACTCTGAGGGTTTCAATTGAGATGACCAATTATGCGGGTCGAAGCCAATTTCGAGGGCTTAAATTGAGATGACCAATTCTGTAGGTTGAAGCCAATTCTGAGGTCTTAAATTGAGACGTTCCCAGGGAATTTTTTTGGGGAAATTACCTCATGATTTTTATTTGAGCTGGGGAGCTGATTGTTGGGGAAAATTTCGTGTCTTCCGAAGACTTGCAGGGGAATAGCCAATTGGTTGCCGTAAATCCCACCGGGGAAGTGATTAGGTGGTTAAGGGTTTGGAGGTTTTGCTCGGGGAAATTTTAGACTTTTGGTGAAAAAGGAGATAACCTGAGGTTTAGGATACTTTAGGGGTCCTCTATGGACATTGCCAGGGGGATTCTCTTGGCTTTTGAGAGTTTTGATGGGGAAATAGGGGTTCTTCTTGAGGGAGTGTGAATTTTTCTTGGTGAAAATGTTCTAAATCTCCCTCGAGATTTTTAGGAATTTTTTGAGGATTTTACAGGGTTTTTTAAGAGTTTCTGTACGAAAATTTAAGGGGGGTGCTGGTCGGCATGGTGTGGAGGGTGCCATTCGGCAGTGTCACAGACTTTTGGACTGCCTCGAGAAGGTGGAAGGTCAGTGCCGATCGATAGGTGGGGCTGAAGTGATGATCGGCACGACCCTTGGCTTCCTATAAAAAGGGGCGAGTTCCCCTCATTTTTCACAACTTCTTGCCTTCTCGCTTTCTGCTATTTTCTTATGAAAATCATTCTAGCATTCCGTAACATAAAAAATGGCCATTTTTGTGAGCACTACGGTACACAGGGAGTGGTTGTCTATTGATGACTGGGCGAATGTGGAGGGGAGGGCCAGGGAGCCTCTTGCTTTGGGTAGTGAGAACTCTTTTGATGCATTTGAGCTAGTGGCGGATGAGCAGACTTTACTGCAAGAGCAATCGCGTCATCTCTCTTCTAGGGTGGTGAACCCTGGTGGTTATGTAAGTACAAAATGACTTTTGGCATTCTTTTCTGGTGATTTCCTTTTTTTTCTTGCATTTTGACAAGGCTTTTTCCTTGACAGTCTGATGTTTCTTTGTCGACTATGCGTGCCCGCGGGACAACGGGACTTAAGGATGTATGGGGGCACCTTCCACCTATGGTGTGTTGGGTAGTATCGTCAGCAAGCTTTGGGAGGCTGGCGTCTGTGCTGGATGAGATGACTCATTATACGGCGGTCTTATGGGCTTTGGGGGAGAGGTGGTGGGACACTACCCACACCTTCCATTTGGATTTGGGGAGATGAATGTGACTCCCATAGATGTGCAGCAGTTACTGGGGATGGATTGTGATGGAGAGAAGATGAAGGTGTATCACTCTTTGCGGGCGAGACCGGAGGTGGTGCGGGCGGCGCTAGGTGATGTGGGGAGGATAGTGTCTGGGGAATCCATCCATTTGTCGCTGTTTAGGGATGTTTAACTGAGTAGGATGATTGATGTGGAGGATGGGCTATAGGTGAGGCAGATGGCCCAGTTTTTTATCTCACTGGTGTTGGGGGGGTTTTGGTGGCATCGAGTAGCGGCGTTGTCCACTTATGGTTTTTGACATACTTGAGGATGTTTTCGAACAAACCTCTCTATGATTGGGGGAGCCTGACTTTTGATGACCCTTTATTTTTCTATGGATGCATTTAGCCGGTGCTATCAGAAGACTTTTACTGGAGCCACGTATCTTCTTGGGTTATTCTTTGGTTTGCACACTTTCCTTTCATGCATTCATATTTTCCTTGTGTGTCTCTTTTTTTACTCCAGATTCTTGTCTTTGGCAGGAGTGGTTCTATGAGGTCATTAGGGGTAATAACTAGCTGATTGCTTTGAAGGACAATATTGTTGGGGACTTTTTCCATTTGTACCGGTGGTGGAAGGCCAATCGACAGTCGAGGAAGTCTCCTTCCCTGCAGGCGGTGCGTTAGGTCTTGAATGGCCCGACGAGTGATAGGGTAAGACTTTTTCCTTCTTCAGTCTTGTTATTTGTGTGCTCTAATTCCATATTGACTTATATCTGCTGGGGATTTTTTAGGTGACCTTTTACCCTTGGCGAATGGTTGTTCAGGACACGGGGTCGACTGGGGTGAATGCGCAGATGAGGCATTTATTGGCGCATGAGTTTGGCCACTCCTGGTATCTCGGGGAGAGGGTGGTCCAACAGATTGCTGAGGAGGAGGTGGTGGTGCCACCTGTGAGGCCCCCTATGTCTATGAGGCGAGAGTGGATGCTTCCAGAGGATGTGAGGATCGCGGCGATGATTTGCGAGTACTATCTATTGTATACCAACATAGTTGTGTCGTATGATTATATGGACTTCGTGATGAGATGGCTGATGGAGCCCAACATATATGATGCGCTGCCCTTCCCTCAAACGGGTTCGAGTCGGCCAGTGGGGTCTTCCTACAGTGGTGGTGGTCCGTCGACATCTGCAGTGGCGATGACTTCAGAGGTTCCCTTTGTGAGGTTGCATACCCCTTCATACAACATTGGACAGACTACAGGAGGGATAGTGCCTATGTTACATCATTCTCATGCGATGGACCCAGAGGAGTTGGGCTTGACAGAGGAGGTCCTTCGTCATGTGGTAAACCTTTTTGGTCTTTTCTTTTTTCTTTTTTCTTTTCTGGTTTCTTTTGATCTTCTTTGCATGATACTGATTCTGCCTTTTCTTGCAGCAAGTTCGGGAGTTCACCACTTGACTAAGGGATTGGATATCTTTGGCGACTACTCATATTCGGGATGCGATTCCTGTTCCTTCTTGGTTGGTGCCGTCTGCCTCATCCGGGGAGGAGTCTGGTTCGGGTAGCGGTGGTGCATCATCTCATCACAGGGGAAAGAGAGTGCATCGCATGGATGAAATCTCTTAGAGAGAGGGGGAAGGGTAGGAGAGAGAGAGAGAGAGAACGTGGTTCGGGCTGAATCCCATTATTTTTTTGCTTTTCCTTTGATTCCTGCAAAACTGATGTAACAGAAGAATATCTACGCAATTCAATGGAGTTTTTTTATTATCTTCTGTTAGTAATGAATGAATGAATGCATATGTACTTTTTACTTTGCTGCTGAGATCGTAAAAAGAAATATTTTTAGAATTTTGAAGGAAAGTTTAAAATGAGAAATTATATAAAGACGGAAGGGGATTTTGAAATTCTGTTGAGAATATCAATTGATTTTATTCAGTTTTCTGATTTTATTTTTTGGCAAAAAGAGAAAAAAGGTAAGTTTCAAAAAATAGGGGGTTGCCGATCGACAAAGCCCCTTATCCTGCCTATCGTCAAGTCAGTCCAGTTTAATCAATCAAGGATTTGATTAGTACTCTCTTCAAACTTTTTTACCTTGTGGGGCAGGATTCCCTTCGATTTTTGCGGGGGTTGTATATTTTGTGTGGGTTTTTAAGTATTAAAAATGGGTAAGGGTGGAGTATTTTCATCACACCTTCACATTCTAACTTTATTATTCTGTGAGATGGCTCTCCCTGGTAGTGTTGAGTTTGCCAACTACCTCGAGACTTTGGAGGCGATGTGCTCCTACAACATCGACTACGATGATTTCAACATGCGTCGAGTCTCTTTATGGCATAATCGGCCCATAGAGTGGAACATGCTGATGGAGGCGGTATAATATTTTGGTACCCTGAGGATCATGTATTCCGCTTTGGCTTGGAAGAAGTTTGTCTGACTTATGAGGATTTTTTTCCCATGTTAGGGGTAAATCCTAGTGTTGCGGCTGCTATGCCTCGCCTTCGGCGGGTAGACCTTTGGTTACTGGAGGAATGATTTCCCTTCTGGTGGTGCAACAGTCTGTGCATTTACAGGAGGTTGGTGATGTTGGATATGACGGAGCCGTCGTTCTAGTCTTGGTTTCAAATTACTGCTGGTGACTAGGGAACTGCTGATGGGCCCATAACTTGTAGCCATTACTTCATGGATGTTATACCATCGTAATACTACGACGGTGATACTGGAGGAGACTTTGAATGGCCTGGATGTCTGGCGAGAAGGTCGTTCTGACTTTATGAGGGGTAGCCCTGTGATGTCGTTCATATGGTTGTCTGAAAGATTTCACCTGGTGATTCGGAATATCCTTTGTCAGCTGTGCCCAACTTCTTTTTGTGCCATTTCATCAGTATTGGCCTAGATATTGAGAGCTGGGAGAACTGATTTGTGGAGCATGTGTCTCTAAATCTGCACTCGTCAGTCCCTTAGTGGGGATAGATGCTGCTTATTCTGGAGCTGGGGGAATACCCATACGTTCGACTGGTTGGTCTCAGACAGACCTCTTTCTATTTCCCTTGGTGGATTGTACGCCAATTTGGTTAGGAGCAGATCTTGCCACCTTGGACACTGGACTTCTTTCCGATAGAAGATCTGATAGAGCGTCTGTGCATGCGACTTGGTCCTTTATGGGAGAGTAGGCGTCTGTCGACCTGTCCTTCTCAATTTGTTGGGAGAGTTTGGGACATCCCCGGGGATTATATGAAGTGGTTGTGGATAATAGTAGTCAACAAGATCTTGGTAGTGGGGACTGGACAAAGGTGTGTTGTCTTATCTCTGATACCATGGAGGGAGGTGTTGTGTTTTTTTCGAGGCTGGTTCGAGCTTATCGGTCTATGGAGCGTCTGCGGCACTCTAATAAGGCAGGGGAAGCTTAGGGACCCTAGTTTGTAGATGATGATGATGGAGCGGGATCCTTTGATAGCTATGGGTAAGATTCTTGGAGAGTTTGTTTTGTAATGGGGAAAAATTTGAGAGTTTATTTGGCTTTTTAGGAAGGTAGGGGGAAGGGATTTATCCGTTCCTTTTCTTATGTAATTTTACTGTAATTTCTCATTAGTGAAATAAATAAGTTTTTGATCATCCAACTGCGCCTTTTAATGAATTTTGTATTTTTGAATTATTTATACCGATCGTTAAGGCATGCATAATCCTTTTATTTAAGTATATGTAAGAATGAACTGTCATTCTCGGAGATAAGAAAAGAATAGTTTTTTGTGAAAAATAAAGGGCCGTGCTCATGTAAGATGTATGAGATGCCTACGTACCTCTGGGGTTTTTGAAAAGTTTAAATTTTTCTAGAAATGGTTTTTTTAGAGGATCAGGCCCACGTAGTTCTGGGTAGAGGGAAATGAAGATTTTTTTTTAATAATAGAAGGGAGATGAGAAGAGTCGTAGTGTGCAGAGATTTTGGACTAGGGGTAAAACTTCTTTAGACGGTCCAGGTTGATTGGGCATGCCATTTCCTCCCCGTCGAGGTCGGTAAGCACAGCGGCGACAAAATCTTCTTCACAATGTATGGGCCGCTCCAATTGGGCTTGAATTTATCTCAGGGGTCCCAGATGGGCTCTACTATTTCTTTGAGGGCTAAATCCCCCTCTCGGACACCGCAGTCCTTGACTCTGTTATTGAATGATCGTGCTATACGATGATGGTACCCTTGTATGTGATATAGAGCTTTTAATCTCCTTTCATCTAGGAGGGTCATCTCATTAAGACGGCTTTGGTATCGGTATTCGTCGCTGACCTTGCTTTCAAGCATGATGCGTAATGAGGGTATTTCCAGCTCCACTGGTAGGACTACTTTGTGACACCCCGCCTAATTAAATACCGGGCGATCACTCCTTTATTAAATTAAAATCAAGTGAACAGTTGGTTCATTATTAGCATCACTGTCGTAAAAATAACTTTTCCAAATTTAACACCCTATTTAATTAAGCTAAGTGTCAAAACCATTTTTTAACATTACTTTCCAAATTTTATTTTGACAATAAAGATTTAATTATCTACAACAATTCAATATTTAAAGAATCACACCACAATAATCTTGGAACATATAATCCAATTAATTTAAACATTCAACAACTAAACCCCAGCATTTAAAACTTAAAGTAAAACATACATGCTGAATAAATCCCAAAGTAACAGTACTAGAAATAACTGAAATACAAATGTCCCAATAAAACAGATAAATAGTGGAAAGGGTGACACATGCCCAATAAGGAGAATGATAGAAGTGGAATCAAGTAAATGAAATCGTCTAAGCAAGTGGCCTTCAACTCCCACCTAAGTTGCAGCACGTTCCTTCCAAGGGATCCTAAACAAGACGCCCCTATGGCTGGGAACCTGTAATATATACATATATATACAAGAGAGAAAGAGGAATAGAAACGGGTCGCAGCCCAATAGTGTATATGATTTAAAAATTCGTTTAGCAAGTATTTAAATTGATACAGGCCAATGCAACAACATATTAGTGCGACACTCTCTTGAGAAATTCTCGCCTCTCTTCTAATGTGCACTCCTATTGCACTAACCTTCCCAATGGTTTATCTCATCATATATCACACTATCTTTCCCCAAGGATTTAACTTATCTTAGGCGACTCTCAAAATTTAAGATTTAACAACATCATGGTTTAAAAAGGATAATTTCATTTAGTACAAAACGCTCATTTTAACTTTATTGATTCATAAAGTTTTTTTCAATATCATATTATACTTTTCAAAACAAGTATTTCCAATTTGAGTCATTATACATGTCTCACTTACCATAACACACTAGGCAGTTTCCCAAATTTCAGAAGTTCATATATATATTAAATACTCGTATATTATATATATTCTAACAGCACCCCACATAAAAATTATGGTGTGGGCATACTCTGCTATCCAATCCCCGTATCAATCGTACTAAAGGGAATACAAGTTCGGAATCACTCTCGAACTGTATAAATACATACACAAACAATATTAAGGCGAAGCATAGTTTCCAAGTCCAAGAGGTCAGTACATACCCTCACGTCTCTTAGGACCGTGACTACCGATTCGATAGCCTGTACCTAGGATTTCTATCTTCTAGGGTACAAGTCAATATCCCCCATAAGGCACACGAGATAAGATCGTCCCAGCGCGAAAACCTCAGGGATAGCAAGTAGCGCGGTCATGATTTTCACAAGTATATAATATATGCATACACAATCATATAAATATACCACTTTTATTATATCAATTTAGGTTTATCCAATAACCCACATTCACAACATTTATCCTTATTTTCCCATTATTATTTATCAAGTATAATGGTTCGTTTCTAACTTTAATTCGAAGGGTTTTTCCAACTTACTACGTAACCCTCATGGACTCTATTCGTCCAAATGTACAATTCAGTAGATATCCATTTATGTTCCAATGTAGCTCTCTCTTACGTGTCTCTCCCCTTTAATATATACTTACATTATCCGTTATGCAAAATATCCCAAAAATATGGATTTCGCCTTACATTAAAGGATTTTGAATTTTATTTTCAAAGATGAGAATTTCAAACGGTTTCGAAATCAGAATTAAATTGGAGTTTTAATTGAATTTTTATTATCTCTAAGAGTCCTCAAAACATAAAACTGTCTAGCAAAAAAAAATATTAAAAAACATTGAACGGTCCGATCGAGCTGAATTTTTTTTTGTAGCTTCCTCTCGTCTTCAGCTAATTCTCTGTAAAATTTCATCCACTTCCAACGGTCCGATCGTCCGAAATAATTTTTTTTAGTGTTTGTATCTGATTAGAACTCTTTTCTTAATCAAACTCTTTATCCTTTACATGACAAAGGGTTTCGAGAATATCATATAAATCATCACTAAATGAAAATTTCCCATCTCAAATTGGGTTTTTCTTCCATAAATCTCATCCTAATAACTCCTAAACTAATATGGATGATGCATCAGCGAAATAAGCAAGATAAACACTTGCCTGGGATTTTTAAAAATCTGGTTTGGTGTTGAATTTGGTGTTGTTGCGTTCCCCATCTCGCGATCTACGCGTTGGCGGTAGCGGCAGTGCAAACGGGTGAGTTTTGAGCCTTAGAATGCCTTGAGAGCTCTCTCCTCTCCTCCCTAATGGACATTCTAGTGTTTTGAGTTATCTAACCCTAGGAGATAACTTAAACATCTGATATAACCCCTTTAATTTTCGTGGATTTAATTATCCAAAAATACAAAATGACTAAAATGCCCTCCCGGGGTACTAATTAGGCCTAAAAAGGCCCCGAGACCCAAATCAAACTCCCGGGTATACTTTTCTGACTATCTCGACCCTTTCGGACACGTTGGCGCACTCAAAATGACCATACAAACAACTTATAAAATATTTACTTTTATTTAACAATATTTAGTCCCGACGCGACACGGGCACGTCCCGACTCAAATTTCTAAAATTGTCATTTTATTCACTCGTGACATTTAATATGGCCACTATTATATATTACTTTGCTCATTAGTAGTATTCAACAAATTTTCCCATAATTACTAACTCTCATCACGTTAATAATTATAACATAATTAATTTCCGGATTTTTATTAAATAATTAATTCACATTAATATTAATAAATCCCCAAATTAATATAGCATAAAAATACGGGGTATTACATACTTTCCCCCTAATAACGGAATTTCGTCCCGAAATTCAGAAAATAAGGCATACCTGGTAAGAACAAATCTGGATATCTCTCGCGCATATCGGCCTCACGCTCCCAAGTGGATTCCTCCACATTATGATGCTCCCACTGGACCCGTACAAGTGGAACTATCTTCAACCTCAATCTCCTCACACTATAGTCTAGGATAGCCACCGGTCTCTCCTCGTAAGAGCTATCAGGCTGCAAGTCTATCTCATCTATCGCGATGTGAGTATGGTCCATATCATCCCGAAGATACCGTCTCAACGACGAGATGTGGAATACATCGTGAATGCGATGTAAATGCTCTGGTAGTCCAAATCTGTATGCTACCGGCCCAATCCTCTTGATAATGGGAAAAGGTCTCACGTATCTCGGGGCCAATTTCCTTTTCTTCTCGAACCTCATCACTCCCTTCATAGGAGATACACGCAGTAACACTTGGTCCCCCACATTAAACTCCTGAAAGAACCGTTTCGCATCGGCGTAGCTCTTCTGCCTGTCATGGGCTACTTGAATGCGACTCCTTATAATCTTAATCCTCGCTGAGGTTTCCTGAATCACCTCTGGTCCTAGCAACTTGTTATCCCCCACCTCGAGCCAACAAGTTGGAGAATGACAAGGCCGGCCATACAAAGCCTCAAATGGAGCCATACCAATCGTAAAATGATAAGAGTTATTATAAACAAACTCTACCAGTGGAAGATGTGGTTCCCAACCTCCTCTAAAATCAAGAACACACATGCGTAGCATATCCTCTAACATCTGATTAGTACGCTCTGTCTGTGGGTGATAAGCTGAACTCAACCTCAACTCAGTACCCATAGCCTCCTGAAAGCTTTCCCAAAAACGTGATACGAAAATCTTATCTCTATCTGACACAATATTCAGGGGTACCCCATGTAATCTGACAATCTCAGCAATGAACAACTGAGTATACTGACCTGTGGTATAATCTGTTCGTACCGACATAAAATGATCCACCTTGGTCAAACGGTCTACAATCACCCAGATAGAGTCGTGGCCCCGCTGTGATGTAGGCAACCCTGTAATAAAATCCATGGAAATACTCTACCACTTCCACGCGGGTACTTCCAATGGCTGAAGCAATCCTGACGGTTTCTGATGGTCCATCTTCACCAGCTGGCAGGTAGAACACTTGGACACGAACTCAGCAATGTCCTTCTTCATCCCACTCCACCAGTATTGCCTCCTCATATCCTAGTACATCTTATCTCCTCCAGGATGTACTGCAAATCGGGACCCGTGAGATTGGGTCATCACTGCATAACGCAATTCTGCCCCTTCTGGAACCACTAACCTCCCATTAAACCTCAAACTCCCATCAGAACTAACAGAATAGGACTCAACACCCTCGGCTAAAAGTCGTACAATCTGTTCCTGGCAAAATGGGTCTGTGGTTTGGGCCTGTATTACCCTCGTAACAATCTCGAGTGTGACTGTCATAACAGATATGAAGGAACGGGCTACTGCGTCCTGGTGACCCAACTCCTTCCACTTCACTTTCTAGACTTCCGCTACCTCATTTACCGATCTACGGCTCAACGCATCAGCAACTACGTTGGCTTTCCCCGGATGATACTGTATGTCGAACTGATAGTCCTTCACAAACTCTAACCATCTGCGCTGACGCATATTCAGCTCTCGCTGAGTGAACAGATACTGCAGTGACTTATGGTCTGTGAATAAACGGAACTTCTCCCCCAATAAATAGTGTCTCCATATCCGCAGTGCAACAACGACCGCTGCTAACTCCAGGTCGTGGGTGGGGTAATTCTTCTCATGCGGCTTAAGCTTGCGGGAGGCAAAAGCTATAGCCTTCTCTTCCTGCTGAAGTACTCCCCCAAGTCCCCGTAAAGAGGCATCGGTGTAAACCAGGTACTCCACACCCATCTTTGGTAAAGCAAGGACTAGTGCTGAAGTAAGCTTGTCTTTCAGCTCGTCGAAAGCCAATTGACAAGCATCATCCCAAACATATGGTACCCCTTTGCGAGTCAGGTTCGTCAATGGACCCGCTATTTTGGAGAATCCTCGAATGAATCTCCTGTAGTATCCGACTAACCCCAAGAAACTACGCACTTCCATCGGTGTCGTGGGCTGTCCCCACTCCCTAACCGCTGACACTTTACCCGGGTCAAATGCTATCCCCTGTTCAGAAACAACATGCCCCAAGATTTGTACCTCTCGCAACTAGAATCCACACTTCTCGTACTTAACATACAACTGATGCTCTCGTAAAGTCTGAAGAACCTGCCTTAAGTGCTCGGCATGTTCCTCCTCGGAGTGTGAATATATCAAAATGTCATCTATGAAGACGATGATAAAATGATATAAGAACTCTCTGAATACTCGGTTCATTAAGTCCCTGAACACGGCTGGAGCATTTGTGAGACCAAATGGCATCACTCTGAACTCGTAAGACCCATATCTCGTCAAGAAGGCAGTCTTTGAAACATCTTGCTTTCTAATACGTAGCTGATGATACCCCGACCTCAGATCTATCTTCGAAAAGAAAGTTTATCCCCTCAGCTGGTCGAACAGATCATCGATTCGAGGCAACGGATACTTATTCCGTATCGTGACCTTATTCAACTCCCGGTAGTCCACACATAACCTCAGTGAACCATCTCTCTTCTTCACAAACAAGACTGGAGCGCCCCAAGGTGAGGTACTCCTGCGAATGAAGCCCTGACCTAACATCTGCTCTATCTGATCTCGTAACTCTCACATCTCCGCCGGATCCATACGGTATGGAGCGCGTGCTATCGGTCTCGTATCTGGCAATAAATCTATGACAAAGTCTATCTCTCGACTGGGGGGTAGGCCTGGTATCTCCTGGAATACATCAAAATACTCATGAATGAATGGGATCGAGTCTAAAGGAATCACAACCTCCTTAGAGGTATCCTCCTCTATATAATACAAATGAGCGGTCGAACCTCCCTCTGGGCGAGGCATCGCCACTACAAACATCTCTTGCCCCGGAATGGCAAAAACAATGCTCCCACCGAAGCAATCAATCATGGCTCTATAAGCTGCGAGCTAATCCATACCGATAATAATATCATGCTCATGCATATCTAAGACTAACATGTCTGCAGGTAATACCAAACTACCAATCTCTACCCCCACTCCCCGGCATATAAAGAAGATAAGTGACCCACACCCCAGTGGTGAGTCTACACACGTCACTGTGCTCTCTGTTGTGGCTAACAACACTAAGGCCTTCGTAAAAATGCGTAGCTATAAAATAATGTGTCGCCCCAGTATCAAACAAAACCCGACCCATAGTACCATGGATAGGAAACATACCCTCAATTACGGGTGGTGCCTGTAGAGCTGCTGCCTGGTGGACGTTATAGACACGTACGTACTGTAACTGCCCCTGCTGCACTGGAGCTGCTGGAATGGCTGGTGGGGCTGGCACCTGGGCTGGAGCTGGGAGGGCAGCTGGAAAAAGTGGTCTCTCTGGCTCATTACGGGCACCCTGCTGCTGTGGGGCCCTATTACCCTCTGGGCAATCCTGGCGCTTATGACCATGCTTGCCGCATACAAAACACCGGCCTCTAAAGTTACCTCCCCTCTGACCCTGCTAACCACGGCCCTACTGGCCGTTACCTCCTCGCCACTGGCCCTTTTGGCCCTGTTGATTAGGCTGGCCCTGCTGGTCCTGCCTATAACCCCTAAATCCCTGCCTGGAATCACCTGAACAGAATCGCTTAGCAGGGTCCCCCTGATGGAAACTCTGCTCGTGTTGACGAGTCTGTCCATGAGATGGTGCCCCACTAGTACTGCTACCCCCGGTCCTGCCCTGCTGGTTGGACTCTCCTGCTTCCCTGCAGATGGAAGCGGTGATCCTGGCAATGTAGTAACGCAGCATTGAGTACATCAGTGAAAGTACTCAGAGATAGATTCCCTATAAGATGCTGACGGATCCTCCAAGCTAACCCGTCCACAAACAACATTATCTTCTTACTATCAGTAGGTGCCTCATCTGGCACTATGGTGAGAAGTCTCGTGAACTCCTCCTCATACTCAGCAACGGTAGAGTTCTCCTGTTTCAAATTCAGTAATTTCTGCCTCATCTCAGTCTGCATGGCGGGTGGAAAGTACATGAGGGTCAAACCCCTCCCAAATAGACTGAATAGGGACCGTGTCCCTCTCCTCCAAGGTGGTAGTGAACTCCCACCTCTGCCAAGCGGCCCCCACCAGCTTAAAGGAAGCCAATAACTTCCTTTGCACGTCAGCGCACTCATACATACGAAGATGCCGCTGGATGTCTTTCTTCCATTGGCTGACTGTGACGATATCTGAGCTACCATAGAACTCAGGGGGATGCGCCTTCTGAAAAGCGTCCCTAACCCTCTCCCATGCAGATGGAAGCTGTGTTGGTACTGGCGCCACTGCCTGAATCTGGGGTGGATCCTGCTGAACCACCGCTAGCGCGGCATTCATCGTCTGAACAACAATGGCGGCTACTTCATCAGCATTCATAGTGCCTTATGCCGGAGCTGCTGGCTGCTCGGCCTGTGCACGCCTATCCTTCGGTGCACGTCTCGGAGGCATCTGAAACGTGAAGAAGTTTATTAGTCTCCAGTCATCATCAAATCCAAAATGGCTGGAGACGTAAACGTAAAAGCAGGAATACAACAATCCTAAAAATAGGGCTCTATAGCAAAAACGTTAAGCTGAAAGCGAAAATAAGCCATACAGATCCTATGGACACTAGAACCTGATGCTCTGATACCACCTGTGACACCCCGTCTATTTAAATACCGGGCAATCACTCTTTAATTAAATTAAAATCAAGGTGAACAGTTGGTTCATTCTTAGCATCACTGTCGTAAAAATAACTTTTCCAAATTTAACACCCTATTTAATTAAGCTAAGTGTTAAAACCATTTTTTAACATTACTTTCCAAATTTTATCTTGAAAATAAAGATTTAATTATCTACAACAATTCAATATTTAAAGAATCACACCACAATAATCTTGGAACATATAATCCAATTAATTTAAACATTCAACAACTAAACCCCATCATTGAAAACTTAAAGTAAAACATACATGCTGAATAAATCCCAAAGTAACAGTACTAGAAATAACTGAAATACAAATGTCCCAATAAAACAGATAAATAGTGGAAAGGGCGACACATGCCCAATAAGGAGAATGATAGAAGTGGAATCAAGTAAATGAAATCGTCTAAGCCAGTGGCCTGCAACTCCCACCTAAGCTGCAGCACGTTCCTTCCAAGGGATCCTACATAAGACGCCCCTGTGACTGGGCACCTGTAATATATACATATATATACAAGAGAGAAAGAGGAATAGAAACGGGTCAGAGCCCGATAGTGTATATGATTTTAAAATTCGTTTAGCAAGTATTTAAATTGATACAAGCCAATGCAACAACATATTAGTGCGACACTCTCTTGAGAAATTCTCGCCTCTCTTCTAATGTGCACTCCTATCGTACTAACCTTCCCAATGGTTTATCTCATCATATATCACACTATCTTTCCCCAAGGATTTAACTTATCTTAGGGGACTCTCAAAATTTAAGATTTAACAACATCATGGTTTAAAAAAGATAATTTCATTTAGTACAACACGCTCATTTTAACTTTATTGATTCATAAAGTTTTTTTCAATATCATATTATACTTTTCAAAACAAGTATTTCCAATTTGAGTCATTATACATGTCTCACTTACCATAACACAGTAGACAGTTTCCCAAATTTCAGAAGTTCATATATATATATTAAATACTCGTATAATATATATATTCTAACAGCACCCCACATAAAAATTATGCTGCGGGCATACTCTGCTATCCAATCCCCGTATCAATCGTACTAAAGGGAATACAAGTTCAGAATCACCCTCGAACTGTATAAATACATACACAAACAATATTGAGGCGAAGCATAGTTTCCAAGTCCAAGAGGTCAGTACATACCCTCATGTCTCTTAGGACCGTGACTACCGATTCGATAGCCTGTACCTAGGATTTCTATCTTCTAGGGTACGAGTCAATATCCCCCATAAGGCACACGAGATAAGATCGTCCCAACGCGGAAACCTCAGGGATAACAAGTAACGCGGGCATGATTTTCACAAGTATATAATATATGCATACACAATCATATAAATATACCACTTTTATTATATCAATTTAGGTTTATCCAATAACCCACATTCACAACATTTATCCTTATTTTCCCATTATTATTTATCAAGTATAATGGTTCGTTTCTAACTTTAATTCGAATGATTTTTCCAACTTACTACGTAACCCTCATGGACTCAATTCTTCCAAATGTACAATTCAGTAGATATCCATTTATGTTCCAACGTAACTCTCTCTTATGCGTCTCTCCCCTTTAATATATACTTACATTATCCGTTATGCAAAATATCCCAAAAATATAGATTTCGCCTTACATTAAAGGATTTTGAATTTTATTTTCAAAGATGAGAATTTCAAACGGTTTCAAAATCTGAATTAAAATGGAGTTTTAATTGAATTTTTATTATCTCTAAGAGTCCTCAAAACATAAAACTGTCTAGTAAAAAAAAATATTAAAAAATATTGAACGGTCCGATCGAGCTGAATTTTTTTTATAGCTTCCTCTCGTCTTCAGCTAATTCTTTGTAAAATTTCATCCAATTCCAACGGTCCGATCGTCCGGAATAAATTTTTTTTTAGTGTTTGTATCTAATTAGAACTCTTTTCTTAATCAAACTCTTAATCCTTTACATGACAAAGGGTTTCAATAATATCATATAAATCATCACTACATGAAAATTTCCCATCTCAAATTGGGTTTTTCTTCCATAAATCTCATCCTAATAACTCCTAAACTAATATGGATGATGCATCAACGAAATAAGCAAGATAAGCACTTGCCTGAGATTTTCAGAAATATGGTTTGGTGTTGAATTTG
Organism: Sambucus nigra; assembly: GCA_949130495.1. Lineage (NCBI taxonomy): Eukaryota > Viridiplantae > Streptophyta > Magnoliopsida > Dipsacales > Adoxaceae > Sambucus > Sambucus nigra. The sequence continues at coordinate 750,953,233 of OX422207.1, read as the reverse complement.
GTGTGGTTGCGTTCCCCGTCTCGCGATATACGCGTTGGCGGTGGCGGCGGTGCAAACGGGTGAGTTTTGAGCCTTGTAATGCCTTGAGAGCTCTCTCCTCTCCTCTCCAATGGCCATTCTAGTGTTTTGAGTTATCTAACCCTAGGAGATAACCTAAACATCTGATATAACCCCTTTAATTTTCGTGGGTTTAATTACCCAAAAATACAAAATGACTAAAATGCCCTCCCGGGGTACTAATTAGGCCTAAAAACGCCCCGAGACCCAAATCAAACTCCCGGGTATACTTTTCTGACTATCTCGACCCTTCCGGATGCGTTTACGCACTCAAAACGACCATATGAATAACTTATAAAATATTTACTTTTATTTATCAATATTTAGTCCCGACGCGACACGGGCGCGTCCCGACTCAAATTTCTAAAATTGTCATTTTATTCACTCGTGACATTTAATATGGCCACTATTATATATTACTTTGCTCATTAGTAATATTCAACGAATTTTCCTATAATTACTAACTCTCATCACGTTAATAATTAAAACATAATTAATTTCCGGATTTTTATTAAATAATTAATTCACATTAATATTAATAAATCCCCAAATTAATATCGGATAAAAATACGGGGTATTACATACTTTCATGCCGTAAACTGAAGAGTAAAGGGTAGACATAGTAGATGTTTGAATTGAGGTTAGGTAGCCCCAGAGGGAGTAAAGGATTCGGTCGACCCAATCTCGACAACTTTCAGTCATCTTACTGATGATGGCTTTGAGGTTCTTGTTGGCTGCTTCGACCGCACCATTAGTTTGAGGTCGATACGGAGAAGATGTGTGTCTCTGAATCCCATAATCATTAACCACTTCTATGGATTCTTCCTCAAAGTGTAACCCGTTATCTGTCACTAGTTCGTGCTAGACCCCATATGGGCAGATGATGTTCTTCCTAATAAATTTGGCCACTTTCTTGGTGTTCAGAACTGCGTATGACTCTGTCTCGAACCAATTGGTGAATTAATCAATGCCAACTAGGATGAATTTATGCCCGTTGGAAGCCTTGGGTGAAACCTTCCCTATGATGTCGATGCCCCAAGTGGAGAACGTCCAGGGAGAAGTCATGTTGTATAATTCTCGCGGAGGCAGGTGTTGAAGGATGGAAAACTATTGGCATTTGAGGCATCTCCGAACATAAGCGGTGCAATCCTGGACCATGGTGGTCCAGTAGTAACCTTGTCGGATGATCTTTTTGGCAAGCATGTGATCGTTCACGTGGGGCCCGCATTCCCCGCCATGGATTTTTAGCATTATCTCCTTAATGTCAGCCCTTGCGATGTAGTGTAAATGGGTTTTTACGAAGTTTCTTTTGAATAGTGCTTTGTGATAGATGATGTACTTGGCGACCAGTCTTCGGAGGGTTGCTCGATCTTTCTTATTGGAACCTTTGGGGTACCTACCATGGTTGAGGAGGTGCCAGATATCATAGTACCAGTAATTGGCTAGCTCGGGATCTTCTTTGGTGATGAGCTCAATGTGGTAGCAGTGGGTTGGTTTATCTTGCTTTTGGACTAGGAAAGGGGCCATTGTCATTCCTTCAGGCATGTCAACCATGGAGGCCAAGGTAGCAAGGGCATCGACTAGGTTATTCTTTGCTCTAGGTAAGTAGTGGAAGGTGATATCTTGGAATTGGGAGGCTAGTTCTTCTAAGTGGGCATGAAAGGGTTGGAGTTTCTCGTCCTTGACTTTCTATTTTCTGAGAACTTAACCGATGATGAGGGTGGAATCCCCGTAGATATCTAGGCATTGAATTCCTTTCTTGAGAGAAAATTTGAGGACTACCGTACACGCCTCACATTTAGTCATGTTGTTCGTGCAGGGGAAATCCAATTTGATAGCGATGGGAGTGTAGGAGTCATTTAAGGCGATCAGAAGTATTCCAATGCAAGAACCCTTTTGTTGGCACCACCATCGAAGAATATTTACCATTTAAGGTCATTTTGAGTGGCGCAAAGGATGTTTTCATCTGGAAATTCGGAGATCCAGACATCAGCTTCTTTAATAGGGTAGTCAGAGATGGATCTTCCTTTCATGGCTTTCTGCGTGACGTACACGATATCAAACTTGGATAGGAGCATCAACCATCGGGCCATTCGGCTGGATAAGGAAGGTTTCTCAAGCAGGTACTTGATGGGGTCAATCGGGATACAAGTTTGATGGGGAAGGTGAGCATGTATTAACCCAAACAAGCGCGACGCATGCTTTTTCCAAAGCAGTGTAGTTGACTTCGTATCTGACCAATTTGCGACCGGATAATAGATGGCTCTTTCTTTGCGGGATTCTTCAAGGTATTGGTCTAGCAAAGCCCCAGCTGTAGTGTCAGTTATGGTTAGGTATAGGAGCAAGAGGAGACCAGGCTGTGGTGTCATGAGTACCGAAGGTTGGGTTAGATATTATTTAATTCGATCAAAATCTTCTTGGAAGGCCTCATTCCAAACCTTGGTTGAATCCTTTCGTAGGAGTTTGAAAATAGGTTTGCAGATGAAAGTTAGTTGGCTGATGAATCGGCTGATGTATTACAATTTCCCAAGGAAACCACGGACTTCTTTCTCCGTTCGGGGAGGTGGAATCTCAAGTATGGCTTTCAGCTTGGTAGGATCTGCTTCTATCCCCTTATCACTGATCATGAATACCAAGATTTTTCCATTTATAATGCTGAAGACACATTTCTGTGGATTGAGTCTCATCTGATACCATCGGAGTCGTTCGAAGAACTTTTGGAGAGAGAGAACATGACATTCTATAGTTTTGGATTTGATAATCATATCATCCACATAGACCTCGACTTCTTTGTGAATGAGATCATGCAGGATGGTTGTGGCATCCCTATGGTAGGTAGCCCCAACATTCTTGAGACCAAATGGAATAATAGTGTAGTAAAAGGTTCCCCACGGTGTGATGAATGTGTTTTTTCTTGGTGATCTAAGTGCATTTTGATTTGGTTGTATCCGGAAAACCCGTTGACGAATGACTTGAGAGCATGACTGGTTGTGTTGTCCACGATCATGTGGATATTGGGTAATGGATAATCATCATTTGGAGAGGCTTTATTCAAGTCCCGGTAGTCTACACACATCCGAACTTTCCCTCTTGATTTCGGCACATGCACTGTATTGGCTAGCCATGCGGGATATTCTATCACCCAAATAAAGCCCACGTTCAACTGCTTGACCACTTCTTCTTTGACTTTGAGCGACCATTGGGTGCAGAGTTTTCTCAATTTTTATTTTACGGTCTTATAGTCTGGGAGAGTGGGGATCTCATGTTGAGCTATTTCAGGATCAATTCCAAGCATATCGTCACAGGACCACGCGAAGACATCTATGAATTCCTTCAACAATTCTTTGAGTTGTGCGCGCTCATGCTTGTCGAGGGTATCCCCTATCCTAATCTCGTGCAATTAGCTACTAGAACCAAGGTTAACAACAATAATTTCTTCTTCATTAACTTGAATGCGGTTATGTTGTTGTTATTAACCTTATTTAGATCGGTTAAGAATTATTCATTTGCAAAATCATCATCATCAGAAGTTTTATTAGAATCTAAACAATTAATGTAAGGCACAACATGATACTCAAAATCTTTATTTATTTCATTGATAGGAAAAACAACATTGAGAACCTCATCAAAGAAGGTCTCGATTACATTAGAGAAATATTGGACAATCGAAGAAGAGATAGGGTGAACATTGGGGTTAGGAGGGATGTCAACAGGTAGAACAGTCGCAACATGCAAGTTGAGGAGAGGTGTATCACCAACTTTAATCAGGTGGGATGGATCCAGTGATGCAGTGCTTGAATGAACCATGTAGAGTGTCAGCCCCAGTGTCTATAAGTTAAACAAATCCTCCGAGTTACTTTCCTCAGTCTTTTCGGTGTCTTTGATGAACGGTTGTACATGGTGTTAGGAACTTTCAGCACATGGGTATCTATCTTGGAAATATATCTCAATTCTAGGCTTCGTCTTCGTGTCTGTATAGTCATACCATGGTTTTGAAAATTTGCAAAAGGGGAAGTCTTCGCCCTTTTTAATGAATCGCCCATTCAAGGAGTCATGGGATAGTTTGGACGAAATTGGGGGATCATTCTAAGCTCTTGTTCTGATGGTTGATACCCCAAACCACAAGGAGGGAAATATTTTTTCAGTATAATGGTCTCTATTATCCCTTGCTATCTTTGTCCTAGCCCCAGTCTGAGCATGAAGTGCATATTTTTGAACATTTGAATCACATTGATATTTCCACGAGGGTCGTATTCTGGACAAACCCTTTCTCTGAAATTGTCCCCTCCCAGTAATAGAAGTGTCTCAACTCAGAATCCTGATAGGAGCATATCATTTGACCCATGTTGTATCTTAAGGATTGGATTGCTGGTACTTGTACCCTCGATATTATCGTCATCGCCCAAAATGGTGATGAGTCATCCATCGGTGAAGAACTTCAATTTCTGATGGAGTGAGGAAGACACGCCCTTGATACTTTGGAGACAAGGTCTCCCAAACAACATGTTGAAACAAGGTCGGATGTCAATAACTTGGAATTCAACGACAGGGTTTATAGGGCCAGCCCCTATTAGAAGTTTTATGGATCCCATCACCTCCTGACGGGTATTATCGTAGGCACGTACAGTAGCGAAGGTTAGAGCGAGGTCACTTTCCTTAAATTCTAAGCACTTGAAAGTTCTTAATGGGCAGACATTCAAGGCGGATCCATTATTGACAAGAGAGTGGTATGATCTTCCCCATAACTTCGACGGAGATGTTGAGTGCATGATTATGGTTTAGCCAAATTTTGAGGATTCATTCTTCGAAAAAGGATAGCATTTGGGTAGAGGTCAAGGATCCGACTAAATTTACCGCTTCTTCTGGTGTGGTTGAAGGAGGTCCTGTGGGTCCAGTGAGCAACTTGATCAAAGCATTTATGTGAAGTTAGAAAGACATGAAAAGCCCCCATAAAGTGATGTTATCTTGAGTTTTCTTCAGTTGATTAAGGATCTTGCTTTCCTCGAGGGTCATCTCTGGCATAGGAAGGTTTTCGACGCCCTTCCTTTTGTCATTGGCTGGTGGTAAGCTTGGGATCTGGTAATGCCTCCCTGATTTGGTCATGTTATTTACTGAAGAAGGGAACAACATGAACCCTATTTCCTTATCAATCTCGGGTTGTATTGCTACCTTGTTTATTTCTCCAAGGAGTTATTTAAATGAAATCATCCTACACATGTCGTCTACCGGGCCAATTTTATCGAAAGCTTGCTTTTCATTTGAATTTTTAAATTCTTCCCCCTATTCGGTGACAATAATTATGTCTTTCCATATAAAGTCGATGCATTCCACAACTTAAATGGCTTCTTCGTAGAGGTCTTCCCATCCTGCGGGGACATGTAAGGGTGAAGGGACAAGGCGACCTTTTATCTTCAGAGTATCGAGTAACTCGGTCATACTGCAAATATTATTGATTTTCCTGAATAATTCTGCCATGGTCTGGGCAACGTCATCTTGGTTTACTTGATCGATCGCTACTACCAAACTGTCTGACTCTCGGGCCCATTTATGTGCTTCTAATAATAGCGTAGTGAATCTCTGGTAATCAATGATCATCTGCAAGGGCAATTGCGGCCCAAACTCTAGGAGTTGGTTTGATACTTATGATAATTCCATACTTTTGTTTTCAGAACAGGTACTAATAGCTATGCATGTTATGGTAAGGAGTGACAGTGCCTAATCAGCGAGGCTAACAGGGTGTAGGAGTAAATATGGGAAAGTTTGGAGTAGTTTGGGAGAATATATGGGTGTGATTTTAGTTGAGGGATCAAATTTTGGGTTCTCTTTTAAGAAGATGGCATTGTCATGATTTGGGAGTGGGTTGTGAGGAGTGTTTGGCTTAGGATTAGATGGTGGGGCAACGGTACCCCGACCAATTAGACCTTAGATTATGTTTCGAAGGTGAAAGCATTGGTTGGTGGTATGGTCAGTAGTTTGGTGAAAGGGGCAATGGGCATCTGCCTTGAAGTTTCTTAGAAGTGGATTTAGTAATGGACGGGGATCGAGGGGTTTGATAAGGTTTCGGCTTAACAGGGCTTGATAAAATTTAGAGAGGGGAGAATGGAGCTCAGTGTATTCCTTTCCGACTGGGATATGGCGACTTTCTAGTGCCCACGAGGTGGTTGGTTGAGAGATGTTGTTAATGGTTGAGACTAAAACATTGACAGATTTATCACATTTCCTCAAAGTGAATTGTCCGGACCCTTTCTTTGGTTCACCATCTGTTTTAGCAAGACCTTCTCGATTTCTACTCCTGTTTCTCTCAGATCTCGAAAGTGGGGATAGCATTGTCCTCCCATTATTCTTGGACATGGGGTAAGAAGTTCTTCTTCACTATGTTGACTTGTTATTCCTCAGATGGCCGATTGGTCATGGTGGCTGCTTTTTCCCTCCATCGGGCTATGAAGTTACTGACTGATTCCCCATAGTTCTATTTGAGCAGTGATAAATCACGATGGATGACCTCAAGCTCTTTATTATATTTGTACTAAGATATGAATTCTCGGGATACATTCTCCCAGTTACGGATTCTGGACTCCTCGAGAGACAAAAACCATCGGAGGGTGCTATCCTTCAAAGTTTGCTGAAATAATTGGGCCGTCACTTCTTTAGAAGCCCCTAGAAGAGTCACAGAATGATGATAACTTCTAAGATGAATAATTGGAGGTCCACTTCCTTTGAATTTGTCGATATTTGGCATCTTAAACTTCTCGGGAAACTTTGCCTTAGGATAAGGAGACATGTGGGTATAGTCCATGTAATTTCTAGAGATTATGACTTGGTTAAACTTCTTAGTTATAATCTTGAGATCTTCTTTGACCTTGTTTAGCTCTTTCTTTATTGGATTAAGGATCATAAGCAAGTTAGCCCCAGACTGGGCAAGGTTTAACATAGGAAGTTGGGCAGGCGGTGACCCATTAGCAGGAGGGGAATGTGGAGCGTGTTGATACTCTTTGGGAACCCAGATAGGCTCAGGTGGATCCATAGCGCGAGGGAATAGGGCCTAGGGCTCTTGAGGAACAGGAACCTGGTTTCGTTTCATCTCTCGAACCTCAGTCTGGAGGCTGTCAATCTTGGACACGAGCTGAGCTAAGACTGCCATCAGATCTGGCTGCACAACTGGTACTTGGTTTGTGTTCTTCATGGAAAGTGGATGGATTTTGGACTCGAAAGAAGTAGCAGGGGAACAGACGAAATTTTGGGTTGATTTGACTGAAGATCGAAGCCAATAAGGAGCCAGGCCAAGGGTGTGCAATAAACCTGAGAAGGCGTAAAGTGGGATTTATTTTTGAGAAAAAAAAGAATGAAAATATTTTTGACATTTTTTTTAGATTGAAGAATAAAATATTTTTGGATTTTTGATAAAGAAGGGAGAAATGTTTTTGTATTTTTTGATAAAGAAGGGAGAAATATTTTTAGATTTTTGATAAAGAAAGGAGAAATGTTTTTGGATTTTTTTTATAAATAAGGGAGAAATATTTTTGGGAGATCGGTCTCAACATGATTATTGTAATTATTATGTTCTCACTTGTATTAAATTCTCCTAAACGTAAAATGAAATGCTGGACGGGACTCGAGCTTGGAAAATGTGGGTTTGTAACATATGCAAAGCTATTGCTGGACTTTTGACCAGGATCACAGGCAGGGTTTCATTTAAAAAATGCGTGAAAATTTGGGCGGCAGGTCCACCCGGAATTTCGACAGAGTTTTGGGTCAAAATCAACAATCTAACATGTGTGTCCTAGGTTTGACACCTATACGCGGGTATGAAGTTGGTTGGGTGAATTGGAAATGGTTCCCCCCTTTAGCGTGACTTCCACGATATACGTCTTGCTTTTGAGGGAAATCGGTGCGTGTGGACAATCCATTTGATATACCTGAGTGTACATGAATTGCCTCGCTATATACCTCGTGGGGACGGTACGTGTGAGAGAGAATTCGATATACTCGACGTACGTAAACCGTTCGATATACGTCGAAGGTACTTGGCCAATGGAAGGTGATAGTCATATCACTTAGGCTAATTGTGCCCTGATGGACCAGCGCCCTTCACGAAGTGACCCTCCAGTTACTGGACAAAATTTGGTAAATAACAATGGTCTTTGGTGATGTCGTGTGAATCATGCATGATTCTCTTATTAGTATCTTCTGATGATAGTGTCTTTCTTGATCATGTCAAACAGGGAGCAAAGTCCAAGTACCAAGGGTATACCAAGTATGGATGGGTTATGCGTGCAACATGTGGATATATGTGATCCTAGGTGCACGTGGTGCGAAGTGTATATGGAGAATCTTCTACAAGTGTGTGAAGTGAAGCATAAGCATGTGGTACACATGAAAAAGGGGAACATGAAAAGTAGGGGAGTATATAAGAAAATAAAACACTCATGTAAATATAGTCTATCCCTCATATAAAAATGTCCCTAGCGGAGTCGCCACTATGGCCATCCCCGATCCTCACGAAGATAGATAGGAGGGTTCATCTCACGCGGTGAGAGGGTCTTGGTCCCACGCATCCCTCCCGGGAGTGCTTCGACTGTCGTCGGCGATGTGTGAGGTGAAAAATATAGAGAGATGAAATCACCAGTCTATTTTACTCAATAAAGACAAAAGAAGGTATAGCCACCCCGAATGACAGCATCCAAAGACATACTGATACAAACGAAACAAAAATTGATTTGAAAAAGGTTCGGAGGCTAACTTACGAAATGGGAAGGTGTTAGGCACCCATTCCGCCCTTGTTGTCTCTCATGGATTTTTTTTATTTTCCTCTATTTCCCCGTGATATATGTGCATGTGTTTATATAGTGGAGCTAGGAATCATCGACTTGTATCATGGAAGAGATAAATCGAGTCATCCATAGGAATATTCCTAAAAGTAATATTAGCAAATAAGATTTACGTGATTATCCTAGCATTGATAATTATAATGGAACGATAGCGCATATGGAATAATACGCCACTAAGAACAAATATATGTATATGTAAATATATATAATCTAAGAGAATTAAATTAAAGAATTAGAAAAAAAGAAAATGAAAAAAAAATAGGACTCGAGTCTCGGGTTTTACCCCGAGACGCCCACGTAGCCTATAGAGGCATCAAAGTCCATGTAGTTCGTATAAAAACGAGTGGTGGGGTTTATCCCATAAATCCAATCGGGGAATTCTCTTATGTGCGTGTGTGTGTAAAAACGTGTTTTAGTTATGAGAAAAGTGTGCGAATTCCCGTTTGGAATTTATGAGCAAACCCTTATTTTTTTGTTTTTTGGGGTTTTATTTATATGAAAATAAGAGATGTGCAATAATACTAAATAAAAAGTGTGGTGACAATTATTATTCAACACAAAGAGATAAGAGAAGCACAATCACCAAGCGGAATAAGGAATACAAAATGCCAATCACACAACAAGAGATATACGTGGTTCAGCAAAGGTGCCTACGTCCACGATGGTGCAGTCAGTATTATTTCTATATACTCCGGAGAGTTATTACAGAGAATACAGTGTGTCCTTTGCCCCGGACCTAGGGTTTATTATATACATGTTCATTTCAGGGAGTGGGGGTGTAAGACTCCCCCACGTTTTCCATCTTCTCTTAGAACCCCCCTTAATGGGATCATGGGAGGAGACTAAATCATAGTCGGTTAAGATATGGGGGGTCTGGACTTTGGGCCGCTATAATTGGGCTACTCCTCCAAGACTATCATTATATTTTTGGCTACCCACAATTACCCCTAAGTTTGTTGGGCCATACTTTGGGCTCAATAAATTTAAATGATTTATTATAATGGATTATTTGTACACCATGCAACTCTTCCCAAGGTTCGAGGATGTTTAGGCGACACTTGCTACGTGGTCTGTGCATTATGATTAGTAGCAGTCAAAAGCTATCCAGAGCAGCCATTTCTCGACCGTCGTTTCAACCTTCTCAGTACTTTCCCATTTTCTGTGAGCTCTAGCGATTCACGTTTTCTTCTCCTGGTCTCCATTCTCATTGCCTTTGATCTTCTTTGCCATTTGGGTTCATGATTCTTCATCGTTCGAGTCAAACTTTCATCTTGTAAGTTTCCTGTGCCTTCTCTCTGTATTTTTTCTTTGAATTTGTAGTTTTTTAGGGTTTCCCAATGGCAAATATTGGTAATAGGTCGGTGTCTGAGTTTAGGAAGTTTTATAATATCCCAGAATGAGTAGAGATTGAGTGTGTCCCTCCCCCTAGAAATGTTAGAGAGATATAGGGTGCCCATTGGATCCATGTCTTGATGCTTTCCTAGGGGGGACTTACTTTTCCTCCCAATAACCTATTCTTGCACTTCTTTGGTTATTTCAACATTGTTCCTGCATAGTGTTCGCCTAATGTGTGGAAGATAATCAATGCTGTCCATAAAATAAATCAGTTATATGGTACCAAGTTAGGGCTCACCGAGGTCTATTTTTGCTATTCTTTTTCTCGAACTAGTTTTGGTGTATCTCAAAGACAGGAGTCATGACAGGGTATTGGAAGTAAACCTACCTGATTCCCATAAGGACTATTGGCAAGAGGGCTTTCTTGCTAGAAATTGGAAGTTTTCTCCCCAGTCTGAGGGGTCGAGGTCTGATAGGTTCTCTATTCCCGTTTATGGGGAAGAATACATAAGTAGACTTTGCTCTGTTCCTTCAATTTTTTTACTGATTGGTGATCTTTCTGACTTTTTCTGTTTTTTCTTCAGCGAGGTCGAAGAACTTGGAACCTTCTCTCAACGAGGTTCGTCTTTTTGAATTGATCAATGCTTGGAATATCAGGGAGCCTTTAGCCAACTGCGAGCATCCTCGGTCTGCTGCTTTCTTGCTCAAATACAAAAATGCTGGTTCTAGCTTTATAGCGAGGCCGGTAGAGAGTATCCCTGAATTTGACACCTCTGAAGAGACTGCTGCTGATCCTATCCAATTGGACGAGCAGGAGAGCAGTTCTGAGAGTGACATTGTAGGCGGTGCTGAAGGCAATTTTGGTGAGGAGAGCTCCAGTGGTGATAGTTCTTCTGCCTCAGAAGAGGCTTCTAAAGTCCAAGGATCTTTGAGCACGTCCAGCAATTCAAGCGAGGAGATGGTTCCTCTAAGGAAAAATTTAATTCGGGACGATGATGATGATCATGTGCTCTTCGCTCAGAGGTCGAAGAAGCAAAATTCCATCTCTGGGGTTGTGGCTACTAGCTCTCGATCTTCTGCTCAAGAGAAGGAGAAGAAGAGGAAAGAAGAAGAACATATGATAGAGAGAGAGAAAAAAAGGAAGAGGAAAGAAAAAAGATGGAGGAGAAGAAAAGGATGGAAGAAAAGAGGAGGATGGAGAAAGAGAGAGAGGAGGAGAGGAGAAAGATGGAGTCGAGGATGAAGGCTGGTCGGACCTTAGTCCCGGTGTCAGCATTGCCCGAGGGGGCTTCAGTTGCCATTTCTCTTCAATTGGCCCCCGCGCTACTCGAGAGGGCAGTTCTTCCTGCTGATCACCAAAGGGCGCTGGGGTCTGATCAATTGGCCCTACAGGCTAGCCAGAGGCTAGCTTTGGTAAGACCTTTTCTTTTCTCCAATGCTTTATTAAGCGTTAGCTATTTCATTTTCTTGATGTCTTCTTTATTTTTGCAGTTTATGACTGACTTCACCGTGCTATATCGCTCTCGCGACGAGCTGATGAGCAGGAACAACGAGTTGGAGCAGCAGAGTGCTACCTTAAAAGTGAGGGGCACTCAACTGGAGGCTGATCTAAAGACTGCTGATGCTGCCTGAGCTTCTTCTGACCTGGCCCTGGTTAATTACAATCGGGAGAGGGATGCGGCGGTTAAAGAGTTGATCGACCTGAGGCAGGCCTATGATCTGGTCTGCTTGAGTAAGTTGACCGTCGTATAGGAGAATAAGGTACTGGCCGAGCAGCTGAAGGAGAAAGAGTCTCAGGCAGTCACTATCAAGGAGGATTCATATAACTACGATTGGGCTGTTGCATATAAAGACGCCGAGGTTCATATAGGCTACATTAGTCGTCTGAACTTCAAGAAGGGTTGGAACAAGGCCCTCTTAGCTGCTGGTGTTGATACTAACTCTCCTTTTTTCGATGAGCACGACCCGGGCATGAAGCTAACTATAGATGAAGAAGCCCCTGCCCCTACCCCTGCCCATGCAGAGGGGGTGCCTCTACTGCCTCTCAGACAATTCCTGTCGATACTCGCCCTGCCCAGGCGACTGAGGTTATCCCTGCAGAGGGGGTGCCTCTACTGCTGCTGATAAGGGGAAGTAACCAACTACCTTTAAGCAGCCTGAGGTTGCCAGTTACTTTACTTCTAGGACTACTTTTATATTTTTTCTTGTAATTTTCCTTTTTGCTGCTCGATGTACTTTGACCTTTATTAATGAAATAAAAAGGTTTCTCATTCCCTTAGTGTGCTGAATGATTCTGTCTTTCCTTGATCTTATATGTCTTGTAGTTGATTGATGTAAAAGATTATATTCCTGCCACATCTCAATTTGGCAGGACCTTTGGTCCCAATGCAAGTCCTCAGGTTCGCCAATCCTTTGTTAAGCTTTGCAAATCTCTTAGATCAGGGAATCAGAAGTATAAGGATCAGTCTGAGCTTGTGTCCAAGCTGAAGGACAGGCTTCAAGAGATGGAAGAAGTTTGTGCTTCAGTCCAAGAGGAGGTGAATACATTGAGAGCAAGGCTCCTGAATGCCTCTGAGATCAATCAGGTCGGGGAGATTCTTCAGTGGGAGAATGATGCTTTAAGGAGGTAAGTCTCACGACTCAGGGAACATGCGCCTACCATTGTTCCTGGGGTATTACGAGGTTCTTCCTCTTCACGAGCTGGAGCAAGATCAATCGATGTTCCTCTAGTGCTGCAAGGTTCTACCCCGTCAACTCTTCCACGAGCTGGTACAAGTGCTAGAAGCCCAGCTAGGGAAATAGAAGAGCTCCGTGATGATGTCCGACGAGCATACGTAATTGCTGTCGGGCTTCAAAGGGACGTTACTCGGTTGCGGCACCTGTTTAAAAAAGGACCTCGGTGAGTATGGATCGAAGGTTATGACCAGGATTGGTTAGAGGCTCCAACGAGGCTGAAAAAGTTTGAGGAGATCACCTTCATAAGGGGGTGGTTGAGTGCCTTGAGGGAGATAAAATTTCCAAGGAATTCAATGCTCTGGTATTGCCATGAAATATCTCCTTCCACTCGGATGCCTAACCCCTTCCGAAAAGATGATCAGTGGATACCCATTGTTGCCATCCCTCGGCAGCTATTGGAGTCGTATGTTAATGAAGTCTAGGAAGAGTTAGTTCACCCTCCCGATGATGGTCGAAGAGCTCAAGTGGCTGATTATCTTGCTCGGAGGCCTCACCCTCATTAAGATTTTGCCAGTAGTAACTCTGTATATTTCGTATTGAAGTGATGTAATCTCAATGTTTCGGGCGAGCTCGTTGACTAAACATGTATTGTATTTGTTGTAAATGTGATGAATTAATATAAAATTTATGCTTTGGGCAAATTTCCAGACTAAACAAGTGTTTTATATTTTCCACATTTTTGTTCAAAAATCTTGAGCCTATCTAGGCTGACTAGATTTTTATGTTTGCATTATCAAGTAAGTGTCCTCCCAGTCCAGTGTGCCAACGAGATACCATTCTGCCTCACTTTACCTTTTAGGTTGTGTCGTCACACTCCCTTAGGCCTAAGTGTGGTAATTGGCGAGGACACACCTGGTGTTAGATGCTCTATCCGATCAGGATTTTATTCAACCAAACATTGTTTGGTGACCAATCCTGACTTGGTCATATTACCTGAGGATCTCCTGTAGGGCTTCATATATTGCCAAAGTCAATGCTTATGAGGTCTTTCATACTTCATAATGAAAACCTGAGGAGGGTCATTTCCCTACTATAGTGTAATGATCAGTGTGCCTGTTACTTGGAAAGGGTGTGTGGGTTATAAAGTTTGTACATTGACACCTCGTAAAATGCAAATTAATTAACTGATACTTCGTAGAATGCAATTTCCAAACAACTTTTCATTAATGATAAGGAAATGAACTTTCGATTTCATAATTTAAAGATCAAAGGTAGAATCTAGAAATAGAATTTCTTAAGGTTGGTTGCATTCCACGCTCGGTGTATCTCTCTGCCTTCCATCGTTTCCAAGTGATAGGCTCCCTGTAGATTATCTGTAGTTATCTTTAATGGCCCTTCCCAGTTTGGCCCTAGCTTTCCGTCTGATGGTTTTACTGCGCTGCCTAGGACTTTCCTCATGACATAGTCCCTAACATGGAATGCCCTTGGGTTGACCTTATTATTATAATGCCTTGCGAGCTGTTGCTGATAGCTCACTAGTTTTACTAGGGCTAGCTCTCGACGCTCATCGTCTAGGTTGAGCTCAGCGAGCAATGCTGCATCGTTATGGCCCTGGTTAACAAGGCTGGACCTCATTATTGGCAAGCCTTCTTCTAATGGGATGACTGCTTCCATTCCATATGTCAGCAAAAATGGGGTTTCCCCCTTTTCTCGTCGTGGAGTGGTTTTGTAGGACCATATAATATGTGGTAATTCATTTATCCAAGCGGCTTTGGCTCGCTCTAATCGTTTCTTTAATCCATTGATCATTATCTTGTTGGAAGCCTCGACTTGTCCATTGGTCAAAGGATAGGCCACCGAGCTAAAATGGTGTCTGATTCCATGCTCATCGCCAAAACTCTGAAAGGAGCCACTCTCGAACTGCGTTCCATTATCAGTGATGATGGTTCTGGGGATGCCAAAACAGGTGATTATATTTCTCCATATGAACCTTATCATATCTGCATCTTGGATGTTCACTAGGGGTTCCGCCTCGATCCATTTGGTAAAGTAGTCAGTTGCGACAAACAAATATTTACGATTACCGGTGGCGGTAGGTAGTGGTCCTACGATGTCCATTCCCCATTGGGCGAATGGCCATGGGCTGGACAGTGATTTTAGGTCTCTAGCGGGTTGGTGTACCATAGGAGCGTGAAGTTGGCATTTTAGGCACTTGCGAACATACATCGCAGAGTCCTTTTGCATATATGGCCACCAATTACCTTCCTTCATTGCTCGAAAAGCCAGGGACCTTCCTCCAATATGGCTTCCACAGATTCCCTCGTGAAGCTCATGTACGACCTGCTCAACATTCCTTGGGTGAACGCATTAAAGGTATGGACCGAAAAAAGACCTCTTATATAGCTTGCCCTCTGGTGATAAGTGAAAGCGAGCAACTTTGACTCTTATCTGGTGGGCAATCTTTTTATTGTCTGGGAGCATGCCATCCTTCAAATAGTTTCATAAAGGGTCCATCCAGCTGGGTGCTGACTCCACTTGGAGCATCTGCTCCACGCCTGGTGACTTGCTGCTACGGTTAATGCTCGGATGAGCGAGGAAATCTATGGGGATTGTTATTTTTAGGTCGAAATTGACTGCTGAACTTAGGGCTACTAAAGCGTCAGTATGGCTATTTTGTCCTCTGGGAAATTACTGGACATTGATCTCTTCGAAGCTACCCATTAGTCTTTTCACTAAGGCAAGGTAAGTTGCCATTCTTTCATCTTTTGCATTGTAGTCTCCACTTATCTGATTGGAGACTAATTGAGAATCGCCGAACACCTGTAAATGCTTTGCTCCCAAAGTGTGTGCCTTCTGGAGGCCAGCTATTAAGGCTTCGTATTCTGCTTTTTTGTTGGAGGCTGCAAATCCAAGCCTGATTCCTTGTTCAAGGATTGTATCCTCTGAAGTAATGAGGACAATGCCTACTCCTTCCCCCTTTGAGTTGGATGCTCCATCAACGAACAACTTCCAGCTTTCTTTCGTCACGTCGTTCCCCTTTTGTCTTGCTGGTTGAGGTTGGTTGAAGGTTGCTCGCTTGTGAATTTGGCTATGAAATCAGCAAGGACCTGACCCTTGATTGCGTTCCTTGGTTGAAATTGGATGTCAAATCGTTCGAGCTCGACTGACCATTTAGACAGTCTGCCCGATAAATTTGCCTTCCTCAGGATTTCTTTAAGGGGGTGCGATGTAAGGACGATTATGGTGTGGGCTTTAAAATAGTGCTTCAGCTTCTTCAAAGCCACTACTAGTGTAAAGGCGAGCTTCTCTAGTGGTAGGTACCTCTGCTCGGAGTCTAGTAGGGTCTTACTGGTGTAATAAATGGGGTACTGGATTCCTGCAACTTCGCACATTAATGCAGAACTGACAGTGTGGATGGAAATGGAGAGGTACAAATACAAGGAATTTGTTTCTTGTGGTATGACGAGCAGTGGTGGGGAACTGAGGTAAGCCTTGAGCTCGTCCAATGCCCGCGAGCAATCTTGGTTGCATTCTACCATTTTATTTCCCTTTAGAAGCTGGAAGAAAGGCTTGCACTTCTCAGAGGACTTAGAGATAAAGCGGTTTAAGGCATCGAGCATACCAGTGAGCTTCTGTACGTCCCGAATTGTGCGAGGAGGTTGTACCCTGTTTATTGCATCGATTTGGTCTGGGTTAGCCTCGATTCCTCTCTTACTGACCAAGTACCCAAGAAATTTTCCTGACTGGACACCGAAGGAACACTTGCTCGCGTTAAGTTTCATTCGATACTTCTTGAGGATTTCGAAGGTGTTTGATAGGTCTGAGAGGTGCTCTTCTTTATTCTTGCTTTTAACGAGCATATCATCGATGTAGACCTCCATGGTGTCTCCCATTTTGTTCTTGAACATCTTGGTGACCAGCCCCTGGTAGGTTGCCCCTGCATTTTTGATCCCAAAGGGCATGACCTTGTAGCAGTATAATCCAACCGTGGTTATGAATGATGTTTTGTCCTGGTCTGGGGTATACAGAGGGATCTGATGATACCCTGAGTATGCATCTAGAAAACTCATCCTCTCATGAACTGCAGTGACGTCTACCAGTTGATCAATTTTTGGGAGGGGGAAACTGTCTTTAGGACGCGCTCTATTGAGGTCAGTGAAGTCGATGCAAACTCTCCACCTCCCATTACTTTTTGGAACTACTACTGGGTTAGATAACCATTTGGGGAATTGTACCTCCCTTATGGATCCTGCATCCATCAGTTTTTCCACTTCTTTTTCCACGACTTTTGCCTTCTCGGGTGCAGTTCGCCGTGCCTTCTGCACGATTGGTTTGAAGGTGGGATCGACATGCAGCTGATGATAGACCATACTAGGATCAATTCCAGGCAGTTCATATGGTTCCCACGGAAAGATGTCTATATTGTTCCTTAGTAGGGTCATCAATTCCTTCTTTTCCTGATCTGTGAGAGAAGCTCCAATCAAGAAGATCATGCTTTCGTCTCTATCTGCAGCTGCGACTTCCTCCAGTTTCTCGACGACCCTTTCGGAGGGGAGGAGCCTGGTCTCCTCTACTCTGGGTCTTCCGTACTTTAATTTCTATTTGGAAGGTATCATACCTTCTTGTTCTTCAACTCTTTCGCTGGGCTTGTAGGCCTTCTTTTTTGGTTTTGGGCGGATGGCCGCTATGAAGCATCTTCTTGCCATCGCTTGATCACCACGGATCTCCATTACTCCTCGCTCGGTCACATACTTGAGCTTCTGGTGGTAGGTTGAGGAAACTGCCTTCATTGCATGTAGCCATCCTCGACCGAGGATAGCCTGGTATGGCGAGTCAATGTCGACCACCAGAAACTCGATCATTTTAGAAACATTTCATGTCCTTACTGGCAGCACGATCTTTCCCAAGGGCATAGTCACCTTTCCATCAAAGCCAACCAAAGGTACAGTAGCTTCCTTTAGGTCGACGAAGCTCAATTTCAATCTTCTGAAAAGGTCAAAATAATTGACCTCGGACGAGCTTCCTTGGTCGACGAGTAACTTGTCGACATCATAGTTCGCTATTATTAGAGTAATGATCAAAGCATCGTGATGTGGGGTTCTCAATCCCACCATATCTTCATCTGTAAACACGATATGCTTACTATAGTCGACGTCATCTGCTCGCCGATGCTTTCTTGACTGTGTTTTCGCTGGATCGATTTGAAAAGCTTGCATCACTGCTGTAATCTTTTTTACCTCCATGCGAGCTGAATTTCCCTGGATCTGTTTCACGTCGGATGCCCCATGAATTACTGCGAATTCATGGCCGGCATCGTCATCGAGTACGTTGTCAGGCCTTGCTTCTCTATGGGCAGTAAATTTCTCTGCCTTTTTCTCCATGAATTCGTTCGGTGCCTGGACTGGGCCAGCTCTTCGAGGTGGGACTTAAGGGCTTTACAATGCTCATTCTTATATCCTCCCTCTTTGTGAAAAACGCATCTCAGCGCATTGTTCCTCTTCGAGGGATCTCCTCCCATCTTCCTAGGCCACTTAATAAATGACTCGTCTTTAATTTTTATGAGAATTTTGTAAATTGGTTCTCTGAAGACAGTGTTGACCGCCTGAAATGCTTTTGACACATTATTATTGCCCCTGTTCTTGGAGCCATTTTTTCCCCTGTTCTTTCCTCCTTTCTTCTGGTTCTTAGTTTTATCACTGCCCTTAGCAGCGAGCTTAGCTCGATCATTTTATCCTGTGCTGATGTGGGTGACATCTTACACCTTGGCATACTTCTCGATGTGGGCTATTAGGTCGTCAATGGTCATGGCTTCCTTCTTTGTCAAGGACTGGTACAGAAAGGAAGAGTTGGGTAGCCCAATTTTGAAAGAGGCCACTGCCACTTGCTCCGAGCAGTCCTCGACCTCGTTGAATAACTCCCAGTACCTCTTCACGTAGTCTCAGAGGGTCTCTCGAGGCGTCTTTTTCATTATCAGCAAAGGATCCATCCTTTTGGGATGGGAGCTACTAGTAATGAACCGGGTCGTAAGGAGCTCGATCAGGGACTTGAAACTCCTGATGAACCGGTGGGGGACCATTTCGAACCATTTTCGCGCCACGTCATGTAGGCTATAGGGAAAAATTCAGCAAATTAGTGCGTCTCGATTATTCTAGAGAGTCATGGCCTTTCGGTACTGCTGACGTGATAAATGGGATCAGTCTTACCATCATAAATCTTGAACCTTGGAATATCAAACTTCTTGTGGGCTTCTTCTTCTTCTATTTCTCTCGAGAAGGGTGATTTCATGTGAGTTTTGAGAGCTCGCCTTGCAAGTTCTCGGGTCGATCTGGCACCGTGATGTGCAGGGTATTGGTCCATCTCGTTTCGGATTATACTTCATATGTTCTCGTTGCTATGATTCGGGCTCCTGTGATGGCGAGATAGTCATAGTTTCTCGAGCAGGTCATCCTCTGACTCATTTTCCTCAACTTTTTGGGATTCGGGCCTGGGACTCCTTCCTCTACTGCGAGACTTGCTCTCCTGAGGTCTAGGAGTGCGGTATGAACCTCTCTTGGTACCATGATGTAGTTCTCTCTCCATTCTTTCTAATTTTCTTTTGAGGCGAGCATTCTCATCTTCGTGCCTGCGAGAAGACTCCGACTGCTCGTGGAGCCTCGCCTCATATTCATCAATCAACCTGGATATCTGTGTGGATCTCGCTGGTCCTTGGCATTCTTCTGAGGCTGGACTTTCTAGGCGAGCCCTCTGATCTAAACGTCGAACTTCAGATCTAACCTTGCGAGGAGCAGGAGGTTCTTGGATGTCTCATGCATGGGGAGCATTACTACTGTGACCAGACATTTCGAACTCTTTTCTTGGTGTGGGCTTTCTTAGGGAATATAAATGTTCCCACAGACGGCGCCAATTGTGGTGACAATTATTATTCAACACAAAGAGATAAGAGAAGCACAATCACCAAGCAGAATAAGGAATACAAAATTCCAATCACACAACAAGAGATATACGTGGTTCAACAAAGGTGCCTACGTCCACGGTGGTTCAGTCAGTATTATTTCTATATACTCTGGAGAGTGATTATAGAGAATACAGTGTGTCCTTTTCCCCGGACCTAGGATTTATTATATACATGTTCATTTCAGGGAGTGGGGGTGTTGGACTCCCCCACGTTTTCCATCTTCTCCTAGAACCCCCCTTAATGGGATCATGGGAGGAGACTAAATCATAGTCGGTTAAGATATGGGGGGTCTGGACTTTGGGATGCTATAATTGGGCTACTCGTCCAAGCCTATCATTCTATTTTCGGGTAACCACAAAAAGTATATTAGGATATGTGAGATGGAGAGAATAAAATTGCAAAGTTATAAAATAAGTTAATGCGAATTTAGGAGAATTTGAAGAGAGAGTTGAGAAAGTTGGACCTTCTTGAAGATCTTGATCTTGATATTAAATGTTGGAGAGTAGCCCTTGAACTTAGATGGTGATGAAGGGTAGTTAATTCACCAAGTTTAGTGAAAAAGGTGATGAAAAGTGAAGGTTGGAAGAGGTTTTTGGATGTGGAAATCACACTGACTTCGAGAGAGGATTTCTGAGTTCGACGAGAGTGATGGATTTCAGATCTTGCATTCTTTTGCAATGAGGTCAATCCCTCCTTTTTATATTCCCATGGCATTATCGATCGGCATAGGCCTGGTCTTGCCAATCGACAGGTATTTTTAGGCACACTACCGATAGGCTGGATTTGGAACCTGTCATCTGGTAGTCTCTTTCAGGTTCCTTCGAAAAAATGGCCATAAAACGCAAACCATTGATTTGAAACGTGCAAGGGGTAAACCGCTAAAAAGGTATTTTAGAGACCTTTGAAAGTCCTTTGGACTTCTCCTGGGTTAGGGAGTTAACTTCGGGACAAATGAGGTTCGAAAGCGCTCGTCGGTCCTTTGGACGGGGGATTATCGGACGCAAGTGGATCATTCGTCCACATGGTAAGTCAGAATGGCACATGAGGTAGATTGTTGTAAAGGTTATTAGATTTAATTTGACATTCCATAGAGTTTGACTCAGTTCAGGTAGTTGACTTTGATCAACCGGGGCCTGGGAGCATTCAGTGACCTTTCGGAGTAAAACGGATCATTCGTCCGTACCGTAAGTCAAAATCGCACACGGGGTAGACTGTTGGAGAGTGGTTTCAGTACCCTTTAAAGATTCATTCATTCTCGGTCAAGCTGAAGAATTGGCATTGTTCAGATAGAGCCTGGGAGCATCCAGTGACCTCTTGATCAAGTTTCGGTGGAAAACGGGTCGTTCGTCCACACCATAAGTCAAAATTGTGCACGGGGTGGACCCTTGGAAAAGGATTTCTGTTCCCTTCGAGGATTCATTCAGTCTCAGTCGAGTTGAAAAGTTTAACTTATGGTCAAACGGATCCTGGGAGTGCCCGATGGCCTCTAGGTTAGTACCCTGGGTATGACTTAGGTTTGTAGTGATGAAGGGAGGTGTTAGGGACACCCTAGAATGGGGTGTCTACAGTAATGCCTTAGATTCGACTAATGCACTTAGATAAAACAGTAAAAAGTTTTATTGAACTAAGTTTTTTCATTAGTGATCATTGGCAACCAAGTGTGTTTGGATTGTATAATTATTCTTGTGTTTAACTCGGTCGGGTAAAATCTCTTGTGTGTAACTTTAAGTCATACATGAAGTTTTATTGACTTTTTGTTCTTGATTTGTCAAAGACGAAATCATACATAAAGTTTGAAAATAATTCCCAACTATAATTTTTTGAAGTTGGAAAAATTTGGAAAAGTTTGAAGTTTTTTGAAGTTGGAAAAGTTTAAACTAGAAAAGTAGAAGTTTAAAGTTTTTTGAAGTTGGAAAAGTTTAAATTAGAAAAGTTAGTTATTTGCTGGTGGGATCATATCACTATAATCCGAAGAAAAACATAGAAAATAAGCATAATTGGTGAAAATTGTCAACTTCATTAAGTGGGATAATCGATTACATAAAATCAACATTAGTGATAATATTTGTGAAGATGATCGATGTTCCACGGGTTCTTAAATGTTTCTCCTTCCAGTATTTCTAGGTGATATGTTCTTGGGAGGATAAATGTCAAGATACGGTATGGACCATGCCAATTTGGCTCCAATTT
Source organism: Sambucus nigra (assembly GCA_949130495.1). Classification (NCBI taxonomy): domain Eukaryota; kingdom Viridiplantae; phylum Streptophyta; class Magnoliopsida; order Dipsacales; family Adoxaceae; genus Sambucus; species Sambucus nigra. The sequence continues at coordinate 750,931,192 of OX422207.1, read as the reverse complement.
TTTTCCTTTCTGAATTACCTTATTAAGTAAAAGATCTCATTATTTCAAGTTGGTCATCTTGAGTCTTCAATTATAGAACCTAGCACTCCTTTATTGATAAGTAGCCATCCAAATTGCGACATCTTCTCTAACTTCATCAACCATATCTACATCTAGTTGATCGAGTGGAAAAATCGAGCATCCATGTAAATACACTAGTCGTTGTTCTCGGCTTCCAACTACAATACAAAAATGTAAACTTTCACTACACTCTTGTGGAGTATAGTGGCTAGTCTGGGTATCGAATCCTCAGGGAACTAGGACGAGTGAACGTGACGACAAAGGTAAGAATCTTAACCCTAACTTGACTCTAAGAAGAAATAAAAATATGATTGAGATGGGAAATAACTAATTAACTAAATGCAAACTAAATTAAACTATTGCATTAACTTTGTGAGCAAAATTAACTAACTAAGAATGACTTAATAAGAATGAAGGGAAAACAAGTTGGGAATACAATCCCCCAATCCTTAGTAATTACTTAGCAGAATACTAAAATTATAAATTAGAAGTTTCAATGAATCCAGTCTTTATAGATCCTAAGCATTACATAAATGCGGTTCAATCCCGCATCATATGAAATCAAAGGGAAATATAAAGCGGTGCTAATAAATTTTACGCACATTATATTCTTAAACATCCCAAGTACCTAGGGCAAGATAGATTAAAATACCTATACTGATTGTGGCATTATCTTACACGATTCTTTCAAAATTTTGATTTAAATTATATTTTCTACATATTTAATTTACATTGGAATGGGTTCATGCATCACAACCCTAAAAAAAGCTTAGCTAGACATGATTTTATTAAATGAAAAAAAAATTCTAAATGTGTAAGAAATCATAGGTCTATTATGCATTGAAAAGAAATTTGAATTGAGAAATAAAATTAAACTACAAGAGCAATTTTAACTTATAATATGGAAGAAATGGAAAGTAGAAATTAACAATACTTGAATAGAAGAAGGAAATCTAATCTTGAAATTTGAATCTTGAATAGCTCTTGTTCAACTTACAAACTAGGGTTTCTAAATCCTAAGAAAATATGAAATTATATGCCAAAATGAACTCTCTCTCTTCCTCTCTTCATTACTCTAAGGCTTGGCTTTTTATAATACCCAAATATGACTTTTCCAATGCCTCTCCACATTTTACAACTAATAAAAAGGAATTATACAAGAAATTTCAAGAGTTGAAACTCTTCAGCTTCCAGAATTAATTTCAACTTTGACTTTCTTTCTCAAACTTTGAATTGAAATATCTTTTTATCCAGAGCTTCGATTTGACTGTCGTTTCTTCCTACACTCTTGTGATTTGATTATCTTCAACTTTCATTAGGCTTTAAATCCGAACTGCGGGTGTAGAGTTACGCTTTTTCCCTTTGAATTGTCTTTCTTTGTTCTCTTCCTTTCTTCTGGTTTCTTTCTCTCTTTTTTTTGCACTAAATATCTATAAAAAATAGTAAGAAATACATCAAACTCGGGGTACTTGTTAGAAGAATTCATTAGCAATGATATGGGATAAAAAAAAATCAATTACATTGTTCGAGGTATTAAAACTACCAACTTAGGAGGATAAATTCAAAAGAATTTATGCTTAGTCACTAGTCATCTCGTGCGATCACTTTTAGGGGAGTGAAAATTTAGTACCTCGTGAGTCGACAGAACTATTTTGGTTGGTACCACTGCCTCAGTGCCAAAAACGAGCATGTATGGAGTATCCCCTATTTTTTTCTTGGTGTAGTCCTATGATCCTAAAGGACACTATGTAGATCGTTGATCTAATTTTCTTTAGCATCATCCAACCTTTTCTTCAACTCATTAAGTGGAGTCTTATTACTAATCTCTGTCTAACCATTATACTGTGGATGTTAGAGTGCTAAATTAAGCTTTTGAATTCTAGAACGAATGCAATATTCCTCAAACTCATTATTATCAAATTGGGTGCCATGGTTTGTGATGAAATCATAAGGTATCCCATAGTGGCGACATATGATTTGTTTCCATATAAACTAGAAAACCATCTAATAAGGCATATTAACTAAAGGCTCAACTTCCACCCATTTAATGAAGTAATCTGCTACTATAATTAAATACTCAAACGTTCCTTTGGTGTCGACAATGGACCAGCCAGGTCTATTCCCCAACAGTAAATGGTCAGGGAGAAGTGATAGGAGTTAGGGCAGACCCCGGTCTTCAATGGATAGTGGTATCATTTTGGCATTTATCCCACATTTTGGTGAAAGAAACACAATTCGCCTTCATTGTTGACATGTAGTAGTAGTGCAGGGCTAGTCTTTGTACTAATGATTGGCCGGCTAAATGAGTTCCACATGAGCCTTCATATACTTCTTTGATGAGATTATTTACTTCGTCTAGATGAAGATAATAAAGTAAAGAGATAGTGTATCCCTTTATGTATAGAATGTCCTTATCCAGAACAAAATTGGTTGCTTTGTATCTCATTTTCCTAGCTTCTTTCTAGTCGACTGGTAGTAATCCCTTTTTAATGTAATCTTTGAATGGATCCATCCAATAAGGACCCAATCCTATATAAATTATATTGGAAACTTTAACATCAATACTTCTATTGGTGAGAATTTTTACTAGAATGCTTCATTTGAGCTCTATCTGAGTCACTGAACTAAGCAAGGGAATCTTCTCGGGCATTCTTCACCCTTAGAATCCAAACCATCTTGACTGCAAAAAATAAATAGATAACCTCCACAGACTTGTTCAAATATCTTACCATTGTTTCTATTTTAACTCCATATATCTGAAGCATCTAATTAACAATAAGTTAAGAATCACTTTGCGTTATTCCTAGCTCGGTACCCAGTGATGAAGCTAGTTCTAAGCCTGTAATCAATGCCTCAGATTTTACTTTATTATTGGAAGATTGAAACTTAAATTGTAAAGAATATATTGCATCTAAATCTTCTGGAGTATTGACAATAAGTCCAAATCCACTACCAATTGCGCATGAAGATCTATCCACAAATAATTTCCAGACTGGATTGTCATTGTTGAAGTCTCCCTCTCACAGCAGTCAATGTCTAAATATCTTCTTGCCTTATTCAGCCAATTGCTGAGATCTTTTTTGAGCAGTCGATGATTCTGGTTGGTCGACGATAATCTCAATTGTCTTTTGAGCTGAGCTCTCTTCCAAAGAAGTATTCTCAACAGGTAAATTGGGATTATTGGTGTAATATCTCACCCTAAATATTTTATTTACTCCTTGCGTAAAGTTGCGATAGTACGAAACATTAAAATTTGGATGATTATAACGAGATTATATCTCTAATTAAATTAATGTGGGGAATTGATGAAATTATTGGAAAACTTGATGGTAAAATGTTAAACTAAGTTAGGAGATGGTTAATGAGAAAACTCCTATTATTACGTGTGAACAATCAGGTACCTCCTTATGAGAGATCAGAGACTAGCAAGGGAAAAGTTGTGAACTTGGAAAGCTAGTCATTCGAATGAGCAAGATTGTCATTCGAACGAGGAAAGGATCTCGTTTGAACGATGAGAAGAGTCTTTAGAACGACGCTAATGAAATCTGATACACCCATCTTGATATCAAGCTCTCCATCGTGGGTTAGGATATCTGATAGCTAAATTATACATAGATGTATATATATTACACAGATTGGTGGGCAATGGGTGATATGTATGGTGCACGAGAGAGAGAGAGAGAGAGAGAGAGAGAGAGAGGTTTCATGGTACTGCCAATTGCTATAAAAGGGAGAACCCTTAATCAACACTTACGTGCCAAGCTCTTGGAGCTTGATGGCTGAGATGAAGCTTATAAGATGTTATTTTAAATGATTGTAGGGATGTGCAAAGCTCTTGGAGCTTGATGGCTCAGTTGTATATAGAATGGAGATAAGAACATGAATGGTAAGCCAAAAACATATCCAGTACCAATAACTGTGGGTTACTAAGAGCTCACAGCTCTCTCCCACCCTACTATCTTTCGCCATTTTCTAACAACCACACTCACACCATAAAATAGATAATTTCCCCAATATTAAACAGAGCTATGAAAATATAGAAGTTGGTGGTTGAATAGTTTTGATGTGTATTTGAAGGGAGTTATTTTAGAAGAAGAATAAAACATTATTGGAGGTTTTGTAAAGGGCCTTTAATGGTGCTTCTTGGAGACAAATTTGGTGGTGCAAGACAACCCCTTTAAGGCCAGCTTAGGAGGTAGGGGTTGTCATCTTTCTTGATCTTTCATGCCTTCCACTTATATGGGCTTCATTTGAGGTGGGAAAGACTAACTTGGATTTAAGTTTAATGGGTAGTATATTTCAACATATTATTTACATGTATTAGGTTAAATATATGTGTGTAGTTTATTGGCTTGCAACCTAGTGTTGATTAGTAACCATATTAACATTTGTATGGAATGGCGTCAAAAAGATTATTTAAAATGGGTCTTGAAACAAAATAAATTTCAGAATATAATTATGAACATTTTATGGATCAAAAATTTAATAAAGGGCTATTTGGTGTATTTTTAGTGAGAAGAAATAATGAACATTTTTATGGAATAAAAATGTAAGGAAATGATATTTTTGTGTATTTCTAGTAAAAAAAATTAATGGACATTTTTATGGAATCAAAATGTAAGAAAATGTCATTTTAGTGTATTTCTAGTAAAAAGAAATAATGGACATTTCTATGAAATAAAAATATCAAAAAATGTCATTTTGATGAATTTCTAGTAAAAAGAAATAATTGACATTTTTGTGGAATAAAAATGTAAGAAAATATTATTTATGAGTATTTATAGTAAAAGGAAATGATGGACATTATTATGGAATAACAATGTAAGGAAATATTATTTTAGTGTATTTCTAGCAAAAATAAATAATAGACATTTTTATGAAATAAAAATGTGGAATGATGTTAATGTTGTAAAAATATTTATGAAATAAATATTTCTAAGTTTCTTGTATAATGGAGACTTTATGAATAAATACACATTTGTAGAGTTTAAAGAAATTGATAAAATATCCTTATTACTTGAAATGCATGTTTAATCCACTTGGTAGGATTTTAGTATTTAATATCCAACTTTTATGCATATAAACTTGTAGTATTTTGATAATAAATATGTGAGAAAGTTTAAATAAAGTCTTGTTGGGTCTAAAGCATGAAATATGACAAACAAAAATTTGGGAGCTTAAAATGTAAAGGGTGTTATTTATGTGTTAAAGTGACAAGCGTGCAAGTTGGGCAAAAGTGTGATATTAAACAAGTGCTAAAATGGATAAAGTGTTTTAAATGTTAAGTTGGAGAATTAATAACCACTTTGAGAAATAACACTTGTTAGGGAGTTAAATGGCGAGTTTGGCAAATAAAGGGTAAATTAGTAATTTTCTTAAGGTGGAACATTTTATGGAATAAAAATGTTAAAGAATGTCTTGAGATTAATATGTATGAAAATGAATTAAGTCCTATAGAGTGAATGAATTTAGTATAAATCATGTGTGCGTGGATAAGGGATTTAAAGAAGAAAAGAAACAATATTCCAAGTGTTAATGGAAAAACAAACGGTTAAGTCTGGCTTTTGGCCTCGGCCAGGTAAAATCAAGGAATGGAATAATGTGGACATATGTAAAGTGTTAAACACATTAATAAGTACTGGGATGAAATCGAGAATAAGAAAGAAGGGCGCGGAGCCTTTGGGTGAAAAGACCTAAATCACTAGCCAAAGCATATGGTGTGCATAGCCGTCGGTGTGAATCCCGTGTAAGTATGCAGTAAAGGAAGATTGTTAGAAAAGATAAAAGGAATAAGGAACATGCCAAAAAATGGGTTGTCTACCTAACTTGGATGAATGAATTGAATGTTCCGATAAAAGGTGAAATGGACAAGTAAATGTGTAAATCTATTAATGTCCATAAGTTAAGGCAAAGTGAGCAATGGGTGGTTAAGTAACCTAAGTTGTTTAACCCATAATTTACAAAAGTATGTATTGAAAGGGTTTTCAAATGATAAACAAGTATTTTCTAACACGGTGAATGTATGTATTGAAATGGTTAGTTTCAATGAAAATACTAAAGTATATTTTATTGAATAAAAAGGGAGGATTCTCGTAAAAGAATGAGTTGGAATAAATCAAGTGTAGTGGTGTTATAGTGGTACGTGATGTGTTAAATAATGTGAGAAATGCTAAGTAGAGATAAAGAAAATCTTTACAAGATTAAGATAAATTAATCTGGATAAGTAAGGTTTCAGAAGTAAAACGATTAATGCATTTGAATATGTATTTTTCAATGGTATATCTATGTATATGTAGATACATATATGTTTTTTCATGAATGTGAATGTAGCATGTGAGTATTCTTTTCTGCGTTTCATTTCTATACTTCTTCTATGTTCCCACTGGGCATAGGCTCACACCCTCGCTTTGCTATGGAAGGTTGGGTGTGGGTTCCTATTTTAAGGGAGTTATATAGGTAAGTATACTTTGTTTATTTTACGTTAGTAGCTCTATTTACTTAGACTCGAGGTGCTCCCTATGGGTCCCACACATAGTTATCTTGAAACTGGAATCGCATACTAAATAAGTGAAATGTTAATTTAAAATAAAATGTGACTAACAACATTATATAGGTTGTTCCATTGCACTTCACACCTAAGTCTTGGTTTGGATCGGGTTGACTCACGGGTAACCCATATATCCGAGTCGGGGCGTTACAATTGGTTACCTCTGCATATGTAAATTCTGCAATAAATTCTACTATTGCCTACTCTTTTAATTTAGTCCTTGTCTCATGGACAATCTCATATTCTTCAAGTTCAACTACACAAGAAATCAACCTTCCTGACTTTTTAGGTTTTTGCAAAGCTTGTCGAGGTAAGGCAGTGTATACCATAATATATTGGGACTGGAAGTATGGTCTCATTCTTCTTAAGGCTTTAATAAGTCAAGGGACAACTTCTCTAAGTGTGGATACCTAATTTCTAGTCCTCAAAATGCATTATTGGTGTAGTACATCGACTTCTGAACTTCTTCTTCTAGTCCGATCAAAGCTGATTTGACATCTAACTCTGAAACAACCAAGTATAAATACAACTTTTCTTCAAAAACTAGTCGGGAAAGGAGTACTGGAGATCCCAAATAATTTTTTAGCTCCAAAAAATATTTCTCTCACTCGTCATTCCACTCAATGGTCTTTATCATCACCTTGAAGAATGGGATACGTTTATCTATTTCACGGGACATAAAATGATTTAGAGCTTCACTCTTTTAGTTAATTTTTGCATGTCCTTCTTGCAGGTAGGGAACTGTAGCTCCATTAAAGCCTTTATTTTTTCAATATTGGCTTCAATTACTCTCTGGTTCATAATATATCCTTAGAACATTCCTTCTTGTACCTAGAGTATACATTTGGTCAAGTTGAGCTTGATTTAGTGCTTCTCCAGCTGGTCAAATATTTGAGCCAAGTCTTTTATATGGTCGGCAACAGCCTTACTCTTAGTGAGCATCTCATCCATATAAACTTTCATGTTTTTGCCTATATGTTCTTCAAATACTTTATTCACCAGCCTTTGGTATGTTGCTTTAGCATTTTTCAGCCCAAAGGGCATAAAGTTGTAGCAATATGTTTCTCAGCTGGTGATAAAGGAAGTGTTCTCCTTGTCTTCTAGATTCATCTTAATCCGGTTGTACCCAGAGTAAGCATCTTTAAGCTACGCAACTCGTGAACTACAGTTGTATATACCAACTAATCAATCCTTAGTAAAGGAAAATGATCCTTTGGGCATGTTTTGTTGAGGTCGGTGAAGTCTACACACATGCACCACTTGTCATTCTCCTTTTTGACCATCATCATAATGTCCAACCAACTGGGATACTTAACATCTTCTATAAACTGGGCTCTCTATAACTTTTCTACTTCCTCCTGGATTGCCATGTTCTTCTCGAAACTAAAAACTCTACATTTTTGCCTAATCGATTTAGAGTCGTTATAGATATTGAGCTCATGGCAAATGAAATCAGGATCAATCCCTGACATATCCTCATGGCTCCAAGCGACACATTCTTCCTTTCTTTAAGGAATGCAATAAATTTATGTTTGAGGGAAAGGGTTAATCTTGAACCAATTTGAGTAGTCCTTGTTGGGTTCTCGTCATCAAGCACAACAGTTTCCATCGCCTCTACAACCTGTCCATTCATTAGATCTTCTTCCTCTCGAGGATTTAGAGTGTCGATATGATAGGCAGTTGTAATACCCTTTACTTTTGAGTAATTATTTTTATATATTAAATTGCCATGTGGGTTAGTTATATAAAATAAAGAAAATTGAAGTAAATATTAATTTAAGTAATTTAAGAGTTAATATTTACTGATTATTGCTTATTTACAACTAAGCAAACGTAAATAGTGTAATATTATATTTTGTTGCATCATTGTTCTTTAAGTGACTGTTATGATTTATATTCAAATCGGGTTATTATTAAAAAGTTAATGTGACGTTGGAACAAGAAAGAATGAACAATATCCTCGATGTCAATTTTGAGGGAATGGTTAGTCCGAAAATGGTTGAGATAGTCAAATAACTGTTGGGTATGTTTTTGGGTTCCGGGGGTACATTCGGCTAGTTATAACTTAAATATGATGTTACGAGTCATTTTAAGTATGAAGTAGCATTTAATGTTGGACTTAACGTATTTGGGTCATTTTGGGGTATTTACTCTTGAAAGAGATTTATTACTCATTTATGTTTTAAACCTAGAAAGTTAGAGAGGAGGGGGAACTTGAGAGAAAGAAGAGAAAAGAGAGAGTTTTGGTGATTGGGCTACTCATTTGTGTTTTAAACCTAGAAAGTTAGAGAGGAGGGAGAACTTGAGAGAAAGAAGAGAAAGAGAGAGAGTTTTGGTGATTGGGCTTGAAATTGTTGCAACGAGAAGATAATCCGAGGATACAATCTTGAGGCAAGTTTCTAATTTGCATAAATGTATGATTGGGTGTGAATAATTTGCACATATAGTTAATGATCTTGAGTTTGAACCATTAATGGAGATTGATGGTTTTGTTGTTTAAATCTTAAGTTATATGATCTAGACTTGTTTTAAATGGTCTCTTCTAGTAGGTTAACTTGGTTAAGTGATTTAGAGAAGTTATGCGTTGATGATGTTGGGTTAGATGGAAGAAAATAGGTTTTGGGAATTTAGGTTTAACATCAACCCGTAGCCATAACTAGGCATCTCTACCAGGGTGAATCATTTTGCCTTCCTTAGAGAATCGAATTGCTAAAATGGTGGCTACAGGTCTGAGGAGCCGAATCTATTAGGTCTTAGACAAAAGGTTGGTTTTCTCAGCCGAATGGATTCTCTTTCGTGCAAATCGATTCGCTTTCAGGGACGAATCGATTCGTCCCTAGTCGAATCGATTCAAAAATCCTATTGTTTCATGAAATTTTTCCAACTTGGTTTCTACTCCTTTACTTTTAGGTTTAAGGCTTAGGAACCATCTCATATGATATGTTAAAGAGTATTAAGATCTCACATAGGGGGGATTAATACCCTAGGTTAATAAGTGGGTATATGTCTCATTTTGCCTAGTAAATGAATGTAAGACTAGGGTAGAGTCTTGTAGTATTGTTTTGGACTTTTGGGGGAGAGTATGAGGGTAATTATACCATGTAGCCTAAATTTTTATGCACATATGGCTTCAGAAATAAGAAGTGCATATTTAATTGGTACATCTTGTGATTATGGCACGCACATACATACCTCTCAAAATGCTATCATAAGGGAAGTTACGCAAATGAGGCAAATCCCCTAGCTAATGATGCATGGGGAGTATAATCCTCGGGCCATTGTACCGATTGTTACATTGTATTATTATTTTGTTCGAAATGAGGTAAATTCGGTTATAGTCAATGTGATACCCCGCCTAATTAAACCCCGGGTGATCAGTCCTAAATTAAATTAGAACAGGTTTCTCAGTTGGTTCATTCTTAGCATCACTGTCGAAACTTTTTAATTACTAACCACCTAAGTGAAATTAGACCGGTGCCAACTTTTATCTTTCATTAACTCAATAAAAGACTCATGTAGAAATTAATAATTAACAATCACAAGCTAAATGAATACTACCATCACATATAAATAAGAATCTGGCGGAATAAACAATCGGCTAAAATCGAACACGAAAGTAAAGACAGATAACAATAAATTTCAAGGTATCTGAAATAAATACTAAATAAAACCGTGAGCAACATACTCGAATATCTGATAGAAAATCCCTATACTAGGAATTAAAGGAATAGAGGCGCCTATCCAAATCCTGCAACATCCACAAATACTGCAGCAGTGAATCCCTGGAATGAATCATATTTTAGTTAGTGTCGCACTCCCTTGAGGACAGACTCACCCCTCAACTAATGTGCACACCTAACGCCTTCTTCATATCCCACCTAGTTCTCTACCCCAAAACTAGATACTTGATATAACTCTTGTCAACCGTCCTACTCAATCCCGATTATTTTAAAAGCATGATTTATAAGTTATTTATCACCGTAACTTAGTTAATCATCTTCCTTGAAAGCCATATAACATTCACTAGTCATATAAATAGTACACTTTTCTCCATATAATTAAATTTCCCGTATATAATTATTCACCCCATTATGTATGTACAATTATCTTATAACATTCACACATGTTGAATGTGAATATAACCCAATACAATTAATATAATTCACTTCATGTATTTAATTATCCGTATATAACTATTTATCCCAATATATACATAGAACCATATTACAACATCCACACATATGTTTAATATAAGTATAACCCATCCTCCTGAGTAATAACTCACCGAATGTATTCTCTAAAGTGCTATCACACTAAATGTACTCGCATAACCTAGTTACCCCAAGTCTGAATCACTCACTAACTTTGCCAAAAACATAAACATAATGGAGTCGGTCATATTCCTTCCCTGAAAGTGAGATAAGCTCCTCACCCATATAACGAACAATGTACTCCTCAAGCTAAGGGATTCACCCACTACGTGCAACCTCCCTTGATAGCACTAGAGTATATGTATTAATAATATCTAACCACTGATATTTATAAGCACACACCATATATATACTATCACACAACGTATATATATATATATATATAATATCCTGGCTTTACTGTGTATTGAGTCCGTAACACTAGCCTATACTTAGTATCTCGAGTTTATGGTCCAACTCTGATTATTAAATAATTTACCCATTAATTAATTAAATTACTTTTGGTGTCTCCCAACAAATATAATTGGACTCGCTCTCGTGGTCCGAAATAAATATAATACCCGAGTCTAATCCCCGACTCCGAATTAATTTTTTTTTATCCATAATTAATTTAAGGGAGTAGTTTCGCACTACTACTATACCCGAACATATTAACTCAATCCGTTACATTGATTTTCATAATTTATTCTCCAAATTTACATTCGTGTGTCGCACTAAATTTCCCCCCACCCCTCCCAATTATTATTCCCTAATAATTGTGGGGATATAAATTTTTCTAATTAATTTTCTCCCTTAATTAGACTTGTTGGAAATTAAACTGAAAAGGAAATTCCACTTAAAACTCCCAAGTTCGAACTGCTAAAAATTCCCAGCCATCGATCCTCAACCATTGATCGATCGATCGAACATGTCCTCTTCTTCTTCGACCTCCTATTTCTGCCATTAACGAAATCCTCAATTCTCTAAGCTTGTCCTTGGTTCATCTCAAGAACACAAACCATTATAACTATATGGGAACATGACCAGGACCTCCCTTAGAACCTTAAACACAAATTAAATTTCATAAATCTCTACTTTTTTGAATTTGGGGAATTTTCGGGTCTTTACTCGTTCAGTCCCAATTTTATCTGTTTATCCTAAATTTCTTCATAAATTTCTACTGGGTTTTCACATATGAATAAATTATCTCAGAACTATGTAACACAATGAATTCCCACCTTAATTTCCCATTAATTTCATTCAAGTGTTCTATATACAAAAAACCCCTTTTTGTACCCTTTTACACCCAAAACGAATTTTGATTTACACATCACAAAAATATGAATTGGATATCATAAATAAACATCATATCATGTTAACCACTTGCATGTTGTGGTTTGTTGGCTCTGATCCATTGGTGTAGAGGCAAGCTTGATGATGAGCACCCAATTCGTCCCTTGCTTTATCTCGAAAAGATCCACAAATTGGCTCTAACTGCTCCTTCTCACTTTCTCCCCAAATTCTTAGATTGAGGTCTATGTTTCTCTGCCATTGCCCACTCTTAGATTTAGTTCTTAAAACACTAATCCCTTTTTTAGCCTAATGGACCAGGCCCAAGTGACCCAAATAGCCCCGTGTGGGCCCAGTTATGCCTAAAAATGCCCCGTGACATGTTTACTACCCCCGGTACACTTTTTTGACTATCTCATCCCATTCGGACTCAACCGTGCACTCAAAGTTGACATTTGAATTAATTTTTAAAAATCATTATCTCACACCCAAATTAGTCTGTACCGACTCCCCGTTGAGATAAATATATGCCACCTCACTAATACACGTTATGATATAAATAAATTGTTACAATTCACTTAGTAATTAAATTTCCCTAAATATTAACCATTCACTCTCTGATTAATATTTAAATATATATTACCATAATTAACTCAATTAAATTACGACACACAAGTAATTTAAAATTTCCCGAATTAATGAAATATTACATGCACAGAAATACGGGGTGTTACATACTCCCCCTTGCAAAGGAATTTCGTCCTCAAAATTTGGTCATTACTACGACGAACACTCTTGATACTGCTCTCACATATCCTCCTCCTAGTCCCATGTATACTTATTAATACTATGATGACCCCACTCCACTACACTCTAACTGGTGGTACTATCTTAGACTACAGCTTGCACTCACATAGCTACCAGTTTCCCCTCATATGAGGTGTCTTATTGCAAGTCATTATCCTCGAGTGGAACGTGCCCAAAAATCTCAATCTCTCCTCCTGTATCCCTCCAGCTATGCCATATGGAACACATTCCGTATCCGCTGAAGATGTTCTGGAAAATCTAGTCGATAAGCCCCCGATCCCACCCTCTCAAAGATAGGTAAAGGACCCACATACCTCGATGCTAGCTCCCCTTTCTTGCCGAACTCCATCACTCTTTTCATAGGAGACACCCGAACCAATCCTGGTCATAAATCTTTAACTTGATGGCCCCTAAAAATATAGTTTCCCAGAAGAGGAGCCTATACTCCACCAGCTCCACTATCTCCATGTTAGAAAATTCCCCTCCTGTATGTGTGTCAAATTCCTTATTGCCAAATGCGTGATTATATTTCGAATAATTACCTGCATCATCCATGACTAATCATGTCAGACTTGAACCTTTAACCCATGGTAACGTACCCCTCCTTATGTCCTTGAACTATACGAAAGGATATAACTTACTTAATTCCCTCTGATGGACCATAACCCATCTCGGGTCCCAGCAACTTGTTATTTCCCCACCTCTTATCTACCAAAGGTGGATAATGAAAATTTTCCCATGAAGTCTCCTATGGTGTCACGCTTACCAAACCGTTACGAGTCATCACACTTAACTCTACATGTGGTAAATACTACTCCCGAATTACCCAAAAATCTAAAATTCACAATCCTCGCTTATCATCTACCCATCAACTTATGGGAGACACGTTCAACCCAATATATAACTCTGTCCCGATCTCCTCATAACAGTTTTCCAACCTGAGCATTAATCCCTTCACTGGAACCATAATATAAAAAACAAATCATGGTTGATACCCTCCAATCAACCTTTTTCCATCATTAAATGGCCTACCCGGGGATAAATTCACTTTCCCTCATTCATCACCCATTCCCATGCTCAAGAACTCTAACCCTTGTGAAGTTTTTGTCATGTAGGACTCTACACCTTGCCTATGCGGAAAAACCACTCTAGGCATAAGACTAAGTGAAACTCTTTTTTCTTTTCCCAAAAATGTGGGTTTCTCCCTTTCCTAGTGATAAGCACCCAAAATTGTACAACTTAAACCCCGAATAGATTTAGTTTAGTTGCTAACTCTCGACAATATGGGTCTTATGCGCTTAATTGTTCAATATGCAGGTTTAATTGCAATTGCGGTGTCAAAAGCTATATTTTGGAGCAATTTGCAGTTAAAATGGAGCTAATTACCAACTCCGTAACCTTAACCGAGCCTAAGCCTAGCCTAAATCTATCCTAAACCCTGTGTGTGTGTTTTTTTGTGTCATTTTATTATTTTTTAGATTTTTAGTTTGAGTCATTTTTATTTTTAGGATTTATTTTAGATTTATTTAGTATTTTCTAGGTTTTCTTTTCTATTTTTCTATTTTATCTTTATTATTATAATTTTATTTTATTTTTATTTTATTATATTTTAGTCTTATTTTATTAGTATTAGTTTTTAGGAATTTTGTTTTATTAGATTTTACTTTTTTTAGGACTTTAGTTTTTAAATTTAATAGATTTACATTTTTATTTTTATTTTCGTTTTTTTTCCTTTTCTTTTTATTGTGTCTTTATTTAATTTTTAGAAAATAAATTTAATTTTTAGATTTTTAGTTTTTATAGTTTTATTTTATTAGTTAGATTTAATTTTATTTTTAAAGGGTTCAAACTAACACACACAAAAATCCTATACACTTAACCTACACTTAAAACAACCCCTCATCCTCACCTTACTTCCCATACACCCTCATACACCCTATCTTCCCTACTCATCTTCAACCTTCTTCTTCCCCCTTTCTCTCTCATCTCTCCAATCCTCCATAACCACTCACCAACCATTTCTACAATCAAACCAACATTCACCACCTCAAACTCCCAAGCTAATCGCCTACCCGCCGGCCAGCCCCTGCCTGTCCGGCGACCATACTGTCGCCCCTCTCTCCCTGCTACCCCGACGTCGATGCCTCCATGAACATTTTGGAGACAACCCGAAATCCAATACCCGACGACCCTCCAGTCCCCTCACCTCCGGCGCCAACGTCTGACTCACCCCCCTTACCCTAGTCCCGACCTCCTCACTCCGCCCCTACCTATCCAAACCGCAGCCCTACGCAACCCATAGCCGACCATCCCACCACCAACCCGACCTCCTCATCCCCGGCCTTCCCGGCGGCGGCGTCCAACAACGCCCAAATTTCGACCACTCCGGCGCCCTTCTGTCCCGAACTCGAAATCCAACCCGCCTCCATACCCATTTTCACCCAAGTCTAAGACCCACTTCCCAAAAACCCATTTTAACTCCCAAGCCTTTCCACAATTTCTCCTATATAAGCTAAAATGCAAACCAAAACTAAACACTAATACCCACATGTCTTAAAACCTCACTTATTCCCCCTTTAAACCCATTTCCCCAAATTACCCCTAATTAAACATTTTTTCCATATACCCCAAAACACCCTTGTACCAAATCAGATTTGTTATCTCTCCTCATCCACATGACCTCACACCCAATTTCCATGCACATTAAACTTTCCCAAAAAGCCCCCTTAGCCCATGTGTGCCATGCATCTACTATAAAAGAAGACTCAAGATCCCATTTGAGAGGGGACTCATCATCAAATAGAGAGAGAAAATTCTAGAGAAGAGTAGAGAGTTAGGTTAGAATAAATTAGGCAGAAATATTTGTAAATAGTTTTATTTTCATTTGTTTTTAGATATTTGTGAGTGATAAATGTGTGAAATTCAATTGAGTTGATTATTGTTGGATGCTCATATTGGATGGATTGTGCTTAATTTCAAAGAAATAGAAGTTCAATTTCACTTCAAGAGATTGGGGTTTGATTGTTCTCTTCTCTTCTCATTTATTTTATGCCTTTGATTATTAATTTGTCATATTTCATATCATGTTAGGCTAAAACCCCTTTCAAGGGGTGGGG
This sequence comes from Sambucus nigra, assembly GCA_949130495.1. Classification (NCBI taxonomy): domain Eukaryota; kingdom Viridiplantae; phylum Streptophyta; class Magnoliopsida; order Dipsacales; family Adoxaceae; genus Sambucus; species Sambucus nigra. The sequence continues at coordinate 750,915,182 of OX422207.1, read as the reverse complement.
TAAAACCCTTATTTGATGTTATTTTATTTTTATTAGTTTAGTTACTTGAAAAGTCCCTTTGAATGTTAATTTTGATCCCTCACCCTTGAATTTACGCCTCGATAAAGGGTAAATGATTTTCGAGAGAAAATCAAAATTCTAGTTATAATACCCATTTTAGATTCGAACTAGAGATAGGGGTTTCTTAAGTGGGTATTATAACTTGAATTTCAACTCTAAATTTATTTTCTATGATTGACATAAATTTTAATTGATCGATCCTAGCGGGTGATTAATTAAAAGGAGTGTAGATCTATTTTTCCAGAGTTGTGGGGTGTTAAACTTAATTTTCTAAAAGATTACTATTATAATTACACTTGCAACAAGAGTTGGTTTGTAATTTTGATATTAACTTGGGAGAATTCAATTAATTGAATTAATTAATTAGAATAACTAAAACTTGTGCTGCAATCCCATTCCTTGATTGTTCTCACAATTATTTACCTCATTTTATCACTTATTTTAGTGTTAGACTTTGTTTTCATTTTAGTCATTTTCTAGTTAGTTGTTTTCATCTCACATTTAGTTTAGTTTAGTTTAAATCATCACCTCATCCTATTGTTTTAATATTGAAAAAGCTAAAAAAAGTAAAAAAAGTAAAAAGCCCAAAAAGAAAATAAAAAATGAACTACATTTGAATTTGTCTCTAGCTTACCCCCTTGAAAGTGGATTGATACCCTTACTTACCTCTACACTTGAGTTTATTATATTTTTTTAGGTATTTGAGGTTTTGACTAACTTGGCTTTCAACAACGACATACGCAAAAGTCACGTTATCACCTAGGTATATCTTAATGCATAGGTCTCCCCCACCTTCCCATTCCCTACGATGGATGTAGTTCTCCTTGATATATATATTTATAGTCAGACCATTTCCTTTTTCAAATGGATTTCAGTTCACTACACTTTTCACTTATTTTCTGACTTCCCCGCATGCGTACATTCAATATGTTTATTTACACATACCTTTTATTTAAGACGAGTCTGAAATCACACTTATCAGGGTGCCCATACACCCTATATCCCATGCTTAATCGCACAAAAATTACCCTAATTAACCAAGGTGCCCATACACGTTGTCCCCGTGCTTAATCGCACGAAATTTACCCGACTATGCTAGCCATAGCCCGTAGTATAACTTCCAACCCATAGTCATATCACATACATGAATAATCACCGGGGTACCAACCTATGTACTAACCACCAAACATCATCCCACTTCCAATGTTGCGCTAAGTTTAATGCGTGGGATGTCAATCAAAGTGAAATCCAAACAAGGAACCCCCCGATACACTACCACTACCTGACATTGTTGGTCGTAGAGATCTGTTAAATCTTCAGTCCATAACACGTACCCCTAAATACCTGTCTCTTAACATAAAGGCATACACACCTACTCTTATGCTACAAAAGACAACATAAAATACCGCGCCCTTACTATCACTAGTTCTTGCACAAAATAAATCCCGAGCTATCTCTCCCCGCTCGAAAAATAATTCTAACCGCCCTGAATCGCTTCAGTATACATCCCTTCTTACCGAAAAAAATATAATAATCCAAGACATTCTTATATGTATATCGTACTACACAATACAAGCTATATACACATATATAGGCTGGGCTCCCTCTCAGGTGACACCTAGAAGGAGTAATTCTTAACCTGGTATCACGAACACCAAAACTTACTATCACTATCCGTAATAGTTCACACCCATCCCTAACCAATCCATACCTAGGGAAAATGATGCTTTCATAACACTCCTCAAAATGATTAAATATCATAAAATATACCCTCTCAGTTGCCACACCCGCTCCCCTGTAGATAAGACCAATGAGAGCCCCGTTACCCCGTGGTAACCATATACTTAATAGTAACACTACTATACAGCCACTAAACTCGTCCCCCACGCGAATATAGTGCTAACAAGAATATTGTGATTACTCATGTCACAAAATTCACTCCATTTATCCAAGGATAAAACTCATACTTCCACTCGCCTATACATCGGCGGCCCAACTGGTTCCTAGACATAATATTCTCACCTGATCTAACCAAAACATCACAATTGTTATCCCTACTGGGCATCCCACTTCTATCCCCTGACTCACTGTGGACATAATAAATTGTATGGTACCACTTCCACACATAAGACACCTTTCTATGTCAATCCCCTGCCTCTGGCCCAAATGGCTATGTTGGGGTTGTCCATCTAGCTTACTTGGTAGTCTTGACCCTAAGTGCTTCCCCCATTTTCCCTTTGGCTTCCCTAGCCCTATGGGACTAGTTATTGGCCTCGATGACCCGGATCAAATCCACCATCAATAGGTAGAAATTTACTTAATTTAAAAAGTCAAGATGGGTCCCTTACTTGGTATACCGTTTCGTCGTGCTTCACTAGCACCATTAAATCTCATTTCGTTCTTAGGTTAAACTCTCTAACCTTATTGGCTCCTGCATCTTAGAAGTGTTAATGTAAGTTGGCAAATAAAAGATATTGACGGCCACAACACTAGTCATCCTAGTCGAATTTCCCATCCATTATTGTGTATTCTCACACGGTTCATTATCCATTTGTGGGTTCCATTATCGTTCTCCGTATCCCCTTTATCGGTTACGAAGTTCGCTTATACAATTTATCATCTCTCTCACAATCAGTTACAATCTTACCCATTTCATAAACTTTGGAATTTCAGTCGCATCCCTATTTGAATAGGGGATGGACGATCTTTTGCTCACACCGTACCCAAAATTTCTCATTTGACTCCATATATTCTCCTTCATACGTGGTGACTGACTCTCAAAAATAATCCTCCCCGAATCTCTCTCCTTGCCAACAATGTTGAGTGAGTCCAAAGTGGTATCACCGTTCTCTACAACAGTGCTAGGGTAAATTACTTCCCCCAAGTGATTATCATATTCCATGAATACTCTACATTTTTCGTCTTTTCTCTCCTCCTTCCATACTTCTTACGTCCCTCACTGTTCGTCCGAATTTGTTCAATGTACAATGCCCAATCGAACTCATATATGAATCACATAAACTATAGTTGATATCAAGAAAACATAAGTCGCATACGTAGACGAATACAACAATCCTATCATAAGGCACTACATCAAAGAAAGCTAAGTCGAAGCGTGAAAAGCCGCACAGATCCTAAGGACACTATAACCTGATGCTTTGATACCATCTGTGAAACCTCGCCTAATTAAACCCCGGGTTATGAGTCCTAAATTAAATTAGACCATGTTTCTCAGTTGGTTCATTCTTAGCATCACTATCGAAACTTTTTAATTACTAACCACCTAAGTGAAATTAGACTGGTGCCAACTTTTATCTTTCATTAACTCAATAAAATACTTGTGCATAAATAAATAATTAACAATCACAAGCTAACTGAATACAACCATCACATATAAATAAGAATCTTGCCAAATAAACAATCAGCTAAATTACAACACGAAAGTAAAGACAGATAACAATAAATCTCAAGGTATACGAAATAAATACTAAATAAAATCGTGAGCAAAATGCTCGAATATCTGATAGAAAATCCCTATATTAGGAATAAAAGGAATAGAGGTACCTATCCAAATCCTACAACATCCACATATGATATAGCAGCGAATCCCTGGAATGAATCAAGCCTAGCATCCTTGTGGATGAACACCTAAAAGGTTTTGAAAATAATTTATAACAAGGGTTAGAACCCAAAACATTTTAAAAATATTTAGCAAATGATCAACTTGCAATAATAAAATATGCATGAATGCGCTTCATATTTTAGTTAGTGTCGCACTCCCTTGAGGATAGACCTACCCCTCAACTAATGTGAATACCTAGCGCCTTCTTCATATCCCACCTAGTCCTCTATCCCGAAACTAGATACTTGATATAACTCTTGTCAACCACCCTAGTCAATCCCAAGTATTTTAAAACCATGATTTATAAGTTATTTATCACCGTAACTTAGTTAATTATCTTCATTGAAAGCCATATAACATTCACTAGTTATACAAATAATACACCTTTCTCCATATATTTAAATTTCCCGTATATAATTATTCACCCCATTATGTTCGTACAATTATCTTACAACATTCACACATGTTAAAGGTGAATATAACCTATATATAATTAATACAATTCACATCATGTATTTAATTACCCATATATAACTATGTATCCCATTATATACGTAGAACCATATTACAACATCCACACATATGTTGAATATAAATATAACCCATCCTCCCAAGTAATAACTCACCTGATGTATTCTCTAAGGTGATATCACACTAGGTGTACTCGCATAACCTAGTTACCCCAAGTCAGAGTCGCTCACTAACTTGGCCAAAAATGTAAACATAATGGAGGCGGTCATATTCCTTCCCTGAAAATGAGATAAGCCGCTCACCCATATAACCGACGCTATGGCCTGGGGATATAATCACCCTACTCCTCAATCTAGGGGATTCACCCACCATGCACAACCTCCTTTGATAGCATTAGAGTATATGTATTAATAATATCTAACAACTATTATTTATAAGCACACACCATATATATACTATCACACACCGTATATATATATATATATATATATATATATATATATATATATATATATATATATATATATATATATATATAATCCCATCTTTACCGTGTACTGAGTCCGTAACACTAGCCTATACTTAGTATCTCGAGTTTATGGTCCAACTCTGATTATTAATTAATTAAATTACTTTTGGTGTCGCCCAACTAATATACTCGGACTCGATCTTGTGGTCCGAAATAAATATAATACCTGAGTCGAATCCCCGACTCCGAACTAATTATTTTTCATCCATAATTAATTTAAGGCAGTAGTGTCGCACTACTACTGTACCTGAACTTAATAACTCAGTCTGTTACATTACTTTTCATAATTTATTCTCCAAATTTACATTCGTGTGTCGCACTAAATTTCCCCCCATCCCCTCCCAATTATTATTCCCTAATAATTGTGGGGATATAAATTTTTCTAATTAATTTTCTCCCTTAATTAGACTTGATGGAAATTAAACTGAAAAGTAAATTCCACCTAAAACTCCCAAGGCTGAACTGCCAAAAATTCCCAGCCATCGATCGATCGAACAGGTCCTCTTCTTCTCCGACCTCCTGTTTCTGTCGTTAACGAAAACCTCCATTCTCTAAGCTTGAATTTGGTTCATCTCAAGCACACAGAACATTATAATTATATGGGAACATGATTAGGACCTCCCCTAGAACCTTAAATACAAATTAAATTTAACAAATCTCTACTTTTTCGAATTTGTGGAATTTATGGGTCTTTACTTGTTCAGTCCCAATTTCATCTGTTTATCCCAAATTCGTTGATAAATTTCTACTGGATTTTGACATCTGAATAAATTATCTCATAACTATGTAACACAATGAATTCCCACCTTAATTTCCCATTAAATTCATTCAAGTGTTTAATATACAATTTTTTTTTACCCTTTTACACCCAAAACGAATTTTGATTTACACATCACAGAAATATGAATTGGATATCATAAATAAATATCACATAAAGTTAACCACTTGCATTTTGGGGTTCGTTGGTGTAGAGGGAAGATTGATGATGAGCACCCAATCCGTTCGTTGTTTTATCTCCAAAAGATCCCCAAATTGGCTCTAACTGCTCCCTCTCACTTCCTCCCCAAATTTTTAGATTTTGATTTATGTTTATCTGTCGTTCCCCACTCTTAGATTTTGTTCTTAAACCAATAATCCCATTTTTAGCCTAATGGGCCAGGTCCAAGTGACCCAAATAGCCCCGTGTGGGCCCGGTTATGACTAAAAATGCCCCGTGACCCGTAAACTACCTCCGGATACACTTTTCTGACTATCTCGGCCCATCCGGACTCAACCATGCACTCAAAATTGACATCAGAATTAATTTATAAAAATCCTTATCTCACACCCAAATTAGTCTATACCGACTCCCGACTGAGATGAATAAATGCCACATCACTAATACACGTTATGACATAAATAAATTATTACTATTCATTTAGTAATTAAATTTCCCTAAATATTAACCATTCACTCTTCGATTAATATTTAAATAAATATTACCATAATTAATTCAATTAAATTACGACACAGAAGTAATTTAAAATTTCCTGAATTAATTAAATATTACCTGCATAGAAATACGGGGTGTTACAGTTATGACTCACCATCAGAGGTATATGGCCGCTTCCCATGCGTTGCGATTTAGCATACCCAGGTGGTCTTGATTATAGGCCCTTGAGGATGATAGCATTTAGGGGCGTATCCAGTGGGGTGACTCCCAGAAGGATGGTCCTAGAATTTTTATATTATGATTATAATTGTTCTCACGAAAAATGTTATTTCATATGAATTATTTAAAGATTCTATGAACCAAATTTAATTGCCTATGATCCCTGATGACTAATTGACTTGTGAAGATATATTTTACGAATTGGAAAATTAAGCATGTTGAATCGAGTTAGGTTACTCCTCTTAATTAGGTGGATAGTTCAACTTAAATGGAATGGTATTGGGATAGGATATGCACTTAGAAGAGAGGTGAGGATGATTCTTATAATAAAGAGCGAACTTAACCTATTTATGTTATTTAGAATTTATAAATGTTCTACATTTTATTCACATGTATATCATCATAAATCGGGCCCTGGCCGTTTATATTTCTCCTTCATGTGTGGTTATTATTTATGTTTAGGTGCTCTGCCGCATGGGCGCCCGCTTTGATCTTCCTTCCCAATGTTATGGAGCTACGACATTTTGCGGATGTTATAGGATTTTTATATTAGACGCATAAATATTTTTTATATTCTAGATATGATCCATCTTTGTATTCGGGCATATTGGCCCAGTTTATTATTCATACTTATTGTAATACTTGGTGTGACCTCTTGTATTAGTCTGTAAACCAATAACTTATTCGGTTCTGTTTTGTAGAATTGCTATTAAACTATTATATGTATATATATCCACTTTTTTCTATAAATTGGACGTTCGAAATTATTTTTAACAGATTTGTAAAATTGTATTTGGCATATGTTTTCTAAAATATTTGGTGGTTTTCTCGTACTATTATTATGCGACAATGATGCTAAGAATGGACCATTTAATATTCCTGTTTTTATTGGAGTAACGGGTTGGACACCTCTTATTTTAGTAAGCGAGGTGTCACAAATAATATCAGAGCATCAGATTCTAGAGTCCTTAGGATCTATGTGTACTTATCACGTTTTACCCAAGCATTATTTGATATAGAGCCCTAGTATTAGGACAATTTTTCTTATGTGCATTTACGATTTCTTGCAAGGGTAAAATTTTGTAACTGTATTCTGATTTGGTTGATTTTTTTCTCAGATGCCATCTATATGAGTTCGCTCGTCAAGGATAAATTGAGTTGAATATGATGTAGATCCCTTACCACCGTAAGGAACTATGAATGAGACGGAGGTGTCTAATAATGTAGCCTAAGAGGTAAATGCTACAATGACCGCTATGGCACAACAATTACTGCAAGCTTAGAAACTAGTAGCACCGGTGGCTCAATTCCATATGGGTCCCTCCGCGTAGGAAAGAGTTAGAGAATCCTTCCTCAAAGGTCACCCTCCAAAATTTTAGGGTGGCGCTGATAGGATTGTAGCGAATCAATGGAAGAATGATATTCAACGCCATCTTTGAATGGTGGAATGTAGCGAAGAGTCGAAACAGATTCTCGCCACCTTTAAACTCATGGGAGCATCACTCCAATGGTGGGAGCCAGTGACCACTCCCGAACAAAGGGATGACTATCTCAGAATTATGGATTCTGTTGGATCGAAAGTATTTTCCTCCAGCAATCCAAAAGGAGATGAGGAGGAAGCTTCAGGATGTTGTTCAAGGGGAGAGATCAGTGACGGAATATGAAGAAGAATTTACTCATTTGGTAAACTTTTTACCGAATGAGGTAAATCCATAAGAAAGAAGGATTTCAAAGTTTATTGGGAGTTTGAGTTGGAGGATAAGGCAACACATGTTGGGGAACCCTACTTTGCAAACATTTGGCGATGTGATTAACGCAACTTTACTCCATTTCCAGAATCACCATCTCCATTTTAAGGGGAGTAAGATAGGTGATTATGGTCAATCTATCACTACACCAAAAACATGAATCGGGCACGATTTTGAACTGTGCCAGAATCAGGTGTTCCAAAATCGCCATTTTTTTCTAGCACGATTTGAAAGTGTGCCAGATTTGACAAAACAGGAACACTTCTGGCACACTTTTAAACCGTGTCAGAATTTGATATTTCTGGTACAGTTTTGGCACAGTTTTGAACTGGGCTAGATTGAGCACATTTTGAAAAACTTTTGGCACGGTTCAAACCCGTGCAAAAATTTGATACACTTTTGGCACGGTTTTGAACTGTGCCAAATTTTTGGATAAAAGAAAAAAAAAATTACTTGAAAATAAGAAAATTCACAAATTGCAAATCTTACACATTGTTGATAAAATAATGTACATACAAACTTCAAAATATTACAAGTCTTTAGAAGTTCACAGACCAAAATAAAATTGGGCAGAGTTTCCTCTGTTTTCTGGACATTCTAAAACTTGCTAATATAAAACCTGCGTAATATAAAGCCCACACGACCACAAAATATAACAATAAACTTACAAAAGCCCGCACGGCCATAAAAGTTAACAATAAAACTATAAAAGCCCAGATTAGCTTAACACAAAAAATAGAATCCTGAATATTAACGACATTAAATAAATAAACCCCTTGTTGTAAACATTTGACTTCTCCATGTGTTCCACGTGAATAAATGCTAACAGTAAAATGTTATCCTGTAAAAAAATAGGATACAAAAAGTAGACGATATTTGTAACCAAGTAATTTATAAAAAAAATCTTATTTACGATAAAAAAATCACATATAAGAGTTGTAATTATTATTATATTCTAAAATTAAAAATCATACGCAAGTTATGACTACCTGATCAGTTCTTACAAGTTACATTGGTCTCGTGTGAGGTGTTAGTGCTTCTTACGGGATTGTTTAAGGGATGGTTTGGGTTTTCACCCTTCAATGGATTGTTTTTAAGCCTAATCCATATATTATCAAATTATCATCATATTATCAAACCGAGAGGCCCGTGACTATGCGATCAGTTCCTATGAGTTACATTGGTCTCATGCGAGGTGTTATTTGGGTTTCCACCCATCAATGGCTTGTTTCTAAGCCTAATCTTTATATTTTCAAAGTATCTTCATATTCTCAAATCGAGAGGCGCATGATTATGCGATTAGTTCCGACAAGTTACATTGGTCCGGTGTGAGGTGTTCATGCTTCTTACGGGGCCGTTTGGCGGCGGGTTTGAATTTTCACCCTCAAACGGCTTGTTTTTAAGCTTAATCTAGATATTTCCAAATTATTGCCATATTCTCAAACTGGGAGACCCACGTCTACCCAGTCAGTTCCTACAAATTACATTGGTCCCGTGCGAGGTGTTAGTGCCTCTTACGGGGCCGTTTGGGGGCTGGATTGGGTTTTCACCCTTTAAGTGCTTATTTTTAAGCCTAATTTAGATATTTTCAAATTATCATCATATTCTCATCGGGAGACCCATGACTACGTGGTCAGTTCCTAAAAGTTACATTGGTCCCATATAAGGTGTCCGTGCCTCTTACGGGGCCGTTTGGCGACTGGTATGGGTTTTCACCCTCAAATGACTTATTTTTAAGCCTAATCTAGATATTTCAAAATTATCATCATATTCTCAAATTAGGAGACCCTCGATTACGTGGTCCTTTCCTACAAGTTACATTGGTCATGTTTGAGGTGTTCGTGCCTTTTATGGGACCGCTTGGGGGATGGCTTGGATTTTCACCTTTTAAGTGCTTATTTTTAAGCCTAATCTATATATTTTCAAATTATCATCATATTCTCAAATCGTGAGACATGCGACTACGCGGTCCATTACTATAAGTTACATTGGTCACGTGCGAGGTGTTCGTACCTCTTACAGGGTCGTTTGGGGGCTGGTTTATATTTTCACCCTTTAACTGCATGTTTCTAAGACTAATTTAAATATATTCAAATTATCATCATATTCTCAAACGGGGAGACCTGTGACTACGCGATCAGATCCTAGAAGTTACATTGGTCCCGTGGGACGTGTTCGGGCCTCTAACGGGGCCATTTGGCGGCTAGTTTGAGTTTTCACCCTTTAAGTGCTTATTTTCAAGCCTAATCTAGATATTTCCAAATTATCATCATATTCTCAAATCGGGAGACCTGCAACTATGCAGTCAGTTCCTATAAGTTACATTGGTCCTGTGCGAGTTTTCCGTGCCTCTTATGGGGCCGCTTGGCGTCTGGTTTGGGTTTTCACCCTCAAACGGCTTATTTTTAAGCCTAATCTAGATATTTCGAAATTATCGTCATATCCTCAAATCGGGAGATGCGCGACTACGCGATCAGTTCATACAAATTAAATTGGTTTCGTGCGAGGTGTTCTTGCCTCTTACGGGGACGTTTGGGGGCTAGTTTAGGTTTTCACCATTTAACTGCTAGTTTTTAAGCCTAATTTAGATATTTTCAAATTATCGTCATATTCTAGAATCGGGAAACACGTGACTACGCGATCAGTTCCTACAAGTTACATTGGTCCCGTGTGAGGTGTTAGTGCCTTTTACGGGGCCGTTTTGGGGTTTATTTGGGTTGTCACCCTTTAAGTGCTTGTTTTAAAGCCTAATTTAGATATTTTCAAATTATCATCATATTCTCAAACCAGGAGACCTGTGACTATGTGATTAGTTCCTACAAGTAATTTGGTCTCGTGCGAGGTGTTCGAGTCTCTTACGGGGCCGTTTGGCGGTTGGTTTGGGTTTTCACCCTTTAAGTGCTTATTTTTAAGCCTAATTTGGATATTTTCAAATTATCATAATGTTCTCAAACCGGGAGACCCGTAATTTCTCGGTCGATTTCTACAAGTTACATTGGTCCCTTGCGAGGTGTTCGTGCTTCTTACAAGGTCGTTTGGCAGCTGGTTTGGGTTTTCACCCTCAAACAACTTGTTTCCAAGCCTAATCTAGATATTTCCAAATAATTGTCATATTCTCAAATCGGGAGATGCGCGACTACGCGATTAGTTCCTACAAATTACATTGGTTCCGTGCGACGTGTCCGTGCCTCTTTCGGGGACGGTTGGGGACTGGTTTGGGTTTTCACCCTTTAACTGCTAGTTCTTAAGCCTAATTTAGATATTTTCAAATTATCGTTATATTCTTAAATCGGGAGATCCATGACTACGCGGTCAGTTCCTACAAGTTACATTGGTCTGGTGCGAGGTGTTCGTGCCTCTTAAGGGGCCGTTTGGTGGATGGTTTGGGTTTTCACCCTTTAACTGTTTATTTTTAAGTCGAATTTAGATATTTTCAAATTATTGTCATATTCTCAAATCGGGAGACTCATGACTACGCGGTCAGTTCCTACAAGTTACATTGGTCCCGTGCGAGGTGTTCTTGCCTTTTATGGGGAAGTTTGGTGATTGGTTTAGGTTCTCACCCTTAAACGGTTTGTTTTTAAGCCTAATATAGATATATCCAAATTATCATCATATTATCAAAATGGGAGACCCGCGACAACGCGGTCAATTCCTAGAAGTTACATTGGTCCCGTGTGAGGTGTCCATGCCTCTTACGAGGGCGGTGGGGGTTGGTTTGGATTTTCACCCTTTAAGTGCTTGTTTTCAAGACTAGTTTAGATGTTTTCAAATTATTGTAATATTCTCAAACCGGGAGTTTGATGACTATGCGGTCAGTTCCTACGAGTTACATTGGTCCCTTGCGGGGTGTTCATTCCTCTTACGGGGCCATTTGACTACTGGTTTGGGTTTTCACCCTCAAACAACTTATTTTTAAGCCTAATCTAGATATTTCCAAATTATCATTATATTCTCAAACTGGGAGACCCGCGAGTACGCGGTCAGTTCCTACAAGTTACATTGGTTCCGTGTGAGTTGTTCGTGCCTCTTACGGGTCGTTTGGAGGTTGGGTTTGGGTTTTCACCCTCAAACGGCTTGCTTTTAAGCCTAATCTAGATATTTCCAAATTATCTTCATATTCTCAAATCGGGAGACGCACGACTACGCGGTTAGTTCCTACAAATTACATTGGTCCCGTGCGAGGTCTTTGTCCATCTCACGGGGAACTTTGGGGCTGGTTTGGGTTTTCACCCTTTAACTGCTAGTTTTAAATCCCAATTTAGATATTTTCAAATTATCGTCATATTCTCAAATTGGGAGACCCGTGACTACGCGGTCAGTTCCTACATGTTACATTGGTTCCGTGCAAGGTTTTTGTGCCTCTTACGTGGCCGTTTTGCGACTGGTGTGGGTTTTCACCCTCAAACGTCTTCTTTTTAAGCCTAATCTAGATATTTTAAAATTACCATCATATTCTCAAATTGGGAGACCCGTGATTACGCGGTCAGTGCATACAAGTTATGTTCCTAAAAGTTTTATTTGTCCCATGCGAGGTGTTCGTGCCTCTTATGGGGATGTTTGGCGGCTTGTTTGGGTATCCACCCTATAAACGACTTATTTTTATGCCTAATTGAGATATTTTAAAATTACCATCATATTCCCAAATTGGGAGACGTGCAATTACGGGGTAAGTTCGTACAAGTTACATTGGTCCCGAGTGAGGTGTCCTTGCTTCTTATGGGGCCGTTTGGGAGTTGGTTTGAGTTTTCACCCTTTAAGTGCTTGTTTTTTAGCCTAATCTAGATATTTCAAAATCATCTTCATATTTGAAAAAAGGGAGACCCGCGCCTACACGATCAGTTCCTACAAGTTACATTGGTCCCGCGCGAGTTGTTCGTGCCTCTTACGGTGCCGTTTGGCAGCTTGTTCGGGTTTTCACCCTCAAACGACTTATTTTTAACCTAATCTAGATATTTCCAAATTATCATCATATTCTTAAATTAGGAGACCCATCACTACGCGATCAGTTCTTACAGGTAACATTGGTCCCGTGCGAGGTGTTCGTGGCTCTTACGGTGCCGTTTGGCGGCTGATTTGGGTTTTCACCCTCAAACGGCTTGTTTTAAATCGTAATTTAAATATTTTTCATATTATCATCATATTCTCAAATCGGTAGACCCGTGACTACGCGGTCAGTTCCTATAGGTTACATTGGTCCCGTGCGAGGTGTTTGTGCCTCTTACGGGGACGTTTGGCGACTGGTTTGGGTTTTTACCCTCAAATGACTTATTTTTAAGCCTAAACAAGATGTTTTCAAAGTACCATCATATTCTCAGGCCGAGAGACCCTTGACTACGCGATTAGTTTCTACAAGTTACATTAGTCTTGTGCGAGGTGTTCCTGTCTCTTACGGGGCCGTTTGGCGGCGGGTTTGGGTTTTCACCGTCAAATGGCTTATTTTTTTAGCCCAAGCTAGATATTTCTAAAATATCATCATATTTTCAAATCGATAGACCCGCGATGATGCAGTCAATTCCTACAAGTTACATTGGTCCCGTGTGAGGTGTCCGAGCCTCTTACGGGGGCGTTTGGGGGTTGGTTTGGATTTTCACCCTTTAAGTGCTTGTTTTTAACCCTACTTTAGATATTTTCAAATTATCGTCATATTCTTAAACCGAGAGACCCGTGACTACGTGGTCAGTTCTTACAAGTTACATTGGTCCCGTGCGAGGTGTTCGTGCCTCTTACGGGGCCGTTTGGGGGCTGGTTTGGGGTTTCTTCTTTAACCGGCTTATTTTCAAGACTAATCTAGATATTTCCAAATTATCATCATATTCATAAACCGGGAGACCCGGGATTACGCAATCAGTTCCTACAAGTTGCATTGGTCTTGTGTGAGGTGTTCGTGCATTACTGGGGGTAGGTTTGGGATTTCACCCTTTAAGTGCTTATTTTTAAGCTTAATTTAGATATTTTAAAATTATCGTCATATTTTTAAACCAGGATACCCGTGACTATGCGGTTAGTTCCTACAAGTTACATCGATCTCGTGCGAGGTGTTCGTACCTCTTACAGGGCAGTTTGGTAGCTGGTTTGGGTTTTCACATTCAAATGACTTATTTTGATGCCTAATTTAGATATTTCCATATTATCATCATATTCTCAAACCGGGTGACCCACGACTACACGGTCAGTTCTTACAAGTTACATTTGTCCCGTGCGAGGTGTCCGTGCCTCTTACGGGGCCATTTGGCGGCTGGTTTGGTTTCTCACCCTCAAATGACTTATTTTTAAGCCTAATCTAGATATTTCAAAATTATCATCATGTTGTCAAATTGGGAGACCCATGATTACGCGGTCAGTTTCTACAAGTTACATTGGTCCCGTGCAAAGGTGTTCGTGCCTCTAGCGGGGCCGTTTGGCGGCGGACTGGGTTTTCACCCACAAATGACTTGCTTTTAACCCTAATCTTGATATTTCCAAATTATCATCATATTCTCAAATTGGGAGACCCGCGATTATGCGGTCAGTTCCTATAAGTTACATTGGTCCCGTGTGAGGTGTCCATGCCTCTTACCGGGCCGTTTGGGGGTTGGTTTTGGTTTTCACCCTTTATGTGCTTGATTTCAAGCCTAATTTAAATATTATTAAATTATCAACATATTCTCAAACTGGGAGACCCATGACTACACTATCAGTTCCTATAAGTTACAATAGTTATGTGCGAGGTGTCATGCCTCTTACGGGGCCGTGTGGCAGTTGGTTTGGGTTTTCACCCTTTAAGTGCTTATTTCTAAGGCTAATTTGGATATTTTCAAATTTTCATCATATTCTCAAATTGAGAGACCCATGACTACGCGGTCAGTTCCTACAAGTGATAATAGTCCGTTGCGAGGTGTCCGTGCCTCTTACGGGGCCGTTTGGCAGATGGTTTGGGTTTTCACCCCCAAACGGCTTATTTTTAAGCCTAATCTAGATATTTTAAAATTATCACCATATTCTTAAATTAGGAGACCCGTGACTATGCAGTCAGTTCTTATAAGTTACAATGGTCCCGTGCGAGGTGTTCGTGCTTCTTACGGGGCCATTGGGCGACTGATTTGGGTTTTCACCCTCAAACGACATGTTTTTAAGCCTAATCTAAATATTTCAAAATTATCATCACATTCTCAAATCAAGAGAACTGCAACTACGCGATCTGTTTCTACAAGTTACATTAGTCCCGTGCGAGGTTTTTGTGCATCTTACGGGGCCGTTTGGGGACTGGTTTGGGTTTTCACCCTTTAACTATTTGTTTTTAAGGCTAATTTAAATAATTTCAAATTATCATCATATTCTCCAAATTGGGAGACCCTTGACTACATGATCAGTTCCTACAAGTTACATTGGTCCCATGCGAGGTGTTCGTGACTCTTTTGGGACCATTTGGCGGCTGGTTTTGGTTTTCACCCTCAAACAACTTGTTTTTAAGCCTAATTTAAATGTTTCCAAATTATCATCATATTCTCAAACCGTGTGACCCACGACTACGCGGTCAGTTCCTACAAGTTATATTCGTCCCATACGAGGTGTTCGTGCCTCTTACGGGGCCGTTTCGCGTTGGTTTGGGTTCTCACCCTTAAACGACTTATTTTTAAGCCTAATCTAGATATTTCAAAATTATCATCACATTCTCAAATTGCGAGACCCACGATTATGCGATCAGTTCCTACAAGTTACATTTTTACAAGTTACATTGGTCCCGTGCGAGGTGTTTGTGCCTCTTATGGGGCCGTTTGGTGGCTGGTTCAGGTTCTCACCCACAAATGACTTGTTTTTAATCCTAATCTTGATATTTCCAAATTATCTTCATATTCTCAAATCAGGAGACATGCGATTACGTGATCAGCTCCTACAAGTTACATTGGTCTCGTGTGAGGTGTCCGTGTCTGTTACCGGGCCGTTTGGGGTTTGGTTTGGTTTTCACCCTTTAAGTGCTTAATTTCAAGCCTAATTTAGATATTTTCAAATTATTGTCATATTCTCAAAACGGGAGACCCGTGACTATACGATCAGTTCCTATAAGTTACATTGGTCCAAAGTGAGATGTCGTGCCTCTTACGGGGCTGTGTGACGGTTGGTTTGGGTTTTCACCCTTTAAGTGCTTGTTTTTAACCCTAATTTGGATATTTTCAAATTTTTATCATGTTCTTAATCCGGGAGACCCATGACTACGCAGTCAGTTCCTATAAGTGACAATAGTCCCTTGCGAGGTGTTCTTGCATCTTACGGGGCTGTTTGGCGGATGGTTTGGTTTTTTTTCCTCAAACGACTTATTTTTAAGCCTAATATAGTTATTTCCAAATTATCATCATATTCTTAAATTGGGAGACCCGTGACTATGTGGTCAGTTCTTACAAGTTACATTGGTCCCGTGCGAGGTGTTCATGCCTCTTACGGGGCTGTTGGGCGGTTGATTTGGGTTTTCACCCCCAAACGACTTATTTTTAAGCCCAATCTAAATATTTCCAAATTATCATCATACTCTCAAACCATGAGACTTGCAACTACGTGATCTGTTTCTAAAAGTTACATTGGTCCCGTACGAGGTTTTCGTTCATCTTACGGGACCGTTTGGGGACTGGTTTGGGTTTTCACCCTTTAACTGCTTGTTTTTAAGCCTAATTTTAATAATTTCATATTATCGTCATATTCTCATATTGGGAGACCCGTGACTATGCGATCAGTTCATACAAGTTACATTGGTCCAATGCGAGGTGTTCGTGCCACTTATGGGGACATTTGGCATTTCGTTTTTGTTTTCACTCAAATAGCTTATTTTTATTCTTAATCTAGATATTTTCAAATTATCATCATATTCTCAAACTGGGAGACCCACAACTACGCGGTCAGTTCTTATAAGTTACATTGGTCCCGGGCGAGGTGTTCGTGCCACTTATGGGGCCGTTTGGCGGGTGGTTTGGGTTTTCACCCTCAAAAGGCTTGTTTTTAATCCTAATCTAGATATTTACAAATTATCATCATATTCTCAAATTGGGAGACCCGCGATTACGCAGCCAAATCCTACAAGTTACATTGGTCCCGTGTGATGAGTTCGTGCCTCTTATGGATGCGTTTGGGGGTTGGTTTGGGTTTTCACCCTTTAAATGCTTGTTTTTAAGCCTACTTTTGATATTTTCAAATTATCATAAGATTCTCAAATTGGGAGACTCATGACTACGCGATCAGTTCCTACAAGTTACATTGGTCCCGTGTCAGATGTCCGTGCCTATTACGGGGCTGTTTGGCATCTGGTTTGGGTTTTCAACCTCAAATGGCTTGTTTTCAAGCCTAATCTAAATATTTCCAAATTATCTTAATATTCTCAAACCAGGAGACCCGTGATTATCCAGTTAGTTCGTACAAGTTACATTGGTCCTGTGTTAGGTGTTCGTGCCTTTTACGGGGCCATTTTGGCGAAGGTTTGGGTTTTCAACCTTTAAGTGCTTGTTGTTTGGCTTAATTAACATATTTTCAAATTATCATCATATTCTAAAAGCGGGAGACCCGAGACTACGTGATTAGTTCCTACATGTTACATTGATCCCGTGCGAGGTGTTCATACCTCTTATGTGGCCGTTTGGTGGCTGGTTTGGGTTTTCACCCTCAAATTACTTGTTTTCAAGCCTAATCTAGATATTTCCAAATTATCATCATATTCTCAAATTGGGAGACCCACGACTACTCAGTTAGTTTCTACAAGTTACATTTATCCCGTGCGAGGTGTTCGTGCATCTTACGGGGCCATTTGGTGCATGGTTTGGGTTTTCACACTCAAACAACTTATTTTCAACCCTAATCTAGATATTTCAAAATTATCATCACATTCTCAAATTGCGAGACCCATGATTATGTGATCAGTTCCTAAAATTTACTGTCCTACAAGTTACATTGGTCCTGTGCGAGGTGTTCGTGCCTCTTATTGGGTCGTTTGGCGGCTGGATCAGGTTCTCACCCACAAACGACTTATTTTTAAGCCTAATCTTGATATTTCCAAATTATCGTCATATTCTCAAATCAGGAGACCTGCGATTACCCGATCAGCTCCTACAAGTTACATTGGTCTTGTGTGAGGTGTCCGTGCCTCTTACCGGGCCGTTTGGGGGTTGGTTTGGTTTTGACCCTTTAAGTGCTTAATTTCAAGCCTAATTTAGATATCTTCAAATTATTGTCATATTCTCAAAATGGGAGACCCGTGACAATACGATCAGTTCCTATAAGTCACATTGGTCCAGTGCGAGATGTTGTGCCTCTTATGGGGTTGTGTGGCGGTTGGTTTGGGTTTTCACCCTTTAAGTGCTTGTTTTTAACCCTAATTTGGATATTTTCAAATTTTCATCATGTTCTCAAACCGGGAGACCCATGACTACGCGATCAGTTCCTACAAGTGACAATAGTCCCTCGCGAGGTGTTCGTGCCTCTAATGGGATTATTTGGCGGATGGTTTAGGTTTTCTTCCTCAAATGACTTGTTTTCAAGCCTAATATAGTTATTTCCAAATTATCATCATATTCTTAAATTGGGAGACCCGTGACTATAAGGTCAGTTCTTACAAGTTACATTGGTCCCGTGCGACGTGTTCATGCCTCTTACGGGGCTGTTGGGCGGCTGATTTGGGTCTTCAGCCCCAAAGAGCTTGTTTTGAAGCCCAATCTAAATATTTCCAAATTATCATCATACTCTCAAACCAAGAGACTTGCAACTACACGATCTGTTTCTACAAGTTACATTGGTCCCGTGCGAGGTTTTCGTGCATCTTACGGGGCCGTTTGGGGACTGGTTTGGGTTTTCACCATTTAACTACTTGTTTTTAAGCCTAATTTTAATAATTTCTAATTATCATCATATTCTCATATTGGGAGACCCGTGGCTACACGATCAGTTCCTACAAGTTACATTGGTCCCATGCAAGGTGTTCGTGCCTCTTATGGGGACATTTTTCATCTAGTTTTGGTTTTCACCCTCAAATAGTTTATTTTTAAGCATAATCTAGATATTTTCAAATTATCATCATATTCTCAAACTGGGAGACCCACAACTACGCGGTCAGTTCTTATAAGTTACACTGGTCCCGTGCGAGGTGTTCGTGCCACTTATGGGGCCGTTTGGCGGGTGGTTTGGGTTTTCACCCTCAAAAGGCTTGTTTTTAAGCCTAATCTAGATATTTACAAATTATTATCATATTCTCAAATCGGGAGACCCAGGATTACGCAGTCAAATCCTACAAGTTACATTGGTCCCGTGTGATGAGTTCGTGCCTCTTACGGATGCGTTTGGGGGTTGGTTTGGGTTTTCACCCTTTAAATGCTTGTTTTTAAGCCTACTTTAGATATTTTCAAATTATCATAAGATTCTCAAATTGGGAGACTCATGACTATGCGATCAGTTTCTAAAAGTTACATTGGTCCCGTGTCTGATGTCCGTGCCTATTACGGGGCTGTTCGGCATCTGGATTGGGTTTTCAACCTCAAATGGCTTGTTTTCAAGGCTAATCTAAATATTTCCAAATTATCTTAATATTCTCAAACCAGGAGACCCGCGATTATCCAGTTAGTTCCTACAAGTTACATTGGTCCCGTGTCAGGTGTTCGTGCCTTTTACGGGGCCATTTTGGCGAAGGTTTGGGTTTTCACCCTTTAAGTGCTTGTTGTTTGGCTTAATTTAGATATTTTCAAATTATCGTCATATTCTCAAATCGGGAGACCCGAGACTACGCGGTTAGTTCCTACATGTTACATTGATCCCGTGTGAGGTGTTCATACCTCTTATGTGGCCGTTTGGTGGCTGGTTTGGGTTTTCACCCTTAAACTACTTATTTTCAAGCCTAATCTAGATATTTCCAAATTATCATCATTTTTTCAAATCGGGAGACCCGCGACTACGCAGTTAGTTCCTACAAGTTACATTTATTCCGTGCGAGGTGTTCATACATCTTACGGGGCCGTTTGGTGGATGGTTTGGGTTTTCACCCTCAAACAGCTTATTTTCATGCCTAATCTAGAGATTTCCAAATTATCTTCATATTCTCAAACCGGGAGACCCGCGATGACATGGTCAGTTTCTACAAGTTACGTTGGTCCCGTATGAGGTGTTCGTGCCTCTTATGGGGCCATTTGGGAACTGGTTTGTGTTTTCACCCTTTAAGTGCTTGTTTTTAAGCCTAATTTGGATATTTTCAAATTATCATAATATTCTCAGACCGAGAGACCCTCGACTACGCAGTCAGTTCCTACAATTTACATTGGTCCCTTGTGAGGTTTCGTGCCTCTTACGGGGCCATTTGGCGGCTGGTTTTGGTTTTCACCCACAAATGACTTATTTTTAAGCCTCATCTAGATGTTTCCAAATTGTCATCATATTCTCAAATCAGGAGACCCGTGATTAAGCGGTCAATTCCTACAAGTTATAGTGGTCCCGTGTGAGGTGTCTGTGGCTCTTACAAGGCTGTTCGGTGGTTTGTTTGGGTTTTCACCCTTTCAGTGCTTGTTTTCAGGCCTAATTTAGATATTTTCAAATTATCGACATATTCTCATACCGGGAGACCCGTGACTACGTGATCAGTTCCTATAAGTTACATTGGTCACTTACGAGGTGTTTGTGCCTTTTACGGGGCCATTTGGAGGTTAGTTTGGGTTTTCACCCTCAAACGATTTATTTTTAAGCCTAATCTGGATATTTACAAATTATCATCATATTTTCAAACTGGGAGACCTGCGACTACGTGATCAATTCCTACAAGTAACACTGGTCCCATGCGAGTTGTTCGTGCCTCTTACAGGCCCATTTGGTGGCTGGTTTGGGTTTTCACCCTCAAACGGCTTATTTTTAACCCTAATCTAGATATTTCCAAATTATCGTCATATTCGGTAATCGGGAGATGCTAGACTACGCAGTTAGTTCCTACCAATTACATTGGTCCAGTGCGAGTTGTTCGTGCATCTTACGGGGCCGTTTGGGGACTAGTTTGGGTTTTCACCCTTTAACTGCTTATTTTTAAGCATAATTTAGATATTTTCAAATCATCATCGTATTCTCAAATCGAGAGACCCGTGACTACGCAATCAGTTCCTACAAGTTACATTGGTCCCGTGCGAGGCCTTCGTGCCTCTCACGGGGCCGTTTGGCGGCTGGTTTGGGTTTTCACCCTCAAACAGCTTATTTTTAAGCCTAATCTAGATATTTCCAAATTTTCATCATATTAAAAAATCGGGAGACCCGCGACTACGCGGTCAGTTTCTACAAGTTACATTGGTCCCGTGCGATTTGTTCGTGCCTCTAACGGGGCTGTTTGGCGGCTGGTTTGGGTTTTCACCCTCAAACGGCTTATTTTTAAGCCAAATCTAGATATTTCCAAATTATCGTCATATTCTCAAATCGGGAGACGCGCGAATATGCTCTCAGTTCCTACCAATTACATTGGTCCCGTGCGAGGTGTTCGTGCCTCTTACGGGGGCGTTTGGGGGCTGGTTTGGGTTTTCACCCGTTAAGTGCGTATTTTTAAGCCTAATTTAGATATTTTTCAAATTATCATCATATTCTCAAATCGGGAGACCCGTGATTACACGTTTAGTTCCTACGAGTTACATTGGTCCCGTGTGAGGTGTCGGTGCCTCTTAAGGGGCCGTTTGGGGGTGGGTTTGGGTTTTCACCCTTTAAGTGCTTGTTTTCAAGCCTAATTTAGATATTCTCAAATTATCATCATATTCTCAAACCGGAAGACCCGTGACTACATGGTCAGTTCTTATAAGTTACATTGGTCGAGTGCGAGGTGTTCGTGCCTCTTAGGGGCCGTTTGGCGGCAAGTTTGGGTTTTCACCATTTAAGTGCTTGTTTTTAAGCCTAATTTGGATATTTTAAAATTTTTGTCATATTCTCAAATCGGGAGACCTGTGACTACACGGTCAGTTTCTACAAGTTACATTGATCCCTTGCCAGGTGTTCGTGCCTCTTATGGAGCCGCTTGGCGGATGGTTTGGGTTTTCAATCTCAAACGACTTGGTTTTAGGACTAATCTAGATATTTCTAAATTATCGTTATATTCTTAAACCGGGAGACCCGTGACTATGCAGTCAGTTCTTACAAGTTACATTGGTCCCGTGCAAGTTGTTCGTGCCTCTAACGGGGCCGTTTGGCGGCTGATTTGGGTTTTCACCCTCAAATATCTTATTTTTAAGCCTAATCTAAATATTTCCAAGTCACCACCATATTCTCAAACCAAGAGACTTGCGATTACGCAGTCTGTTTCTGAAAGTTACATTGGCCCGTGCGAGTTGTTCGTGCATCGTACGAGGCCGTTTGGGGACTAGTTTGGGTTTTCACCGTTTAACTGCTTGTTTTTAAGCCTAATTTAGATATTTTCAAATTATCATTATATTCTCAAATCGGGAGATCCGTGACAACACGATTAGTTCCTACAAGTTACATTGGTCCCATACGAGGTGTTCATGCCTCTAACGGGGCTGTTTGGAGGCTTGTTTGGGTTTTCACCCTCAAACAACTTATTTTTAAGCCTAATCTAGATATTTCCAATTTTTTATCATATTCAAAAATCAGGAGACCCGCGACTATGCGATTAATTCCTACAAGTTACATTGGTCCCATGTGAGGTGTTCGTGCCTTTTACGGGGCCGTTTAGCGACTAGTTTGGGTTTTAACCCCCAAATGGCTTGTTTTTAAGCGTAATCTAGATATTTCCAAATTATCGTCATATTCTCAAATCGGGAGACTCG
Source organism: Sambucus nigra (assembly GCA_949130495.1). NCBI lineage: Eukaryota > Viridiplantae > Streptophyta > Magnoliopsida > Dipsacales > Adoxaceae > Sambucus > Sambucus nigra. Next base: position 750,892,351 of record OX422207.1, on the reverse strand, counting down.
CGATTACGCAATCAGTTCCTACAAGTTACATTGGTCCCGTGTGAGGTGTCCGTACCTCTAACAGGGTCGTCTAGGGGTTGGTTCGAGTTTTCACCCTTTAAATGCTTTTTTTAAGGTTAGGTTAGATATTTTCAAATAATCGTCATATTCTCAAATCGGGAGACCCGTGACTACGCGGTCAGTTCCTACAAGCTACATTGATCCCTTGCGAGGTGTTCGTGCCTCTTACGGGGCCGTTTGACGGCTGGTTTAGGTTTTCATCCTAAAAATGCCTTGTTTTTAAGCCTAATCTAGATTTTTCCAAATTATCATGATATTATAAAACAGATAGACCCGCGATTACTCGGTTAGGTCCTACAAGTTACATTGGTCCCGTGCGAACTGTTCGTGCCTCTTACAGGGCCGTTTGGGGGAAGGTTTAGGCTTTCACCCTTTAAGTGCTTGTTTTTAAGCTTAATTTAGATATTTCCAAATTATCGTCATATTCTTAAATCGAGAGACCCGAGACTATGCGGTCAGTTCCTATAAGTTACATTGATCCCGTGCGAGGTGTTCGTACCTCTTATGGGGCCATTTGGTGGCTGGTTTTGGTTTTCACCCTCAAATGACTTGTTTTTAAGCCTAATCTAGATATTTCCAAATTATCATCATATTCTGAAACCGAGTGACCCGCGATTATGCGGTCAGTTCCTGCAAGTTACAATTATCCCGTGCGAGGTGTTCATACCTCTTATGGGGCCGTTTGGCTGCTGGTTTGGGTTTTCACCCTCAAACGACTTGTTTTCAAGCCTAATCTAGATATTTCCAAATTATCTTCATATTCTCAAATCGAGAGACCAGCGATGATGCAGTCATTTTCTATAAGTTACGTTGGTCCCGTGTGAGGTATTCGTGCTTCTTATGGGGCCGTTAAGGAGCTACTTTGGATTTTCACTCTTTAAGTGCTTGTTTTTAAGCTTAATTTGGATATTTTCAAATTATTTCCATATTCTCAAACCAGGAGACGCGTGACTATGCGGTCAGTTCCTACAAGTTACATTAGTCCCGTGCATGGGATTCGTGCCTCTTATGGGGCCGTTGGACGGATGTTTTACATTTTTACCCCCAAATGACTTATTTTTAAGCCTAATCTAGAAATTTCCAAATTATTGTCATATTCTCAAACTGGGAGACCCGCGACTACGCGGTCAGTTACTACAAGTTACATAGGTCCCGCGCGAGGTGTTTATGCCTCTTATTGGGCCATTTAGCGTCTAGTTTGGATTTTCATCCTCAAAAGGCTTATTTTCAAGCCTAATCTATATATTTTCAAATTACCTTCATATTCTCAAATCGGGAGACCTACGATTACGTGGTCAGTTCCTACATGTTACATTGATCCCGTGTGAGGTGTCTGTGCCTCTTACAGGGCCGTTTGGGGACTGGTTTAGGTTTTCGCCCTTTAACCGTTTATTTTTAAGCCTTATTTAGATATTGTCAAATTATGGTCATATTCTCAAATCGAGAACCCGTGACTACGCGATCAGTTCCTACAAGTTACATTGGTCCCATGCGAGGTGTTCGTGCCTCTTACGGGGTCGTTTGGCGGCTTTTTGGATTTTCACCCTCAAATGACTTATTTTTAAGTCCAATGTAGATATTTCAAAATTAATCATATTCTCAAACTGGGAGACCCCACGACTATGCGGTCAGTTCCTACAAGTTACATTGGTCCCGTTCGAGGTTTTTGTGCCTCTTACGGGGCCGTTTGGCTGTTGGTTTGGGTTTTCACCCTCAAACGGCTTATTTTCAAGCCTAATCTAGATATTTCCAAATTATCTTCATATTCTCAAACTGGGAGACTCGTGATTACGCGGGAAGTTCCAACAAGTTACATTGGTCTCGTGTGAGGTGTTCGTGCCTCTTACGGGATCGTTTGGGGGATGGTTTGGATTTTCACCCTTTAAGTACTTTTTTAAGACTAATTTAGATATTTTCAAATTAATGTCATATTGTCAAACCGAGAGACCCGTGACTACGCAGTCAATTCCTACAAGTTACATTGGCCCCATGCGAGGTGTTCGTGCCTCTTACGGGACCGTTTGGCTGTTGGTTGTGGTTTTCACACTCAAACGACTTTTTTTTAAGCCTAATCTAGATATTTCCAAATTATTGTCATATTATCAAATCGGGAGACCCGTGACTACGCATTCAATTCTTACAAGTAATATTGGTCCTGTGCGAGGTGTTCGTGCCTCTTACGGGGCCATTTGGTGGCTAGTTTTAGTTTTCACCCTCAAATGGCTTATTTTTAAGCTTAATATAAATATTTCCAAATTATCGTCATATTCTCAAACCAGGAGACGTACGACTACGCGGTTACTTTCTTCATGTTACATTGGTCCTATGTGAGGTGTTTGTGCCTCTTACGGGGCCATTTATGGACTGGTTTGGGTTTTCACCCTTTAACTGCTTGTTTTTAAGTCTAATTTAGATATTTTCAAATTATCGTCATATTCTGAAATATGGAGACCCGTGACTACGCGGTCAGTTCCTACAAGTTATATTTATCCCCTGCGAGGTGTTCGTGCCTGTAACGGGACCGTTTGGCGACTGGTTTGGGTTTTCACGCTCAAACGGCTTGTTTTTAAGCCTAATCTAGATATTTCCAAATTATCCTCATATTCTAAAACTGGGAGATCCGGGACTACGCGGTCAGTTCCTACAAGTTACATTGGCATCGTGCGAGGTGTTCATGCCTCTTAAGGGGCCATTTGGTGGCTGGTTTGGGGTTTCACCCGCAAAAGGCTTATTTTAAGCCTAATCTAGATATTGGTATTGCATATTTAAATTCACAATTCGATATTAGCTGACACTTTGCAGTAAACATACATAGATACTCTTAAAGAACCAATCCCATAAATTTAAGCTAACTAGGAAAGACAAAACACAAGTGAAATAAACAACTGAGTTATAGTATGTATAAGAAAAATAAGCAATAAGTTATCATACAAGCGATCTACTCCACCTAACGTTATCAACCTACATTTGTAAATTAACATAGTCCTTATTTTGAGTTATATTATACCAAAAGAGAGAGAACGAGGTTACCTGAGCGGGACGAGTGGAGAGAGAGTTGCGTGGAGAAAGGAAGTTGCGCAGATAAAGTTCCTTATCAATGTGCTATCAATTAGTATCATTGTAAGATTTGTAAAAATAGGTATTCATATGTGTATGACAGTAGAAACATGAATGTGAGGATCATTATTCAGTAAATCATTAACATAATTAAAGCTAATTATTTTTATATATGTTTTCCATTATAAAAATCATATGCAGGAATTAGTTACGGACTCACGATGGTATTGATGCCACTCAATCCTGCAACTGAAATGTGACACCTCTCGATGATATTGTCACGAATGAATTGTAATTGAATAATTTTGAATCCCAATTGTAAAGATTTATGTTTGAATTATAATATTAAAGATTTAAGTTTGAATTATAATTAGTTTGCATTATTCGTTTACATGGTGAAGTAGCAAACAACCATTTCAGTGGATGGATACTACATCCACCCTTTTCAAGGTCGTGGAATACCAAAAGGAACCCAAAATAACCCATTTTGTCTATATTGTTGTGTTCATTCCAGCAAATATTTTCAAGGCACCACACAAATCACATTCCATTGTTAATTGGTCCTCTTTTTTATGTTACCAAACTAACCTAAAAAACTTTAAATGTTATGTACAACAATATTAGTAGTTGTAGTGCACATTTGAAAGCCAAATTAAACATTTAAAAGAAGATTGTTTTGAAGAGTTTTACCTACAGCCCCTGCCTCCAACGAGGTCATTATGGAGATTCAAAGACAACTCTTGTACTTCCTTCTTTGTACACATCACAAATTAGGTATACCCTGAAGGCGTGGACAATAGGAGAATGATTAACTACAGACAATAGGAGAATGATTAACTACAAACAGAACACGGTTAACTACTAACATAAATAATATATCCTAATTAAGGACAATAAACTATTCTAAACACTACAAAAATAATAGAAAATAACACACTTCAAGTCTATAAAAAACATATAAACCAAGTCATTAGTTTCAATAAACCCCGAATACAATTGTGAACCTTAAAATTATATATTAACTACAATACACTCTCTAAACCTAACATATAGAAAGTAAAATAAAGCACAGAGTATACCTGATAGGAACCATAGTTTAGTGAATCCAAGAGTGAGAAACATAAAAAAAAATTCATACATATGAGAGATCTAAAACACCAAAAGTATTCAAATGATTTAGTAGTGGATATATGTATGGAATATAAGTACAAAAAGAAGAGTATACAAAAAATAAAAGCATATCAATTTAGGCAGAAGTTTCAGAAATAAAACACCATCCAAAAATGAATTAATCTAACAGCATACCCAAAAATTCACTTGACCTCTGATCTAGCAGAGTTCACCTGGTGGAATATTCACTTGGCCCATTTCTTGGCCCAATTCCCTTAACCGAAAATCCGTATACCTACCCATTCCACATTCCAAACTGGATCTACCTGTCAGCACCTGAATCCGGCATCCCCAAACCAAAAATCACTTGGTCGAATCCTTCTAACCCAAAACCTCCACCACCGTCCGCCTCGAACCCGACCTACGCAAATCAAACCCGCCAACTCCAGCAGGTGGTGGCTTGACCATAACCCGGACCCTTCTTTACCTAAGTAGAAACCCATTGAGGAGTTACGGTTTTTACGGAGCGTGTGAGATATAGAGAGAGCGGGAGACTAGAATGAGAGAGGAAGGTGAGCGGCATAGCAAAAAAATTGTGAGGAGTATTAATTTTTAGGGTATTTATATTTTAGTTAAGTGTGCTCAATTTTGGCACACTTTTAAACAGTGCCAAATTTTGGCATGGTTTTAAAGTGTGCCAGATTATCATAAAACCGTGCCAGAATTTGGCAAAGTCTTAAGTTGTGCCAAATTTTTAATATCAAGGTGTGCCAAATTGCTGTTTTGTAAACAAGGAAGAAATGGTGCCGGTGGAGCACTACCACCACCACAACAGTCTGGGAATAAGCAAAAAGAGTGGGACCTCCAGCAAGGGGACTCGACTAAGAAGCAATGCTTTGGGGGTTTCAATTTTGCCAAAGGTGGTTCTAAGCCGAATCAGGATGCTCAGCATCGGCATGAGTTTGGCCAACAATGCTAAGTGGGAAGAGGGAATAATGGAGGTCGAGGCCATCAGGGACAAGGTGCGGGGCAGTTTCAGAACAACAATCGGGGCCGATATTTGGAGAATTTTGTGGGTCGTTATTTTCAGTGCGGTGAACTGGGTCACATGAGGAGGGCTTGCCCACAGTTAAACGGGGGACAATTACCTAGAGGCCCTCAGAATATGCAGGCACATCAATAGCCTCCAGCACCTATTCAAATCATCCCCGTACAATGAGGACAATTTCATTTTAGGCATATGTATAATATCCAATATTCTTTATTTCCTCCATCATCGTCTGCACCGCCAGCTATTGAGGGTAAGTTTCTTATTCATGGGTTTGTAGGTCGGGTGCTATTTGACACAGGTGCAACGCACTCATTTATTTCTAGGCACTTTTCTCATTCGACGGGGTTATTTAAGTTAGCCGAAAGTACTTTTACTAGTGTGGAGTCTTCCATAGGTTATGGATCACTTATATTCTTTATTTGTAAAGGGGTGGGAATACACCTTGGTAGATTGCGCTTTGAGGCCAATTTGCTCGTCATGGACATGGTCGGGTATGACGTTATTCTGGGCATAGATTGGTTAGTAAAATATCGAGACATGGTAAATTTTTACGGAAGGAGTATAATCTTCACCATTCTGAGGAAAGAAATGTTTTTGGTGGCTATGCCTCTTTCTAAGGGAGGTTCGATCACTCATTTGTATTGTATTGAACATGAGACTTTACAAGGAAAAGTTATTTCCTTAGACTCTATTCCTGTTGTTAGAGAATTTAAAGATGTCTATGAGGAAATCCCTGTCTTACCTCCAAGTCGTGAGATTGAGTTCATAATTGACTTACCACCGGGAACCAGGCCAATTGCGCAAACCCCTTACCGTATGGCTCCTTTAGAAATGAGGGAGTTAAGGGATAAAATTAAGCAACTATTGGGACAAGGGTTCATTTGGCGTAGCATGTCGCCATGGGGTTATCCTGTATTATTCGTAATAAAGTGAGATGGTTCCCTCCGGTTATATATTGACTACCATGAATTGAATAAGGTAACCATCATAAATAAATACTCGTTACCTCGAATCTACGATTTGTTTGATCAACAAAGTGGAGCGTCGTACTTTTCTAAAATAGATTTCAGGACCGGGTACTATCAGCTACGAATTCGAGAGTAGGACATGTCAAAAACTGCATTCTTGACTAGGTATGGATCCTAAAAGTTTTTGGTTATGAATTTTGGGATAACCAACTCTCCTACCGTATTTATGGACCTTATGAATCGAGTGTTTCGGGACTTTCTAGACCAGTTTGTCATAGTGTTTATTGAAGACATTCTAGTCTATTCTCGAAATGAAGCTGATCACGTTGAGAACTTGTGATTAGTTCTGCAGACACTACGAATCATCATCTCTCTGTAAAATTCGAGAAGTGTGGTTTCTGGTTGTAGGAAGTGAAATTTTTGGGGCATATCATAATAGCTGAGGGTGTTTTCATAGACCCAAACAAGGTTGCAGTAATGAGGGAATGGGATCAACCCTCGATGCCAACTGAGATCCATAGATTTCTGGGTTTGGAAGGATATTATTGACGTTTCATTAAGGGTTTCTCCAAGATTGTAGGCCCCTTAATGAACTTAACCTGGAAGGGAGTATGAATTATTTAGGATGACTCCTGTCAGTTAGTTTTTGATGAACTCAAAGATAAGTTGACTTCTGCTCCTATACTCGCATTGCCAAGATCAAGAGTAGACTATTTGGTCTTTACAGATGCGTCTCTACAAGGATTGGGAGGTGTGTTACAACAGGAGAATAGGGCCATTGTATATGCATCTCGCAATCTTAATGCCCAGAAAAAGAATTATCCCACGCAAGATTTAGAGCTTGCCGCGGTAGTGTTTGCCTTAAACATATGGATGCATTACCTACTGGGTGAGAAATTTAGTCTTTTCATTGACCATAAGTCGTTACAATATTTGTTCTAGTAGAAAGATCGAAATATGCGACAATGTTGGTGGTTAGAGTTCGTAAAGGACTATCAATTTGATATTCACTACCACCTGGGCAAGGCAAATGTTGTAGCTGATGGGCTGAGTCGAAGACCCATGGGGCAACTAGACGTAGTATGGAAAGCCAAATGGTAAGAACTTGGCCAGGATGATGCTGTAACAAGAGCATGCATGTCGCTGTTGACCATTACACCTGATATTATGATGCGAGTGTGACACCCCGCCTAATTAAATACAGAGCGATCACTAATTTATTAAATTAAAATCAAGGTGAACAGTTGGTTCATTCTTAGCATCACTGTCGTTAAAGTAGTTTTCCAATTTAAACACCCTAAATAATTAAGCTAAGTGTCAAAACCATTTAAAACCTTATTCTCATATTATTAAATCCGATTATAAAACCTTAAACCATTAACATCTAAAGAGTCACACAATAAGTAGAAGAATAAAATGAACATTTAAGAGTTTACCCAACAATAATAAATCCCAACATTAAAATACTAAGGAAAACATCCTGACAGTAACAATCCTGAAATAAAGATACTGAAATTAAAAGAATTACAATCTCTGACAATACCAACTAAATAATGGAAAAGGGCGACACATGCCCCTGCTGGATAAAGTTGAACTAGGAGTAGAGTCAATAATGAGGTCGTCTAATTAATGGCCTGCAACTCCCACAAAAGCTACAACGCATTCCATCCAAAGAATCCTAAGTAAGACACCCCTGTGGCTGGGCACCTGTAATACATATATATATATATACACAAGAGAGAAGAGGTAACAGCAAACGGGTCAGAGCCCGAATGTAAAACCGTTTTAAAAATAGTTTAGCAAGTATTTAAAATGCTTATCGGCTAATGCAACAATCATATTAGTACGCGACACTCTCTTGAGAATTCTCACCTCTCATTTAGGGTGCACGTCTATCGTACTAATGAACCCCATATATCTCTCTAACTTATTCTCCATTAGTTTTATCACGTGAAATTAAGGTTATGATATTCACTTTTAGAAAAATCTAACTCTTCAAGATTTCTTACGTTATTTAGAATAATTTTGTATTATTATAACGTTTCCGAGTACTTATAATGAAGATGATTAAATTTCATACTTTCCTTAACTACTATTTTACTCAGTATAAAGTTCTCATATAGTTACACGTATATATATTAATTACTCATATAATATATATACAAATAGCACCCCACATAAAATCTTATGGTGCTAGACTTCCATATCTAAGTATATATATACCAATCACTCATAAATTATATATATACTAACGGCACCCCACATAAAATCTATGGTGCTGGTATACTCTGCTATCAAGTCCCTGTATCACACAAACTAAGGGAAATACTAGTTCGGAATCACAGTCGAACTGTATTAACACAAACACAAACAACATTGAGGCGAAGCATAGATTCCAAGTCTCTAAGAGGTCAGTACATACCCTCACGTCTCTTAGGACCGTCTGAACTATCATTTCGATAGCCTGTACCAAGGATATCTATCTTCTAGGGTACGAGTCAATATCCCCCATAAAGGCACATCGAGATAAGACTGTCCCAGCGCGGGAACCTCAGGGATAGCAAGTAGCGCGGGTACGATTTTTTATTTTTTATTTTTTACACAGAAATAATATATGCACAATCACACCGTCATATATAAATATGTAATCACATCCACATTATTAAATTAGGTACTCTCATGACCCAAAATTATCATTATCCGTTATTACACGTTTTTCTCAATTATATCGTATAACGGCCTCATTCCTTTCTCTTCTCGTAATTAATTTATTCTAAACTCACTTCTTGTCACTCGAAGTGTTTTCTTTATTTAAGTACAACTTCAGTAGGTCCTCTCTCGCCTTCTAATCCAACTCATTAGATGTTTCGATTATTTAATCAACACACGTTTGATTTCTTAAGTCTGAAAGTCTCCCCGTTTATCCTTTATTTCCCTTCGTATTAAAGTTCCACTTTATGGGATTTCTCTTTACGATACTGGTCCTCTTTATGTTCCATTATATTCTAGCAACCCTAATCAAGGTTTACTACACATAAAATAGGATTAAGCTAACACTAGCAAAAATCCAGTTTTCCCAGGAGGGTCGATCGATCGATGAAAGGGGTCGATCGATCGATCAAGCAGTTATGCAGATTCTGCAGCCAACCCAGTTACGGGATTCTCACCCCAAACTCCTCCAAATCATCAAGTTACAGTCCCAAACTCCCAATCAAATATACTATAAGTGTTGTTTACCCATTTAAACAATTTCCTACGTAACACATGCGAATTTTCCTCAAGAATCATGGGTTAAAAGGGGGTAAACTCTACATAATTCTTATGAAACCTAATCTTTCCTTTAACTTAATCTCTTTTATTCTTTTTCCATATTTTCTATCTCTAATATCATGGAATTTCGTGGCTCATCCTCTATATGTGAAATGGGTTTCCAGAAATATGATCTCTAACATTATAACATGCAATTTGTGTCTCCAATTTATGTTTTTCTTCAAGAATACTAATCTAATTAACCTAAGCCTAATATAAGCAGAATCACACCGTCATATATAAATATGTAATCACATCCACGTTATTAAATTAGGTACTCTCACGATCCAAAATTATCATTATCCGTTATTACACGTTTTTCTCAATTATATCGTATAACAGCCTCATTCCTTTCTCCTCTCGAAATTAATTTATTCTAAACTCACTTCTTGTCACTCGAAGTGTTTTCTTTATTTAAGTACAACTTCTGTAGGTCCTCTCTCGCCTTCTAATCCAACTCATTAGATGTTTCTATTATTTAATCAACACACGTATGATTTCTTAAGTCTAAAAGTCGCCCCGTTTATCCTTTATTTCCCTTCGTATTAAAGTTCCACTTTATGGGATTTGTCTTGACCCTACTGGTCCTCTTTATGTTCCATTATATTCTAGCAACCCTAATCAAGGTTTACTACGCATAAAATCGGATTAAGCTAACACTAGAAAAAATGCAGTTTTCCCAGGAGGGTCGATCGATCGAACCTTCGATCGATCGATGCTCTGGGCTCGATCGATCGATCAAGCAGTTATGCAGATTCTGCAGCCAACCCAGTTACCGGATTCTCACCCCAAACTCCTCCAAATCATCATGTTACATTCCCAAACTCCCAATCAATTATACTATAAGTGTTGTATACCCATTTAAATAATTTCCTACGTAACACATGCGAATTTTCCTCAAGAATCATGGGTTAAAAAGAGGCAAACTCTACATAATTCTTATGAACCCTAATCTTTCCTTTAACTTAATCTCTTTCATTTTTTTTCTAGATTTTCTATCTCTAATATCATGGTATTTCGTGGCTCATCCTCTATATGTGAAATGGGTTTCCAGAAATATGATCTCTAACATTATAACATGCAATTTGTGTCTCCAATTTATGTTTTTCTTCAAGAATACTAATCTAATTAACCTAAGACTAATATAAAAGGATGCATTAACTTGATAAAAGAAAGATAGATACTTGCCTGGAAAATTTCAGTTCTGATTTGCGAAAGATTTTGGTGTGGTTGTGTTCCCCGTCGCGCGATCTACGCGTTGGTGGTGACAGCAGTTCAATCAGAGGTGTTCTTGGCCTAGAACTCCTTGGAGAGCTTCTCCTCTTCCTCTCCAATGGCCGTCATTAGTATTTCATTGTGTTAACCCTAAAAGATTACACTTTCCATCTGATATAACCCTATAAAAGTCGAAGGTTTAATTACCCATAATTACGAAATGTCCAAAACGCCCTCCCGGGGTACTAATTAGGCCTAAAAATGCCCCGAGACCCAAACTTAACCCCGAGTATACTTTTCTGACTATCTCGACCCTTTCGGACACTTTAACGCACTCAAAACGACCATACGAGAAACTTATAATTTATTGACTTTTATAAATCATATTTAGTCCCGACACGACACAGGCGCGTCCCGACTTAAATTTCCATAATTGTCATTTTATTTACACGTGACAATATTATAAAAATAAATCTCATATATTACTATACTCATCCAGTAACATTCAACAAATAACAAACTTCCAATAATTACTAACTCTCGTTACCCTAGTAAATATTTAAAACAACATTCCGGATTAAAATTAAATTAATTTATCTCAATTAAATTTAATAAATCCTTAAATTTAAAAGCCATGAAAATACGGGGTATTACATACTTCCCCCCTAATAACGGAATTTTGTCCTTAAATTCGGAAAATAAGGCCTACCAGGTAGCACAATTCTGGATATCCTTGTCAGGACGCAAACTAACTACATATTACGGTGCTCAAACACTATAGCCCTCTCCTCACAGCAACATTGTTTTGCATTCTCATTGGAGACACTTCACATTGCAGTCCCAACCGAAAACATTTACATAGGTCACGTCTATACTTTATAAATTCCATTATCTCACTATAATTAGGAGGTCGCACCTCACTACATGACAACTACTCGAATTTATTCATATACAAAATTCCCATTCTGAGAAGATCATACGAGCATTTGACCACTCTTGACTGCCTAAAACAGTCGTGGAATTCCACCATAGTTATCGGATATTTTCTCGACCGATCCAAAAATTTTGATTATCTACTCTCCTCTAAACATACGAAAGGAGAATAGTCGAGGTTCTTCCATAACAAAACCTTAATAAGTACCTCGTACGCGACAAACAGGTACGAGTGCTTCTACAGAGCATTCTTGAAATCATCGTACCAAGATTCCAAAATGTCCTTCACGTGGCTCCACTAACCTTTGATCACCATGCGCTTATTCCCTGGCTAAGGGTGATACATCCTACTCGAAATGAAATCTTATCTCCGCTGGTTTCTGAAATCCCATATCAAAGGTGGGATTCACCAATCTCATCCTGATTCAGAAATTTATACTGCGCCGGACCATGCATTGGCGCGATCCTTCCTTTCAAAGGAAGTCTGGGGCATACTAGTTAATATTGTAAACGATCCTAAAGGAATATCAACCACTTCCTTCTCAGCGGCTTAATTCACATGTTCGGGATGAACCCTTGATCTTGTTTTGACGATGGCAACCCATCCAAGGACTGTACCGACTTTACCGACCTCTTCCAATTTCAGGAATTGTCGATAAACACAAAATTCTTTGGTTGATTCTCCTCTTTCAACCAAACCTTACCTATGGGCGGTGCATGTAGAGACTACTCACTACGTCCCGCTAAACATCGATTTTTTTTTAAATGTCTCACATTAAGTGACACGTAATACTCCCTTTCCTTCCTTGGAGTATGCCGAAAGTTTCGACCCGTGCTCTTCTCTCCAAGAAGCGCACTTCTGGATCTCTTATACTATAATAACATCATTACTCTTTGTATGCGCAAGTCGCTCTCACACTTGACTAATAACAACTTTGCTCCTAGTGTGTTTCATAATAATTAAATTCTACTCTATTAAAGGAATACAAATTCTTGAATGGCTTCCCACAGACTTCTAATCAAGTTAGGGCGTGCTATTCTAATTGCACACTTATGTATGGATTATCACCCCTCATGTGACGTTTAATCCACTCTATCACTTCCACTTCATTATACTAGTCCCACAAACATATATTTCACACGTCTATTACCACGTCCCTTCGACTCAGACGATTTTTAACTGTAGTTAACCAAGATGCCCACATTTTTGCAACACTCCGACCACCCTGGGAGAGCGAACGGCGTGCTACTCATCTGTAGGACTAACTAAATTCAACGAAATAGAAGGAATAGGGCATTCAAATTCCATGACAATAAAAGAGGAATAATAATTCTCAACCTTCTTCAGATAAGTACAACAATTTTCCCAAATAGGTACAACAACTAAAATAAATCACTAACGCTCTATTCCTCAAAATAATTACAGGTCATCTCTTTTGTATAATAAAGTTCTTTCCAGATAATCCAAGCTAAAAATCATTCAAACTCTTTATTCACCTCATGTTCTGAATGCGGTTATGACATTTGGGTACTCTCAATCACCCTAGAAATCAATTTTTAATTTTTTTTAAATCCTCCTTATCACCATTCCACCCCTCAACTCGCGGGGATAACTTTCAATGCTTTCTTACCACAATTTTTTTTTTGGCTCCAATGGCTTTAAATTAAAATTCAACTTCCAACTTATATACATAATTACTTGATCCCATTTCGATCAGGGAACCAAACTCATGGAATAGTGACCAAACGTCTCCCTATTTCCAACCTTACGCTAAGTTTCATGCGGGATGTCTCGCAAAGCGAAATCCAAATAAGGAACCCTCCCGATACATTACTACCTAGCATTGTCGGTTATCAAAATCCGTTAGGTCCTCCGTCCGGGCATGTACCCCTTTATTCCGTCTCTTGACAGAAAAGTTACAATTTTTCCCATAATTATGCTTAACAAAAGCGTTTCGCCAATTTCACTATCGTCCCGTATTGGTTGATGGTAATTACATTCTATAAACCTCGAATATATACGATCAGAATTCTCAAAATTCCTTTCCCTAATAATGGGGCTATAACTCTTAACTCCCACATCTCGAAAGGATAAATATAACAATGCACTTTTCCTATCACTAAGTCCGGAGTGCTAAACATAATACTGAGTCAAATCTCTTCGCTAACCGGTAAATCTCGATACATACGGAATTATACTGACAAAGTCTATACATACTTTGGCATCGAATATCTCGAGCCCACTATCTCCTCCGAAGTCTCTAGGATAGATAATATAAGTGCAAGTCCAACCTCCTTACAGGTAAAGCCTCGCCAAAACAAACATAAAACATGTTGCGCTAATGCAACCACTCCGATAGCCTTGCAATAAATGCCCACTATCGTACTAACCATTTCTATAACGTTTTAACAAAGATAATATCATACTCGTATATCGCATCACTACAACGAGTAGCCTCAATAAAGTAAAAAACACTGTTAATATACTCATTCATCCTCCGTGGATAGCACTTAAAGAAAAATCCCGCTACACTAGGGAAAAATATTCACATTTTAATAACGTTTATAATGATATGCATTAAGCTCATCTCACATGCTAATCTAGCAAGGAACAAAATATAGTGACTCGCTCGTGTCACATAAACACGCCTCATCCTCTGAGGATACAACTTATACTTCCACCTTGCCAATCGTCTTGACTGCGCAAGTGGTTTCTGGACGTAACACGTCTACTCAAACCAAACAAAATTACTTTAATCGTTGTCTTTTACTAGGCACAGTATTCTTGTCCTTTTACTCACTTTGGAACATATTATCGCGAGCGATCTCACCCCGTACAAAATACCTCAACACATAATCCACTTATCACATGTCCTACTAACCAGGTTAGGATTGTCCTTCTCTCGGACTTTAGTAGACTAGATTCCTGTTAGCCATCCCGGTTGTTCCCTTAGCTTTTTAGGCCATAAAGATCATGTTACTATTTGTAGTAGTATTTACTGAATTTACCATCACTTGGTAAGAATTTAACTATCTGAAACATTTAAATGGGTCCCCCGATGTGTATCCACATACCTTTGTGGTGCTACACTACCACCCTCGTATTCAGTCTTATTCTCGACTAACTTCTTCGATTCCTTTAAGCTTCCCAAACAAGGAGAATTATCATCTTTATTGACAAAATACAACATTGTCAACCTCTGAATCAACCATCCATCAGAATTTCCTCCTCGAGTATTATCAATTATTATTACGAGTTGGTCTCCCACTTGGAGTCATTTCCTCCACTCGTATCTACATCTTCCGATACAAATCTTGCTAACGATTTGGATTCATATTCACAATTGGACTTCTGTCATGCCCTCCCGCGATGAGTTCAGAATCATGTTTTCTTCTCACCCTGAACAGTTAAGGAAGGAACATACGGTCAACACTGAACCTAAGGTTCTCCTATAGGCATAGCATTCTACTTCTAAAATTAGTGGTTGACTCCAACCATTATAATTTCGTCCCGAAAGCCAAGAAAATTTTCTCTAAATTTTCACTTTCAGTTTGCCACACTCCGTCCTATATCTAAACCTTTGGATACTTTACCTCCTTTGGTAAACACAAACAATTTCCGCATTTTTAGAATTCTCACTGACAGTTCTCTACACATTTTTTTTTGTAATACGTTGGGTAAGTTTACCCTCGCACCTCATTCGACTATAACGACATTTGGAAATCATTGTTGCACCTTAGTCGCCTTTCTAGTCTCGACTTCTCGTGCCATAATGGAGGTGACCTCGACTACGGTCATCATCCTCGGATATATTTTACAATCTCAACTGAGCCCTGCCTCCTGATGTACGCTTAATGGTCCTCTTCTGACATCCGCCATCGCTCGGCACACGCACATATCCGAACGAAATTAGAATTCACTAATGTATACACATTATAGTAGGAGAATGAAATCTCGTCAAAGAAATCGACAATCCTAAACATAGGGCTTTATATCAAACAAAGCAATGCTGAAAGCATAATAAGCCATACAGATCCTAAGGACACTAGAACCTGATGCTCTGATACCACCTGTGACACCCCGCCTAATTAAATACCGTGCGATCACTCCTTTATTAAATTAAAATCAAGGTGAACAGTTGGTTCATTCTTAGCATCACTGTCGTTAAAATACTTTTCCAATTTAAAGACCCTAAATAAGTAAGCTAAGTGTCAAAACCATTTAAAACCTTATTCTCATTTTATTAAATCCGGTTATAAAACCTTAAACCATTAACATCTAAAGAGTCACACAATAAGTAGAAGAATAAAATGAACATTTAAGAGTTTACCCAACAATAATAAATCCCAACATTAAAATACTAAGGAAAACATCCTGACAGTAACAATCCCGAAATAAAGATACTGAAATTAAAAGAATTACAATCTCTGACAATACCAACTAAATAATGGAAAAGGGCGACACATGCCCCTGCTGGATAAAGTTGAACTAGGAGTAGAGTCAATAATGAGGTCGTCTAATCAATGGCCTGCAACTCCCACAAAAGCTACAGCGCGTTCCATCCAAAGAATCCTAAGTAAGACACCCCTGTGGCTGGGCACCTGTAATACATATATATATATATATATATATATAAGAGAGAGAGAAGAGGTAACATCAAACGGGTCAGAGCCCGAATGTAAAACCGTTTTAAAAATAGTTTAGCAAGTATTTAAAATGCTTACCGGCTAATGCAACAATCATATTAGTACGCGACACTCTCTTGAGAATTCTCACCTCTCATCTAGGGTGCACGTCTATCGTACTAATGAACCCCATATATCTCTCTAACTTATTCTACATTAGTTTTATCAAGTGAAATTAAGGTTATGATATTCACTTTTTGAAAATCTAACTCTTCAAGATTTCTTACGTTATTTAGAATAATTTCGTATTATTATAACGTTTCCGAATACTTATAATGAAGCTGATTAAATTTCATACTTTCCTTAACTACTATTTTACTCAGTAGAAAGTTCTCATATAGTTACACGTATATATATTAATTACTCATATAATATATATACAAACAGCACCCCACATAAAATCTTATGGTGCTAGACTTCCATATCTAAGTATATATATACCAATCACTCATAAATTATATATATACTAACGGCACCCCACATAAAATCTATGGTGCTGGCATACTCTGCTATCAAGTCCCTGTATCACACAAACTAAGGGAAATACTAGTTCGGAATCACAGTCGAACTGTATTAACACAAACACAAACAACATTGAGGCGAAGCATAGATTCCAAGTCTCTAAGAGGTCAGTACATACCCTCACGTCTCTTAGGACCGTCTGAACTATCAATTCGATAGCCTGTACCAAGGATATCTATCTTCTAGGGTACGAGTCAATATCCCCCATAAAGGCACATCGAGATAAGACTGTCCCAGCGCGGGAACCTCAGGGATAGCAAGTAGCGCGGGTACGATTTTTTATTTTTTATTTTTTACACAGAAATAATATATGCACAATCACACCGTCATATATAAATATGTAATCACATCCACATTATTAAATTAGGTACTCTCACGACCCAAAATTATCATTATCCGTTATTACACGTTTTTCTCAATTATATCGTATAACGGCCTCATTCCTTTCTCTTCTCGTAATTAGTTTATTCTAAACTCACTTCTTGTCACTCGAAGTGTTTTCTTTATTTAAGTACAACTTCAGTAGGTCCTCTCTCGCCTTCTAATCCAACTCATTAGATGTTTTGATTATTTAATCAACACACATATGATTTCTTAAGTCTGAAAGTCTCCCCGTTTATCCTTTATTTCCCTTCGTATTAAAGTTCCGCTTTATGGGATTTCTCTTTACGCTACTAGTCCTCTTTATGTTCCATTATATTCTAGCAACCCTAATCAAGGTTTACTACACATAAAATAGGATTAAGCTAACACTAGCAAAAATCCAGTTTTCCCAGGAGGGTCGATCGATCGATGAAAGGGGTCGATCGATCGAACCTTCGATCGATCGATGCTCTGGGCTCGATCGATCGATCAAGTAGTTATGCAGATTTTGCAGCCAACCCAGTTACGGGATTCTCACCCCAAACTCCTCCAAATCATCATGTTACAGTCCCAAACTCCCAATAAATTATACTATAAGTGTTGTATACCCATTTAAACAATTTCTTACGTAACACATGCGAATTTTCCTCAAGAATCATGGGTTAAAAAGAGGCAAACTCTACATAATTCTTATGAACCCTAATCTTTCCTTTAACTTAATCTCTTTCATTCTTTTTCCAGATTTTCTATCTCTAATATCATGGAATTTCTTGTCTCATCCTCTATATGTGAAATGGGTTTCCAGAAATATGATCTCTAATATTATAACATGCAATTTGTGTCTCCAATTTATGTTTTTCTTCAAGAATACTAATCTAATTAACCTAAGACTAATATAAAAGGATGCATTAACTTGATAAAAGCAAGATAGATACTTGCCTATAAAATTTCCGTTCTGATTTGCCGACGATTTTGGTGTGGTTGTGTTCCCCGTCGCGCGATCTACGCGTTGGTGGTGACGGCGGTGCAATCGGAGGTGTTCTTGGCCTAGAACTCCTTGGAGAGCCTCTCCTCTTCCTCTCCAATGGCCGTCATTTGTATTTCATTGTGTTAACCCTAAAAGATGACACTTTCCATCTGATATAACCCTATAAAATTCGTAGGTTTAATTACCCATAATTGCGAAATGTCCAAAACGCCCTCCCGGGGTACTAATTAGGCCTCAAAACGCCCCGAGACCCAAACTAAACCCCCGGGTATAATTTTCTGACTATCTCGACCCTTCCAGACACTTTGGCGCACTCAAAACGACCATACGAGAAACTTATAATTTATTCACTTTTATAAATCACATTTAGTCTCGACACGACACAGGCGCGTCCCGACTTAAATTTCCATAATTGTCATTTTATTCACACGTGACAATATTATAAAAATAAATCTCATATATTACTATACTCATCCAGTAACATTCAACAAATAATAAATTTACAATAATTACTAACTCTCGTCACGCTAGTAAATATTTAAAACAACATTCCGGATTAAAATTAAATTAATTTATCTCAATTAAATTTAATAAATCCTTAAATTTAAAATCCATGAAAATACGGGGTATTACAGCGAGTAGTAAAAGCGCAAGGAGGGGATAAAGACTATCAAGATCGAGTACGTCAATTGTTGATCGAGGGAGCGGAGTCCTACTCCATTAGTTCTGAGCGTGGGTTACGTTTCCACAAAAGATTTATAGTCCCGAACGAACGAGACTTGAGACATGATGTCATGATAGAATCCCATGGTTCAAGATTTAGAGTACACCCCGGTGGGCAGAAAATGTACCAAGATATGCGCCATCAATATTGGTGGGCGGGAACGAAAAGGGACATTTCAGAATTTTTGTCTCAATGAGCCACTTATTAATTGGTGAAGGTGGACCACCAGCGGTCGACTGGATTATTATAACCATTGGAAATACCGGTGTGGAAATGGTAGAGTATCTCAATGGATTTTATCACTGGGTTGCCAACGTCTCAAAGTGGTCATGATTCTATTTGGGTAATTGTCAATCGTTTGACCAAATCAGCACACTTCCTACCGGTACGGATGGATTACAATACGACACGTTATGCCCAACTCTTTATTGCGAAAATTGTGAAACTTCATGGGGCGCCTCTCAATATAGTCTCGGACCGAAACAAAGTTTTTGTATCCCATTTTTGTCAAAGTTTCCAAGAGGTGATGGGGACTGAATTGCGGTTGAGTCCATCATGCCATTCGCAAATCGATAGGCAAACGAAGAGGGTTAATCAAATGTTGGAGGATATGCTTCGAATGCGCACACTTGACTTTAAAGAAGGATGGGAACAGTATCTCCCGTTGGTCAAATTTTCATACAATAATTCATACTAATTCACAATAGGTATGGCCCCGTATGAAGCATTGTATGGCCGACCGTGTCAATCACCTGCTTATTGGTTGGAAGTAGGAGACAATAAGATCCTTGGACCTAAAATGATCCAAGATACCTTTTTGAAGATTGAGCTTATTCGAAACCGAATATGAATTGCACAAGATCGCCAGAAGAGTTATGTCGATGGAAATTGGAGGAATGTGTAATTGGAAATGGGGGATCAAGTTTTAGTGCGAGTATCCCCGATGAAAGGTATGATACGATTCTGGAAGAAGGGAAAACTTGTTCCACGCTATGTAAGTCCTTTTCCCATTATTGCAAAGGTAGGCCCCGTAGCATATCCACTTTCTTTGCCGGAACACCTACGATACATTCATGATGTGTTTCATGTTTCATCTTTAAAGAAGTATAAAAGATGTGAATGATCTCATTGGCATGTCCCGTTAGACGATATTGAGCTATAACCCGATATTTCATATGAGGAACAACCGATTTCTATCTTAGACCACGACGAGCGTAGACTAAGGTCAAAAGTAGTGCCCTTGGTTCTAGTCCAATGGGGGAACCACAATGCTGAGGAATCAACTTGGGAACGAGAGGACGATATTCGAGAAAAGTACCCACACCTCTTTTCACAGGTACATTTAAATTTTGAGGACAAAATTCCCCTGTAAGGGGGGGAGTATGTAATACCCCTTACTTTTGAGTAATTATTTTTATATATTAAATTGCCATATGGGTTAGTTATATAAAATAAAGAAAATTGAAGTAAATATTAATTTCACTAATTTAAGAGTTAATATTTACGGAGTATTGCATATTTATCGTTAAGCGAATGTAAATAGTGTAATATTATATTTTTTTGCGTCGTTGTGCTTTAAGCGATGGTTATGATTTATATTCCAATCGGGTTATTATTAAAAGGTTAATATGACATTGGACCAAGAAAGAGTGAACGATATCCCATATGTCAGTTTAGAGGGCATGGTTAGTTCAGAAATGGTTAAGATAGTGAAAATAAGTATTGGGTATGCTTTTGGGTTCCGAGGGTACTTTTGGCTAGTTATAAATTAAATATGATGTTATGAGTCATTTTAAGTACGTAGTAGCATTTAATGTTGGACTTAAGGTATTTGGATCATTTTGGGGTATTTACTCTTGAAAGAGCATTTATTACTCATTTGTGTTTTAAACCTAGAAGGTTCGAGAGAAGGGAGAGCTTGAGAGAAAGAAGAGAAAAGAGAGAGTTTTTGTGATTAGGCTTGAAATCGTTGCAACGAGAAGATAATTCGAGGGTACAATCTTGAGGCAAGTTTCTAACTTGCATGAATGTATGATTGGGTGTGAATAATTTGTATATATAGTTAGTGTTCTTGAGTTTGAACTATTAATGGAGATTGATGATTTTGTTGTTTAAATCCTAAGTTATATGATCTAGACTTGTTTTAAATGGTCTCTTATAGTAGGTTAACTTGGTTAAGTGATTTGGAGAAGTTATGAGTTCATGACTTTAGGTTAGATGGAAGAAAATAGGTTTTCGGAATTTAGGGTTAATATCAACCCATAGCCACAACTGGGCATCTAGACCTGGGAGAATCGATTCGCCATCCTTAGCGAATCGATTTGCTAAAATGGTGGCTATAGGTCTGAGGAATCGAATCGATTCGGGTTATGGATGAATTGATTCAGATTAGACAAAATGTTGGTTTTCTCATCCGAATCGATTTGCTTTCGTGAGAATCGATTCGCTTTGAGGGATGAATTGATTCGGCCCTAGGCGAATCGATTTGAAAATCCTGTTGTTTCATGAAAATTTTCCAACTTGGTTTCTACTCCTTTTATTTTAGGTTTGCGGCTTAGGAACTTTCTCATATGATGTATTAAAGAGTATTAAGATCTCACGTAAGGGGGATTAATATCCTAGGTTAGTAAGGGGGTATTCGGGTCGGTGACTATTTAGTAGGACTTAATGTGTCATTTCGTCTAGTAAACGAGTCTAAGACTAGGGTAAAGTCAGATAGTATTGTTTTGGACTTTCGGACGCGAGTATGGGGGTAATTATACATTGTAGCCTAAATTTTTATGCGCATATGGCTTCAAAAATAAGAAGTGTACATTTAATTGGTATATCTTGTGATTATGGCACGCACATACATACCTCTATGAATGCTATCATACATGAAGTTAAGTGAATGAGGTAAATACCCTGGCTAATGATGTAGGGAGAGTATAGTCCTCGAGCCTTTGCACCGGTTGTTACATTTTAAGATTGTTTTGTTCGAAGTGAGGTAATTTTGGGTATGGTTATGACTCAATATCGAAGGTATATGGCTGCTTCCCATGCGTTGCGATTTAGGATACCTAGGTTGTCTTGATGATAGTCCCTGGAGGATGATAGCATTTAGGGGAGCATCCATTGGGGTGAATCCTGGAAGGATGGTATTAGAACTGTTATATTATCATTGTAATTGTTCTTATGAAAAATGGTATTTCATATGAATGATTTAATAAGTCTGTGAACCAACTTTAATTGCATATGATCCCCGATGACTCATTGACTTGTGAAGATATATTTTACGAATTGGCAAATTAAGCATACTGAATAGAGTTAGGTTACACCTCTTAATTAGATGGGTAGTTCAACTTAAATGGAATGGTATTGTGCTAGTATGTGCACATAGAAGAGAGGTGAGGGTGATTCTTATAATGAAGAGCGAACTTAACTTGTTTATGATATTTAGCATTCATAATTGTTATGCATTTTATTCACATGTATATCATCATAAACCGGGCCCTGACCCATTTATATTTCTCCTTCTTGTGTGGTTATTATTTATGGTTAGGTGCTTCGCCGCATGCTCGCCCGTTTTGATCTTCCTTCCCAGTGTTATGGATCAATGACATTTTACGGATGTTGTAGGATTGTTGTATTAAACGCATCAATCTTTTGGATATTCTAGTTATTATTCGTCAGTATATTTAGGCGTGTTGTTTCAGTTTATTATTCATACCTAATGTAATACTTGGTGTAACCTCTTGTATTAGTGTGTTAACCGGCACCTTATTCGGTTATGTTTTGTAGAATTATTATTAAACTAATATATGTATATATATCCACCTTTTGCTATAAATTGGATGTTCGAAATTATTTTTAACAGATTTGCAAAATTGTATTTGGCATTCGTTTTCAAAAATATTTGGTGGTTGTCTCATACTATTATTATGCGACAATGATACTAAAAATGGACCATTTAAGATTCCTATTTTTATTGGAGTAGCGGGTTGGCCACCTCTTATTTTAGTAAGCAGGGTGTCACAGTAAGAGTGCCCTTTTGTACTTTTTTTTGGTTGGTTGAGGTATAGTAGCATTTTATAGTTTCCATTTAGTTGACATTCACTATGCTGACTCCGTAATTGGTTGGAAAATTCGTCCACTGATGGACAGTAGATGGTACTGCCTCTAACTTCTTCATTCCCACTCAGTCAAGAATTATGTTGTAAGTTGAAAGGACATTTTTGTCCAATAAAAAAAATGGATCCTTTCCTTTCTGTTTGTGGTCGCTGACCAACACATCCATATTAATTGTTCATAATGGATACATTCTTTCTCTTAAGAACCCTATGAGAGGCCTGCGATAAGGTTCTAGCTTATTATCTCATAGCCCTAGACTGTGGAAACAATTATAGAACATGACATCCACTGAGATCCCATTCTCTATTAGGATTCTTGCTATTCTGCCATGATGAACCATACAAGTGATCACCTGTGGATCATCATGAGGATAGAGTACTCCGCTCAAATTATTCTTCGTTAAATTAATCACTAATATGTCATTGTTGAATTTTCTAGACCGACCATTCGTACATTCAAACATGCTAATTTATCTTATAGTAATACAATATTTGGGTTCATTCAAATCATCCTTTATCTCCACAAGCTCATCTCTTCCACCAGTGTCTCCTCCTGTCATGAAATGACAACTAAAAGAAATCATACCTACCTCCACTTAAGGTTCCTCAGGTGTATTTGGCAGGTTAAGATCATCCTCATAACTATTGTTATGTTCCTTTTTTGGGTCATCCTTTCCTTGACCAAGTGACTCAGATGTTTTTCTGGTGTCTCAACCACCATTTGGATCAACAAATTTAGTTAATTTTATTCGTCAAATAAGATTCTCCACTTCATTCTTCAGGGCGATGTGATTTTTAGTAGTGTTCCCATGTTCTCTATGAAAATCAAAATATTTCAATTTGTCTCTCCTATTGGGGGTGACTTTATCTTTCCAGGCCAATTTAAGACTTTATTTCACATTATCTCCTCTTATATGTGATGGACACCCTTGGTGAAAAGAGTGTACTCGTCATACTTCTTGATTTTTGCAACATTCTTTTGTTTCAAATCTATCTTGATCGAATTCATTTGACTTTTGGTTTTCACCTTCGGAGCTTCCTTAGCAGCCATAGCTTCTTCGGCGTTCATAATCTTCCCAGCCTTAGACATCAACTCTACCATAGTTTTGGGATGATTATTTACTAGAGCATAGTAGAGATCCTTGGCAAGTAATCCACTCATAAATTATGCAATGGAGGTCTTCTCTTCGTAATCTACCACCTTTAATTTCTCATTATTGAAGAATGTAATGCACTCTTGAGTAATTTTTCCAGGTTTTTGATGCATGGTTAAGAGAAGAGTGACGCTTTTGATTGGCTTAGCCCTAAAATATAAGTTATAAATAAATTGCTTGACCAGCTGATGGAGACTAGAAATTTTACCTCTAGGAAGATTATTGTACCATATCTCGCCTATAATGGAACTAAAGAAAGTATTTCAGTGCATCTCATCAGGGATAGAATAAATAACAGTAGCAGTTTGATATTTCTCAATATATATGACTAGATCAGTCTTCCCGTCATACTCTGTAGTAACAACTAGTCGATTAAATTTGGAAGGCATGGGGTAGTCCACAATATACCGGATAAAAGGGGATCCTTTCATAAAACTTCTTTGCATAGGATTC
This sequence comes from Sambucus nigra, assembly GCA_949130495.1. NCBI lineage: Eukaryota > Viridiplantae > Streptophyta > Magnoliopsida > Dipsacales > Adoxaceae > Sambucus > Sambucus nigra. Next base: position 750,867,649 of record OX422207.1, on the reverse strand, counting down.
TTGGTTTGGACATTTTTCCCAACTGATCTTCAAGTCGTTCCATGGATCCTTTTTAGGAATGTGTTTTTGATTTAGACTTGGATGAAGCATCTTTGGTGTCTTTACTATGCACATATGTTGAGCTCTCTTCTTGAGAAGTCTTCTCAACACGTACAGAGCCTCTCATGCTAGCCCTAGACCTCACGGATCACTCTATGTGCTCACGGGGTCGATCTTGCTCTCTATGATAGCTTCTGGTTGCTCAGGGACCCAAATGATGAAATGAAGATTACCAACTTAACTTCTCCAATATGCTAGGTCTCTCATTGGAGAAAAACCAACCGTTGTAATAATCTATTAATTGGATTGATGACATTTCCCCAGGCTGGTAATATCTGTCATCAGAGGACCTGGAGCAATGACTTCTCTCATTCCTGGATAGAGGAGGTGGCATATCCCTCTGAGATGGTTCAGGGGTGAATTTGTCTTTCCAGGTGCGAGTTAATTTCCTAATTAACTCCTGCATAGCTTCCTGTCCCTTAGCCGATTGAGCAAAAATCCTTGAAGAACTGCTCTTAGGAATGATTGATATTCTTCAGAGAACTTACAAAATGAACAAAATGGAGTAAAAGAGGTACATAATGATGGAAAGCATTCATTCCAATAGACGATGTAAATCTGTTGATGTTTAAAAATGGACGGGGTTCAAATTTATAATTACAAATAAAAAAATATAAATAAGTTGGCAAACACACAAGAAATAAGGTTTTGAAAGTTGTTCAACTATAAGAATATCCTATGTCCACTTTTGGTATTATTTCAAGTAATTATAATAGCTTGGTATGGGGTGCTTGTGCTTGGTTAAATCATCCCTTTGAGATAAAGGAGATCATGTATTTATATTCCTCAGGAACCAAAAATATGGAAAGACTTTATATCTCTAGGCATTTACATTTGTATACAATAAATAAGACTCTTGATATTCAGTGTTGGTCACTTTTTACCAGAATGCCCTACACTAGTGGAAGTCTATTACCACCGTAAAGGACCATGCAAAAGTGATAAATATTTCCCTCCATCATAGAAGGAAGCTTTAAGAGATGAGTTTAAAAAATTGAAATGGGGTGACCATACATTGGAAGAGTATAAGAAGTAATTTGCTCGATTTCTGGACTTTTACCCAGAGATTAAGGATTCAGATATGGGGAAGATATACCAATTTATGAGAGGCTTATCGTAAGGGATTATGCACATAGCAATGAGCAATTTGATGTACACTTTGTACACTCAGATGGTGGATTATGTTCACAAGCATTGTAATGATTTCAGTGAGTTTTAAAAGGAGAGAGAACCCAAAAAAGAGAAGCAAGATAATGATCAAGCGCTGAAGGTAAGAGAGATAGGGGATTCATTCAAAGGGAAGGGAGGCCCACACTTTTAAAGAGGACATATTCAGGGGGAGGAGTCACCAAAGATTTTTAGATGAGGAGATAATTCTCTCTGTTAGGTGACAAGGGACATGACTACCAAGGCCACAGACAATACAACTAGTAGGGCCAGAGGGATCAGGGAGATCATGGCCAAGGATAAAAACATCAGGATATGTCCCATTGATATGGACAACAAGAATGGGGAAAGTAACATCCCATCAAGGGAGAGTGATGTACTTCTAGGGAGTGGCGGAATTATTTCCACAGTTTCTATAAGGGAAGCCAGACAGGACATCATGGGCAACATCACACTCTTACAAACCAACCTCATTATCCGACTTTGCCATCAGCTCCAGCAGTACCTATAACTCAGAGAGGCCCTTAGATTCACTATGGATGCATGTACAATGTTCATCAGGTGGATTATTGTGACACCCCGACTAATTAAACACCGGGTAGCTACTCCTTTATAAAATTAATTCAAAATGCCAAGTTGGCTCAGTTAATAGCATCACTGACGAAAACGTTTTATTATTTCTAACCACCTAGTATTTAAAAAGTAAGTGCCAAATTTTATTAAATCTGATTAACATGCAACAAGAGAAATGAATAACTAAATAACACCATTCACCATACTGAAGTAAAAAGAATAACCATCACAATATGTAAATAAAACCTGGAGGAAAAACTCCTCAATACAAATCCCACAACTGATAAGTAAACTGAAATAAATAACTAAAACTGAATACTGAGCAATACATGCTAGAGTCTGAAAACTGAAATGTAAAAGGTGCTCTGAATAGGAATGGGCAACATGCCCTACAACTGATAGATAGTGACTCTGGAATCCAAAAGATGGATGCGTCTATGAGCAAATCCCTGTAGCTTCCACAACCAGCTACAGCACGTCACCTGAATGAGAATCCTATGCTTGGTGTCCTTGTGGCTGGGCACCTAAAATGGTTTTTACAAGAAAATATATTTGAAAGCAAATGGGTCAGAGCCCGAAAGTGGAAGTTATTTAAAAAAAACCTGCAAGTGCTTTAAAAACATTTAAAACATTAAATGCAAAGTACATGTTAGGACGTACACTCGCATGATATTCTCACCTCTCGTCTAACTGTGCACTCCTAACGTAAGTACCCATCTATATCGACCCATACTACTAGCTAACTGACAACATAACTAGCTAGACTGCCAAAGGTTCCACCCATATTACTCGGTTCCATTTAACGTAACAACGCTCGTAATTAAATAGAGGTTTCACGTAATCTCCGTTATTAAGTATGACATTGATATAACTATCAGCTAACTCATTATATATCTTGAAACAATACTGTAATATTTTTACAACATTAACATGAGGATTTCCAGTAATTTAATGTATATTATTCATCTCATAAATATACAATACAAGCACCCCGCAATTTAAGCTGTAGTGCACACATACTCTGCTATCCATCCTGGTACATCACGTACATAAGGATCACATATTCCGAATCTCTCAGGAATAGTTCAGATAACACAAATCACAAATAGTGGAGGCGAACACCGTCACCATCACATGGGTCACGCACATACCTACGCTCCCATGGTCAGCGGACTTATCAATATCACAATAAGTCTTTCTATGACCTATGTTCATCAAGGTACCAGTCTATATCCCCCCCGTAGGCACACAAGGATTAGAGGGTCCTAAGCGAACGAAACCTCCCGTGATAGCAAGTATGGTAGGTATGTCATACATACAATCCATATATCAATACTAAGTAAACACACATCTTAGTAATACCGTATTATATTCGTAGTACATATCGCATTCTCGTACTAACTAATTATCACAACTTATATTATTCCTGTTCATAATTATACGCGCTATAATTCATCCTAACATCGTAGTAGTCACTCACGTCTCAACCCGAAAGATTCATTGAATATAACTCTCGTATATGATTTACTCATCCCAACAACCCAAAAGTCCCAAATCAATCACTATATCATCAAAGGGATGCTAACTCTACCCTTGAACCATCTCCCGGAACTCCAAAAGTCAAAACAGTCCAAAAGGGTCAAACTGTCAACTCGTTAGAAGTCTCGTTCGAACGAGGCTTCGAACGAGTTTGGACTGTCAGGTCGTTAGAAGTCTCGTTCGAACGAGGCTGTTCGAACGAGATCCCAGTTCGTTCGAACGAACTGACCCTTTTAACGATATCTCGTTCGAATGAGATATCGAACGAAAACCCCACTCGTTAATAACGACTGGTCAACTCGTTAGAAGCTCGTTCGAACGAGCTCGTTCGAACGACCTGGGGGCTGCTTCTAACGAGATGCCAGTTTCGGCCCAGAACTTCCCAAAAATCGTTTTTCACCATTTTTACTCCTCAAACCTCTTCTAAAATTCGTTCCCACCATATATTGAGTTCTCTAATCATCCTCAAACATGTTAAGGGGCTATACTAACATCATTAAAGGGTTTGATATCATCTAAACATCATTAATTCACAATTTCTACATTAATTCCCAATTTCTTCAAGAACATGAACCCTAACTACATATCATCATCAAATCCCAGAATTTAATTCGTTTTCTTTCCTTCTAATCACAATTATAATAAGGGAAATCATTTACCTATCATACTACATGCAATTCTCTTCACAATTTTTAAGTTCTAAACCTCAAACTACATGGGTTTTCATTCTCTTCCAAGAACAGTTGAAATTCATCAATTTCTAACATGGAGGAAACATTCTACGAATTTAAATAAGATTAAAACACTTGCCTTGGTATGATTTCTGAATTTGGTGTGGGTTTGGTGTAGAATTTCTGCAGAATTCCTCTCTCTCTCTCCTTCTCCAAGCTTTCTTCTCCAAGAGGCTATGGTGGCTAGGGTTTGCTTTGAGGGAATTTATGAAAACCTAATTAATAAACCTCTGTAGCTTGTTGGGTTAATAAGGGTTGGTTAGGGTCAATCCTTATCAGATTACAACTCTCAATTTTCGTCACTTTTAATTACCCAAAAATACCAAATTACTAAAATACCCTTTATAGTGCCGGGATGGCCTAAAAATACCCCGGGACCCAAACTATACCCCCGGCTAGTGTTTTCTGACTATCTCGACCCTTACGGACGCGTTGGCGCACTCAAAACGACCATACGGATTATAGATTTTAAATTCACTTTTAATATCGAAATATTATACCGTGACGCGGCGGTCCCACGCGTCTCAACAAAATTTCTAAAATGCCGTATATAAATCCCACGATAAATTTTATAATAACCAATACATATATAATCATATATGCACATAATCAAATACCAATTCGCATCTCATTAGTATTATTATTAACCCGGATTAATTTCCAATAAATACGCAATTTAATTAATTAATCCCAAGAATAAATATAGCCAAAAGTACGGGGTATTACATACTTCCCCCCTAATAACTGAATTTCGTCCCGAAATTCGAAACTAGAAAGTACCTGCTAAAAACAGCTCTGGATAACGTTCGCGCATCTCATCCTCGCGCTCCCATGTGGACTCCTCGACATTGTGATGTCGCCACTGAACACGCACTAACGGGACTATCTTTGACCGTAGTTTCCTCTCGCTTCGGTCCAAAATAGGAATTGGCCCTTCCTCATAAGAGCTATCCGGCTGTAGATCGATGTCCTCCACAGCAATGTGAGAATGAGCCAAATCATCCCTAAGGTATTTCCTCAGCGAGGAAATATGGAACACGTCGTGAATCCGATGTAAGTGCTCCGGTAACCCGAGTCTATATGCAACTGTTCCGATCCGCTCAATAATAGGAAACGGCCCCACATACCTTGGTGCCAACTTCCCCTTCTTCCCGAATCGCATAATCCCCTTCATCGGAGAAACCCTGAGCAAAACCTGGTCCCCCACTTGGAACTCCCTGAAAAACCTCTTCGCATCAGCATAACACTTCTGCCTGTCTTGAGCTACCCGAATGCGACTCCGAATCAACTCAATCCTTGCCGAAGTATCCTGAATTACTTCCGGCCCAAGTAGTTTGTTGTCCCCCACTTCTAACCAACATGCTGGGGAACGACAAGGCCTACCGTACAATGCCTCAAACGGAGCCATGCCAATCGTGAACTGATAGGAGTTGTTGTAAGCAAACTCCACCAGTGGAAGGTACTGCTCCCATCCACCCCCGAAGTCAATAATACACATGCGTAGCATGTCTTCCAACATCTGATTGGTGCGCTCGGTCTGCCCATCAGTCTGCGGATGATAAGCCGTACTCAACCGCAATTCCGTGCCCATGGCCTCCTGGAAACTCTCCCAAAATCTCGAAACAAATATCTTGTCTCTGTCAGACACGATATTCAGGGGCACACCGTGAAGTCTCACAATCTCTGAAATGAAGAGCTGGGCATACTGTCCCGTAGTGTAATCAGTCCTAACGGGTAAAAAGTGAGCGACCTTGGACAACCTGTCCACAATTACCCAAACGGAGTCGTGACCCCTCTGCGACGTAGGCAACCCCGTGACAAAATCCATGGATATGCTCTCCCACATCCACACCGGAACCTCCAACGGTTGTAGCAATCCTGCTGGTCTCTGATGATCCACTTTTACAAGTTGACAAGTGGCGCATTTCGAGACAAACTCAGCGATATCTTTCTTCATACCGCTCCACCAATACTGCCGTCTCATGTCTTGGTACATTTTGTCCCCTCCGAGATGTACCGCGAACCGTGAGCCGTGCGACTCTGCCATCACATCGTGTCGCAGTTCCTCTCCTTCCGGAACTACCAATCTCCCATTGAAGCGTAATCCCCCGTCTGAGCTAACGGTATAGGATTCAGCTCCCTCAGCGAGTAATCGAACTATCTGCTCCTGACAGAACGAATCATTTGCCTGTGCCCGTACAACCTTCGTGACCATATGCGGTGTAACGGTCATCACAGACATGAAAGATCGGGCCACTGCATCCTGGTGTCCCAATTCCTTCCACTTCGCTTTCCACACCTCTGCCACCTCATCTGCTGGCCTACGGCTTAACGCGTCTGCTACCACGTTAGCCTTACCCGGGTGGTACTGGATGTCGAACTGGTAGTCTTTCACAAATTCAAGCCACCTACGCTGCCGCATATTCAATTCCTTCTGCGTGAACAGATACTGTAGTGACTTGTGGTCCATGAACAGCTGAAACTTCTCCCCCAAAAGATAGTGCCTCCAAATCCGTAAGGCAAATACCACTGCCGCCAATTCCAAATCATGCGTGGGGTAATTCTTCTCATGAGGCTTAAGCTTACGGGAAGCATAAGCTATGGCCTGTCTCTCCTGCTGTAATACACCTCCCAGTCCTTGCAAGGACGCATCGGTGTAAACCAAATACTCAACTCCCGGTCTCGGCAATGCTAACACAGGTGCTGAGGTCAATTTGTCCTTCAACTCATCGAATGCCAACTGACAGGCATCACTCCAGATATATGGCACACCCTTACGAGTAAGATGTGTCAAAGGACCTGCTATCTCCAAGAAACCCCGAATAAACCTCCTATAGTATCCTGCTAAACCCAAGAAACTACGAATCTCCGTTGGTGTCGTGGGCTGTCCCCACTCCCTCACCGCTGACACCTTCCCCGGATCAACAGATATTCCCTGATCGGAAATAATATGACCCAAGAACTGGACTTCCTTCAACCAAAACCCGCACTTCTCATATTTTGCATACAGCTCGTTCTGACGAAGTGTCTGCAAAACCTGCCTCAAATGCTCGGCGTGCTCCTCCTCTGTCTGAGAGTAAACCAGAATGTCATCAATGAAGACAATAACAAACTGGTCTAGGAAATCTCTGAACACTCTGTTCATCAAGTCCATAAACACTGCTGGAGCGTTGGTCAAGCCGAAAGGCATAACCCGAAATTCATAAGAACCATATCTCGACAAGAACGCAGTCTTCGAGACATCCTCCTCCCTGATACGCAACTGATGGTAACCCGACCTCAAGTCAATCTTCGAGAAGAAAGAAGCTCCTCTCAACTGGTCGAATAAGTCATCGATTCGAGGAAACGGATACTTATTCCGTATCGTGACCTTATTCAACTCTCGGTAGTCCACACACAACCTCAGTGAACCGTCCCTCTTCTTAACAAACAAGACTGGAGCGCCCCAAGGTGAGGTACTCCTACGAATAAAGCCCTGCCCTAACAGCTGCTCTATTTGATCCCGTAACTCTCGCATCTCAGCTGGAGCCATACGATATGGTGCACGTGCTATAGGTCTCATACCCGGTAGCAAATCAATAACGAAGTCTATCTCTCGACTGGGCGGTAAGCCTGGTATCTCCTGAAACACATCCGAATACTCCCTAACAACCGGGATCGAATCTAAAGGAATCACAACCTCCTTAGAGGTATCCTCCTCTATGTAATACAGATGAGCGGTCGATCCTCCCTCTGGGCGAGGCATCGCCACTATAAACATCTCCTGCCCCGGAATGGCAAAAACAATGCTCCCGCTGAAGCAATCAATCATGGCCCTATATGATACTAGCCAATCCATACCGATGATCACATCGTGAACATGCATGTCTAACACTAACATGTCCGCAGGTAATACCAAACCACCAACCTCTACCCCGACTCCCCGGCATATAAAGAAAATAAGTGACTCACTCCCCAATGGTGAGTCGACACACGTCACTGTGCTCTCTACCGTAGCTAACAATCCTAAAGCTTTCGCGAAGTGTGTAGCAATAAAACAGTGTGTAGCACCCGTATCAAATAACACCCGACCCATAGTGCCATGGATAGGAAACGTACCCTCGATCGCGGGCGGTGCCTGTGGAACTGCAGCCTGGTGAACGTTGTAGACACGTCCATACTGTAGCTGCCCCTGCTGAGCTGGGACTGCTGGAATGGGTGGAAATGCTGCCATCTGTGGCGGTGCAGGAAGAGCGGCGGGAAACATAGGTCGCTGTGGCTCCTGGCGAGCACCCTGCTGCTGCTGCTGTGGGGCCCTGCCCCTATCAGGACAATCCTACTTCTTATGGCCAGTCTTGCCACAAGTAAAGCACTTCCCTGGGAAGTTCCCTCCCCTCTGCCCCTGCTGTCCCCGGCCCTGGTGGCCGTTACCATTCCTCCCTTGGCCCTGCTGGCCCTGATGAAATTGCTGCCCATTCTGTCCCTGCTGGCCCTGATGGCCGTTTGGACCCTGATGGCCCTGGCGGAAACCTCCCTGTCCCTGCCTGTAGTTCCCTGACCGGAACCTCTTATTGTCCCCCTGCTGGGTACCCTGCTCAGTCTGTCTCTGCCCCTGACCGGTCTATGCCCCGCTGGCACCATGCCCTCCAGTCCTGCCCTCATGGCTAGACTCCCCTGACCGCTTGCCCTCGGCCATATGAAAATGGTGGTCCTGGCAGTGTAGTAATGCAGCGTTAACCACATCAGAATACGTGGCCAACGATAGGTTCCCTAGCAGATGCTGACGGATCCTCCAATTCAACCCATCAGTGAACTTCTCTATCTTCTTCTTCTCTGTTGGAATCTCGTCTGGTACGATATTCAACAGGTTAGTGAACTCGGCCTCATACTCGGCCACTGTCTTGCCCTCCTGCTTCAAGCTCATCAGCTTCCTCCTCATCTCTGTATGAACTGCGGACGGAAAGTATTTGCGGTCGAACCGCACCCAGAACTCCTGTATGGTGAGGGTATCCCTCTCCTCCGCGGTGGTAATGGACTCCCACCACTGCAGTGCAGATCCAACTAGCTTGAAAGTAGCTAGCACCTGCTTCTGAACATCTGTGCACTCATGCATCCTCAAATGCCTCTGTATGTCCTTCCTCCATTGGCTCGAGACTACCACGTCTGAGCTACCTGCAAACTCTGGCGGATGCGCTTTATGAAAAGCGTCACGTACACGCTCCCAAGCAGACGGGAATGCATTAACCTATGCTGGCGCGGCAACCGGCGCCTGAGGTGGTGCCTGCTGGATCACGGCAATCGCTGCATTTACCGCTTGGGCTACTATAGCAGCAACCTCAGCGGCGTTCAACATGCCCTGAACTGGAGCGGGCTGTGGTTCGGGCGTAGCATTCCTGGGAACTCGTCGTGCACGTCATGGAGGCATCTGAAATAAGAACAAAGTTTATAAGTTCGCAGTTTATAAACTTAATATAGCTGAAGAACGAAGCATACACAAAAGAGTACAACAGTCCTAAAATATAGGGCTCTATATCAAAGAAAACGTAGCGGAAACATAATAGCCGTACAGATCCTAAAGGACACTAGAACCTGATGCTCTGATACCACCTGTGACACCCCGACTAATTAAACACCGGGTAGCTACTCCTTTATAAAATTAATTCAAAATGCCAAGTTGGCTCAGTTAATAGCATCACTGACGAAAACGTTTTATTATTTCTAACCACCTAGTATTTAAAAAGTAAGTGCCAAATTTTATTAAATCTGATTAACATGCAACAAGAGAAATGAATAACTAAATAACACCATTCACCATACTGAAGTAAAAAGAATAACCATCACAATATGTAAATAAAACCTGGAGGAAAAACTCCTCAATACAAATCCCACAACTGATAAGTAAACTGAAATAAATAACTAAAACTGAATACTGAGCAATACATGCTAGAGTCTGAAAACTGAAATGTAAAAGGTGCTCTGAATAGGAATGGGCAACATGCCCTACAACTGATAGATAGTGACTCTGGAATCCAAAAGATGGATGCGTCTATGAGCAAATCCCTGTAGCTTCCACAACCAGCTACAGCACGTCACCTGAATGAGAATCCTATGCTTGGTGTCCTTGTGACTGGGCACCTAAAATGGTTTTTACAAGAAAATATATTTGAAAGCAAATGGGTCAGAGCCCGAAAGTGGAAGTTATTTAAAAAAAACCTGCAAATGCTTTAAAAACATTTAAAACATTAAATGCAAAGTACATGTTAGGACGTACACTCGCATGATATTCTCACCTCTCGTCTAACTGTGCACTCCTAACGTAAGTACCCATCTATATCGACCCATACTACTAGCTAACTGACAACATAACTAGCTAGACTGCCAAAGGTTCTACCCATATTACTCGGTTCCATTTAACGTAACAACGCTCGTAATTAAATAGAGGTTTCACGTAATCTCCGTTATTAAGTATGCCATTGATATAACTATCAGCTAACTCATTATATATCTTGAAACAATACTGTAATATTTTTACAACATTAACATGAGGATTTCCAGTAATTTAATGTATATTATTCATCTCATAAATATACAATACAAGCACCCCGCAATTTAAGCTGTAGTGCACACATACTCTGCTATCCATCCCGGTACATCACGTACATAAGGATCACATATTCCGAATCTCTCAGGAATAGTTCAGATAACACAAATCACAAATAGTGGAGGCGAACACAGTCACCATCACATGGGTCACGCACATACCTACACTCCCATGGTCAGCGGACTTATCAATATCACAATAAGTCTTTCTATGACCTATGTTCATCAAGGTACCAGTCTATATCCCCCCCGTAGGCACACAAGGATTAGAGGGTCCTAAGCGAACGAAACCTCCCGTGATAGCAAGTATGGTAGGTATGTCATACATACAATCCATATATCAATACTAAGTAAACACACATCTTAGTAATACCGTATTATATTCGTAGTACATATCGCATTCTCGTACTAACTAATTATCACAACTTATATTATTCCGGTTCATAATTATACGCGCTATAATTCATCCTCACATCGTAGTAGTCACTCACGTCTCAACCCGAAAGATTCATTGAATATAACTCTCGTATATGATTTACTCATCCCAACAACCCAAAAGTCCCAAATCAATCACTATATCATCAAAGGGATGCTAACTCTACCCTTGAACCATCTCCCGGAACTCCAAAAGTCAATACAGTCCAAAAGGGTCAAACTGTCAACTCGTTAGAAGTCTCGTTCGAACGAGGCTTCGAACGAGTTTGGACTGTCAGGTCATTAGAAGTCTCGTTCGAACGAGGCTGTTCGAACGAGATCCCAGTTCGTTCGAACGAAATGACCCTTTTAACGATATCTCGTTCGAACGAGATATCGAACGAAAACCCCACTCGTTAATAACGACTGGTCAACTCGTTAGAAGCTCGTTCGAACGAGCTCGTTCGAACGACCTGGGGGCTGCTTCTAACGAGATGCCAGTTTCGGCCCAGAACTTCCCAAAAATCGTTTTTCACCATTTTTACTCCTCAAACCTCTTCTAAAATTCGTTCCCACCATATATTGAGTTCTCTAATCATCCTCAAACATGTTAAGGGGCTATACTAACATCATTAAAGGGTTTGATATCATCTAAACATCATTAATTCACAATTTCTACATTAATTCCCAATTTCTTCAAGAACATGAACCCTAACTACATATCATCATCAAATCCCAGAATTTAATTCGTTTTCTTTCCTTCTAATCACAATTATAATAAGGGAAATCATTTACCTATCATACTACATGCAATTCTCTTCACAATTTTTAAGTTCTAAACCTCAAACTACATGGGTTTTCATTCTCTTCCAAGAACAGTTGAAATTCATCAATTTCTAACATGGAGGAAACATTCTACGAATTTAAATAAGATTAAAACACTTGCCTTGGTATGATTTCTGAATTTGGTGTGGGTTTGGTGTAGAATTTTTGCAGAATTCCTCTCTCTCTCTCCTTCTCCAAGCTTTCTTCTCCAAGAGGCTATGGTGGCTAGGGTTTGCTTTGAGGGAATTTATGAAAACCTAATTAATAAACCTCCGTAGCTTGTTGGGTTAATAAGGGTTGGTTAGGGTCAATCCTTATCAGATTACAACTCTCAATTTTCGTCACTTTTAATTACCCAAAAATACCAAATTACTAAAATACCCTTTATAGTGCCGGGATGGCCTAAAAATACCCCGGGACCCAAACTATACCCCCGGCTAGTGTTTTCTGACTATCTCGACCCTTCCGGACGCGTTGGCGCACTCAAAACGACCATACGGATTATAGATTTTAAATTCACTTTTAATATCGAAATATTATACCGTGACGCGGCGGTCCCACGCGTCTCAACAAAATTTCTAAAATGCCGTATATAAATCCCATGACAAATTTTATAATAACCAATACATATATAATCATATATGCACATAATCAAATACCAATTCGCATCTCATTAGTATTATTATTAACCCGGATTAATTTCCAATAAATACGCAATTTAATTAATTAATCCCAAGAATAAATATAGCCAAAAGTACGGGGTATTACAATTATCTATCATAACCTCAAGAGATCGAGGGTATGTTTCATTTTTTTTGGTATTTATACTCGGATTTTATTTGACATGGCGGCATCACACTCATTTTCTAGTTATACATTTTCATCTATACCAGGCTTGGCAGACATAGCTAAGCATGTATCTTCTTATATTGATACCCCAATAAGTAGGGGTGTTGCCTTATATTATGTGCGTAAAGGCGTGGCAATTAAAATCGATCGATTGTGTTTTTTATTGACTTATTGCTTTTAGATATGATTCATATGATGTTATATTGGGTATGGATTGATTAGCTCGGTATCATGCACATATAGATTGTAAGGGAAAAGTGATTACATTTGTTATTCCTATTCAAGACATGTTTTTAGTAACGATGCCACTTGAGAAGTGATCAATTACCCATTTGTATTATATTGATGCAATTTCATTGAAGGAGGTTACTGTGCCGTTAAGTATGATATCTGTCGTCGAGGAGTTTTCAAATTTGTTTGAGGATATACTAAAATTACCATCAACTAAGGAGGCAGATTTTTATATATATTTAATGCCGGTACTAGATCCATTGTGAGGTAACCACATTAGATGGCTCCATTAGAGATGAAAGAGTTGTATGAGCAGATCTAGTAGTTATTGAGCTAGATTCATAAAATGGAATAGGTCTCCATGGGGAGCACTAGTGTTATTTATGAAGAAGAGAGATAGTACACTTTGATTATCTATAGATTATCAAGACTTGAATAAAGTCACGAAATAAAACACATATCCATTGCCATGTATCGATGATTTATTAGCTCAGTTTATGGATGCGCCATTCTTTTCTACGTTTTACTTGCGCTCATGGTATGACCAGTTACGTATTCAAGATGGAAACAATCCGAAGATGATCTTTTGATGATATATGGTTCATAAGAGTTTCTAGTTATGACATTTGGGATGACCCCCACTCCTTTAGTGTTCATGGATATGATGAATCGGGTAATATAGACAATTTTGAATCATTTCATTATTGTGTTTATTGACGACATTTTGATATACTAGAATTTGGAAGAAGAGAATGCAGAGCAATTGTAGTTAGTTTTGCAGACACTAAGAGAACATAATTTGTATGATAAGTTCTCTATGTGTGGGTTTTGGCTTCGAGATGTACAATTCTTTAGCTATGTTGTATCTACAGGTGAGATTTTGGTGGATTATAGCAAAGTTTTTATAGTTGTAGAGTGAGGAGAACCCACAATTCCTATGAAGGTTGGGAGTTTCTTGGGTTCAGCAAGGTTCTATATGAGATTCATTCTCGGGTTCTTAAATTTTTTTGCATCACTAACATATCTCACTTTGAAGGTAGTACTGTTTGTGTGGAACAAGAATTGGCTGAGATAGTTTAAGGACCTCAAGGAGAAGTTTACTAACGCACCTGTATTAGTGTTACCAAAGGGTAGTGTGGAGTATTTGTTATTTATAGATGAATCCTGAAAGGGTTTAGGAGGTGTACTGATGTAGGAGTAGAGGCCGATAGCTTATGCATCTCAAAAGTTAAAGCCTTATGAGGATAATTACCTCATCCATAATCAGGAATTGGCAGCGGCACTATTTTCCCTTCGTATTTGGAGACATTATTTGTTGGGTAAGAGGTTCACATTGTATTCCGATCACAAGAGTCTCCAATACTTGTTTGCATAAAGAGATTTAAATATGAGGACGATGATGTAACACCCCACTCAATTAAATATCGGGTGATCAGTCCCATAACCAACATAATTTACTGTTGGTTCATTCTTAGCATCACTGTCGAAAAACATTAATCACCTAATATCCAATTAAGCAGGTGTTAAACTTTTCAAATTTTAATTTAATAAAATTCAATTTTCACCATTTCGAACAATTGTCATAATAATCCAATCCACAACAAGAAATTAATCACAAAAGAATTTAAATGCAACTGGAATAATACTTTCTAGCAAAATATCTCTATAAATAAATCCCAATAATAGAAAATGTATTATAAAGACATAAGTATAAAATCCTGACTCAAAAAGAAGGGAAATACTATAATCCTCTAGGGCCACATGCCCTAATAAAAATCAACTACAGAGTAGGAACTGACAAATATGAATGCGTCTAAACAAAGCTCCAAACTCTATAGCGTCCATAACTCGTCAACATCAAAATCCTCTATGGTTGGCGTCCCTGTGGTAGGACACCTGATATAGGAGAAGCAAGAGAGAGAAGAGAGCATGCAAGAAAACGGGTCAGAGCCCGATGTAAAGTATTTTTTAAAACATCAAGTGAATAATTGCAATATTTATCACTTATAATATACATGTTAGATTTTTGGACATTCTCTTGAGATTCTCACCTCTCATCTAGAGTGCACACCTAATGTACCTCTAAGCCATCCAAGTTATAGTTCCCATGTTAACTAATTTAAACCAGTGTATCCACTAATCACAGCCCAATTCATTTCTACGTGTAAATCTTATAATACATGTAATGGTGATATAAACATATATATCCACTTAGATTCAACATGGATAAGCCCCTTATTAATTTAATTCAATTAAGTGTTCTCATACTCAATTAATTCTAGATATCATTATCCTTCAATTGTACTTTAGTCACACAGTAGATATCATCATATGTATATATATACATTAACTATATATATATATATATATACAACACCTTGAGACACATCTATGCTGCTGCATTACTCTACTATCATGTCCCAATATAGCTCGTCAATGTATAGGGTACTATAGGTTCGGTAAAGATCCCTCGAACCACTAATATTAAATCACAAATAATGGAGGCGAACATAGTCCTAAGCCTTTAGTCTACGCACCCAAATGACCGTTTTATACCATTGTTCTCACTAATGGTAATCGACCTAAATTCTATGTTCTCGTGTGACATGTCAAAAATCCTATAGATTCATCAGGATATGACTTCCCTCACGCGTAAACCTCCCGTGGATAGCATGTAAGCTAGGTATGTCATACACATAAATTATCAATCAATAGGGATTATCATCTACCTATACAAAATTAGGTACATATTCGACCTAATGTATAATACTAGGAATTTATCATATCCCCAAGTACCTGTTGTATTTATCAATACCACCCGTACTTGTTAATTGTAATTATTTTCTCTGCCACATTATTATTATTATTATGTTGTTATCACTCACATAATGTCCTCCTCACTTTAATAAAAAATTTCCAACATGAACTCAAGTCTTTCGCTCCTCGTTAATGTACCAAAATTATCAAAACTTAATTCATTGAATATTATTATGTGGGTACCATTTACATAATACTATCCTCGATTAAATATAATTTTGCAACATTCACCCAAGTCCCTCACCTTTTGTTAATGCACAAAATTATTCAATTATTATTTCTACCGAAATTTATTTAAGTAACTCCCCTTTAATCTTTCCTCGATTCAATCCCACCCAAAATACATTTTTCGGGTCTCAAGTATATCTTACTCTCCTTCCTTAAGTCCCATCATATTCAAATAATCACCACTAAGGATTTCTCACAATTTGGGATTTAATCAAACTTTAAAAGGAAAACATTTCACATTTCCAGGAGGAGTCGATCGATCGATGATCTTGGTTCGATCGGTCGACATTCTTGGGTTGATCGATCGATATTCTTGGGTTGATCGATCGATCGATCGATTAGATATCACTCCAGTTTCTACATATTATAGCCTACGGGTTTAATACTTCTTTTTCATCAAAACCAACATAAATCAATCTAAAACCTCTCTTACTTCTTCTCAATTGACGTAGTAAGGTATATTATCAAGTTCTAATAATCAAAAAACCTAAATTCACTAATTAGTTTGGATTAAATAATATTATTCCCATAATTCTCGTATTTTAATATTTCTCCTAAAAAATTATATGAACCCAGATTTCCTCCATCAATTGAAACCAAATTTCCTGGATTAAAACCTTTGTATAGAAATATATTTATCCTATCTAATTCTTATGTCCAGAAAGAAAGTAAAAACTCTATAGTTATCGTTGAAACATGCAAATTCCGAGATCCTAATTATCCTATCTAGCATGGATATTTTAAGCATCAAAATAAAACAAGAATTGCACTTGCCTTAGTTATGTAGGTCTGAACCTTTGGTGATGATGGTGTGGGATTTCTTCCTCATTTTTGGTGACTTTTTGGTGGTGGTGCTGGTGGCGGGAAGTGGTTAATTCCCTTTGGTTTTCCTCAAAAGACTCTGCCCTTTTCTAAGCAACCTCTTCTTCTCCCAAGTAACCTTTCACTCTTCCTCACACTAAGACCTCTCAAATATTTTGTGATGAAATGGAATGAACCTATATTCCTTTAACCCAACACCTTTATAATAAGACAAAATCCAAAATTACTATTCATCTCCCAAGTAAAATGACTAAATTGCCCCTTCGGGGTGTCTTTTCATTTCATGCTTGATCGAGACTCAATTCCAATACCCGAATTGACTTTTCTGACTAGTTTGACCCTTCCGGACTGTAAGGACAATTTTTCCATCATTTATTGGATATGTCATATGCCGTTACACAGTTGAAGAAATTCAAGAATCATACAGTCAACAACGGATCCGAATATCAAAAGAAGAAGAGGAATCAAAGTCTGACAAACCCAGACCGGTCCGCCCCGGAAAAAGAATCGATCCGCTTGCGAATCGATCCGCCTTAGACCCGGACTGGTCCGCTAATTGAAAGCCAGTATACCCCGGATCGATAGAGAACCGAAAATGCCAAATAAAAAATGAACCGATCCGCCTCAGACCCAGACCGGTCCGCCTGGGATAATCTTCAGCAGATCGTGGTCAGATTTTCTAGGCTAAATGTTTCCTTTATAAACCCACTACGGGAAGTGGTTTTCTAAGACTTCCATACACGATTTTCAGAGTACAAAAAACTCTAAGTCTTCACCTATTGAGGACCAAGACTCTAGGTTTTTGATTCACACAAATTTCCAAACACTTGTGAATCACTTTGCAACCCAGGAACGCACTTTTGCTGTTCATACCATTGTGGAGAAGACCGTTCTTCTTCTTTATTGCAACCCTACTCGAAAGGGATAACTCCAGTCGCCGACTACAGAATCCGACACTTGAGGGTAATTCTTAGTCACTTGTATTTTCATTGTAACCCAAAATTGTACAGTTACAATATTATAATGAAAATAAATGGTTTTGCCCCTTTGGGGGATTTTACCTCAATTGTGTGTGTTTGATTAATCTTCATGATCTACTTCTTTATTAAATCACACCTAGTTGCATGTTTAGGGTTTGTTTGAGTTAAAAGGTGTTTAATATATAATTTTTTCATTTGAATGCAAGCACATACTCTCTCAAATTGGTATCAGAGCAGGTTACGCTAATCTATCGCGTATTCCTATTTTCCACAAAATCTTTTCTAAGATATCATTTTTCTGAAAAAAATAATTTTTGAAAAGTGCGTGTTCAAATGGAGAAATCATATAAAAAATTACCTGTTTTTGACGGGACAAATTATGCTTATTGGAAAGCCCGAATGGGGTCGGCTTTAAAATCCATAGATGAAAAGGTTTGGATTTTAGTTGAAAGAGGGTGGACACCTCCCTCCGTCACTGTGGAAAACGTGACTAAATTAAAACCTGTCACGTCTTGGACTGATGATGAATTTAGATGGTCTTCTTTTAACTCTAAAGGTTTGAGTGCTATTTCCGGTTCCATCACTCCCTATGAGTTCCGATGTATCATGACGTGCACCATGTCAAAGGAGGCATGGGATGTTTTACAACACACCCATGAAGGAACAAATGTTGTGAAAGAGTCTAAATTGCAAAATTTGACAACTCAATTTGAAACCATCACCATGCATGAGACTGAATGTTTTGATGATTTCTATGCTAGACTTTCTAAAATTGTTAATACTAGCTTTAATCTTGGTGAACATATTCCTAATGCTAGAGTTGTCAAAAAGATTCTTCGTTCTTTGCCTAAGCGTTTTATCCCTAAAGTCACTGTGCTAAATTCTATGGGCAATTTAAATACGCTAAAATTGGAAGAACTTGTAGGAGATTTGCAAACTTATGAAATTGATATGTTCCCGAAAACTACTAGGTCTAAAGATAAGGGAATTGCACTTAATGACAAAGAGAAAAAGAGTGAGGGGTCAGCTAAAAAGAGGGAAGAGTCATCTAGAAAGAGAGAGACTGACACGTCCAATTCTGAGTGTGATTTTGACTTAGATGATTTGGCTCTTTTTGCAAAAAATTCCTAGAGGATTCTCAAATTTAAGAAAAATGACAATTGTAAAGATAAAAAGAAATTTGAGAAAAATAAGTTTGAAAAGAAAAATGAAAAATATTCCAAAAATCCTCCTAATAAAGAAAGTGAGAGATGCTTTGAGTATGATGGTATGGGTAATAGAGCTTTTGAGTGTGCCACTCGTCTGAATAGAGAGAAAGGAAAAGCTTTCCTTAATGCTACTCTTAGCGACGACAATGAGGTCGAGACGGTAGATTCAGGAGATGAGTCACCGCATGAGTGTAACTTTACCGCATTCATGGCCAGTCAAGTGAGCACTCCTAGTTCTCTTCACAACGATGAGGATGATGCTTCACAGGGACACCTCGACAGTGAGAATGATGTGAGTGAGGGGGAGGATGACTCAAGTGAGGGCGAGAGTGATATTCAACGCGCCTATGCTGAGTTATATTCTGAGTCATTTAAAACTAAAAAACATAACAAAGCACTAGTTCTTAAGATCACCAGCTTAGAGGAAGATTTAAGAAAGGCGAGAGAGAGAGAGTCCTCCACCTTCACCTCCCTGAGAGAGAGAAAATCTTCCTATTTCGAGAAAGAGAGTGTTTTTGATAAAGAGAGAGGGGACTTGACTAAACAAGTGGCTAGTCTTACGAGTCAGCTCCATTCCTCCGTGGAGACTCGGAAGAAACTTGAAGCCCTTGTTGCCCAGCTGACTCATGATCTTGAGAAAGCACGGGAAGTCAAGGTACAAATCGAGGACAGATCTGGGAAGATGGGAAAGATGCTCCTCGGCCCCGCTTTAGGTTTTGGTGATCGGCAGGGAATTGGGTATGATGGTGTCTCCACCTCTCAAATTGCACCTGGTCCAGTTCCTGAGTTTACTACAACTCCTTATGGTCATCGTCAAAAACCTCGAAAGAGAGTTCGACCAAGAAAAGTAAACCAAGGTCTGCCTTTGACTGTGTTCTTCTGTACTTATTGCAAAAGAAAAGACCACCTCAGGGAGTTTTGCTATAATATGGGTCGGACACGACGTACTACTGCTCCACCACGTCATACTGATGAGTTTTCTAGTCTGAGAGTGCGAATTGAGTTATTAGCTACCACATCTCAGAGTTTGATGGAAGAATTCCGACGGATGTCCTTGTTGTTTGTGAATGCTTCTCACATTCCAGCTAAAACCAACAACAACAAAGGCAAACAAAAGGTCACCACCTCTTGGGTACCTAAGAAAGTTAAAAAGTCTTTTGTTGTTCATGTTGCTCTCAAAGAACATAATACCTCACAGTGGTATTTTGACAGTGGGTGCTCCAGATATATGACAGGTGATGCCTCATTTTTTACATCTCTTGAGGATTATCAGGACGGCAAAGTCACCTTTGGAGATGGTAGCAAGTCTAGCCTTATAGGATGAGTTACTATTAAGTTACCTGGTTTTCCTAAGCTAGAAAATGTTTTTTACGTCAAAGGTTTGAAAGCAAACCTTCTCAGCATTAGCCAGTTGTGCGACGATGACTTTGCAGTAAAGTTTGACCGGGACACTTGTAAGGTCTATAATCAAGCCGGTAAACTATTAGTGCAAGGGGTGAGGACAAAGGATAATTGCTATGGGACTGAGCCCACATCCTCACTTGTCTGCAACAGCGCCACGATCACTCCTATGGATCTGTGGCACCAACGTCTAGGTCACATAAATATTAGAGATCTCACTCGCTTAGCTAGAAAGGACCTAGTACGTGGCTTACCATCTCTTGGAAGGACAACTTCGACGGTTTGTGGACCCTGTCAGATGGGAAAACAAATTCGTAGTCCCCATAGGAAGTTGCATTCAATTACCACCTCTCGTGTTCTTGAGCTTATACACATGGACCTTATGGGTCCCACTCGTACCGAGAGTCTAGGTGGTAAGAGGTATATCCTAGTGATGGTAGACGATTTCTCCAGGTACTCCATTGTAGGTTTTCTGAGAGAGAAATCTGATGATGTAGAGTTTTTAACGACCAAGTGTCGTGTCCTACAAAATTAACACGGTGTCACTATTAACAGGATGCGTAGTGACAATGGCACTGAATTCACAGAAGCAAAGGTAAATCTTTACTGTGATAGCCTCGGGATCAAACATGAGTTTTTTGCTGTGAGAACTCCTTAGCAAAATGGGATTGTTGAGAGAAAGAATAGAACGATCCAAGAGATGGCTAGATCTATGCTTCTAGGTCGTAAAGTTTCTAGGAGATTTTGGGTAGAGGCAGTGTCTACTGCATGCCACACGGTGAATATGGTTTATTTGTGTCCACACAAACTCCAGACTCCTTATGAGTTGTGGACTGGCAAGAAGCCAAACCTTGCATATTTCTGTGTCTTTGGGAGTAAATGCTACATCCTAAGGGATAGAGAGCAATTAGGAAAGTTTGACTCCCAGAGCGACGAGGGAATATTTCTAGGATATTCATCGACTAGTAGAGCATACTGGGTTTTTAACCTAAAGATCTCTAAGGTTATGGAATCAATAAACGTCACCGTGTAAGATGGCGAACCTCCGACGGTTATTGATCCTAACCTTCAGTGTGAGGATGAGGACTTTTCTGATAGTGATTTACTTGTCCCTCTCTCACACTCTGTGGACCCTACTCCTGTGCTAGGGGACACACCTTCTTGGGTTCGCAAGAGTCATGACCCTTCTGCCATTATTGGTGATCCCACTCTTGGGGTCAAGACTCGTGCTCAACTAGAGAACGTCGTTAGCCACTTCTGCTACACGTCCAACGTCGAGCCCAAAATCATAAAGAATCACTCAAGGATGAACATTGGATATCTGCTATGCAGGAAGAGTTGCTTCAGTTTAAAAAGAATAATGTCTGGGAACTAGTCCCTCGACCTAGTGAGACTAATGTGATAGGTACCCGATGGATTTTTAAGAATACAATGGATGAAAATGGTACAATAATCAGAAATAAGGCTAGGTTTGTCGCTCAAGGCTACACACAGATAGAGGGTGTAGACTTTGGGGAGACATTTGCTCCTGTTGCGAGGCTTGAGTCCGTCCGTCTTCTGCTCGCCATCGCATGTCATCTGCACTTCAAGTTATATCAGATGGATGTCAAGAGTGCCTTTCCGAATGGAATTCTACAGGAGGAGGTTTACGTGGAACAACCAAAAGGGTTTGAAGACCCACAGCACCCGGAGCACTTCTACTATCTGAGAAAAGCCTTGTATGGTTTGAAGCAAGCACCCCGTGCTTGGTACGAGAGGCTTACTTCCTATCTCTTAGCTCGTGGCTTCAAGAGAGGGGGAGTAGATATGACGTTATTCGTCAGGAGAGATGACGGTGCTATTTTGGTTGCCCACGTCTATGTGGACGACATAGTCTTTGGATCCACATGCTCTCAACATGCTCATCACTTTGAAGAGGAGATGAAAAGTGAGTTTGAGATGAGCATGGTTGGTGAGCTTACTTTCTTCCTTGGTCTCCAGGTTCATCAGCTAGAGGATGGGATGTTCATCTCCCAATCCAAGTATGCTAGAGACCTAGTGAAGAAATTTGGTTTAGACTCCGCTAAGCATGCATGTACACCTATGAGTACCACTACCAAGCTTAGTAAGGACACTTCAGACAAGGACGTAGAGAAAACCTTATATCAGAGTATGATAAGTAGTCTTCTCTACTTGACTGCCAGTCGTCCCGATATAGCCTTTAGTGTTGGAGTCTGTGCGCGATATCAGGCGTCCCCAAAAGAGTCACATTTACTTTCTCTAAAACGTATTATTAAATACATGAGTGGGACTCTCTCATACGATATTTGATATTCCATTGATACCGATGACCATTTGTCCGCCTATTTGGATGCCGATTGGGTTGGGGATGTGGATGGTTGTAGGAGTACTTCTGGTGGGTGTTTCTATTTTGGTTATGCTCTTGTCTCCTGGCTGAGCAAGAAGCAAAATTCCATCTCTTTGTCCACTGCGGAGGCTGAGTACATAGCCGCCAGGAGTTGCTACTCACAACTCTTGTGGATGAAGCAAATATTGGAGGATTATGGGATTTCACAGGACACCATGATCATTTCTTGTGATAACACGAGCGCGATTCACATATCCCGCAATCCTGTCCAGCATTCGCGCACCAAGCACATCAGGATACGTGAGCACTTTATACGACAGCTAATTGAGGATAAAGTCGTATCCCTGAGTTTCGTTCCCACCGATCGTCAGTTAGTCGACATTTTCACGAAACCTTTAGATACCCTTAGATTTGAGAGTCTTAGGAAGTCTTTGGGAATTTGCACAGTTGACTGAGGGATTGGTCTATGTCTAGAATAGGATGCTTCTTCATGTTCATATCATATGCTTCCTATTGCTAGTCTGTTTTATATGTACCATTGCTTAGTTGTATAGCTATTTATTTATTCTTTTTTCTTTTTATATTTCTTTTGAAAAATACAAAAAGATTTTCCTTTAAGAAAAATTTTAAGAAAAGCACAAAAAGATTTTATTTTGATAAAATTTTTGAAAAATCCAAAAAGATTTCTGTTTTTGCTCCTTTTATGGATGAGCATTTAAGATAGCCAAGTCACAACTTTATTCCATATATCCATGTGACTATTTGATAGAGATTTGAGAGGTTACATCATTTCATCCATGTGCTTTACATTGTTTGGATTCTTTGAGATGTAATTAGTGATATCTTCCTACATCTTTGACTCCTATATCCTTTATTGCACACATGCACGACTATATTTGATTATTGCACTTGTCTATCTCATATTGGCTTGAGTGTTTCCATCTCAATTCTGTCTATACAACTTTTAATATGCGATAAAACTTGACAAGATTGGAATGCATGTAAAAACCGTTTTGGTGAGACTGTGTGTTTTTGTATAACGGGGAGGGGCTGCGAAAGGTAATCATCTATCCTTTGCGCAAAATCCACTATTAAAAAGGACCTAGAAAATGGAGGAATTTTAATATCCAAGGTCCAAAGAGGTTAAAAGAGCCCGAAAAATTTAAAGGCAATAACAAGCAATTCATGCCAAATATGGGCCACTTAGGTTTCACCATCAATTCTCTAAAGTTTGAGAATTTAGAAAGCCTCTATTCAAAATTATATCTGAGGGATTTTGGTTGGAGAATATAAACGGGTTTGCACTTCCTTGAAAGTCCTGAAAAAGCATAAAAAGTTTTGGACGTTATTGGTGTAGAAATCATTTTTTGCTTTGATTTGTTGATTTGATTGAGTCAATATCTTATATTTCCATTTTTTTACACCAAAGGAAGGCTTTGAGTTCATTCGTTAGGAGTATCCGATATTCATCGTGCACATATGTCTTGTTTGTATGCATTGATCTTCCTATCGAATTATGTTCACACCCATTCATTAACGCTATCATCGACTTGGTTGCTTTGTGTTCATTCATAGTGTGATTTTGTTTGAAAAATTTTGAAAAATTCAAAAATTAGTTGTGTATTTCCTTGTGACACCCCGTCATTGCTTGTTTGCATTATTTCTCTCATTTGTCTATTTGGGGACATCATAAAAAGGGGGAGAAAGAATTATCTCATTAAGGGGGAGTTGTAGTGTTGAGTTGTTTATCACCAATTAGCATATTGGCATATCTGTTTATCTCATTTCAAACTAATTGGCATATCTGTTTATCTCATTTCAAACTCGATACGTCACTTGGTATTTTGCTTTTTCTCATGTGTGTAGGTACTACATGGATTAACATTGGATTGCACACCCTGATGAGAAAAGCATTGAAGATTCCTGAAGTGTTGAAGAACAAACGATGAAGTCTTATTCAATTGTACCTTTTCAATTTTGGGTTCATGGAAGGGTAGATTTGTATAGGCAATTTTATACTTGATAATTCGGATGTTTTTATGTTTGTACCGGCATAGACATAGGGGGAGATTTGTAAGGACAATTTGTCCATCATTTATTGGATATGTCATATGCCGTTACACAGTTGAAGAAATTCAAGAATCATACAGTCAACAACGGATCCGAATATCAAAAGAAGAAGAGGAATCAAAGTCTAACAAACCCAGACCGGTCCGCCCTGGAAAAAGAATCAATCCGCCTACGAACCGGTCCGCCTTAGACCCGGACCGGTCCTCTTATTGAAAGCCAGTATACCTCGGATCGATAGAGAACCGAAAATGCCAAATAAAAAATGAACCGATCCGCCCCCCCTCGGACCGATCCGCCTCAGACCCGGACCGGTCCGCCTGGGATAATCTTCAGTAGATCGTGGTCAGATTTTCTAGGCTAAATGTTTCCTTTATAAACCCACTATGGGAAGTGGTTTTCTAAGACTTCCATACACGATTTTCAGAGTACAAAAGACTCTAAGTCTTCACCTATTGAGGACCAAGACTCTAGGTTTTTGATTCACACAAATTTCCAAACACTTGTGAATCACTTAGCAACCCAGGAACGTACTTTTTCTGTTCATACCATTGTGGAGAAGACCGTTCTTCTTCTTCATTGCAGCCCTACTGGAAAGGGATAACTCCAGCCGCCGATTACAGAATCCGACACCTGAGGGTAATTCTTAGTCACTTGTATTTTCATTGTAATCCGAAATTGTATAGTTACAATATTATAATGAAAATAAATGGTTTTGCCCCTTTGGGGGATTTTTCCTCAATTGTGCGTGTTTGATTAATCTTCATGATCTACTTCTTGATTAAATCACACCTAGTTGCATGTTTAGGGTTTGTTTGAGTTAAAAGGTGTTTAATATATAATTTTCTCATTTGAATGCAATCGCATACTCTCTCACGGATGCAACGGCGCACTAGAAATGACCATAAGGTTGATATAAAATAATGTTCTCTTTTTATTCATTTAAATTTGTCCCGACACGTCCCCTACCGCGTCCCAAATTAAATTTCCATTAATACCGTTTTAGTAACTCACGAAAATATAAATGATATCATATTCATAAATTACTTATATATCACCAAGTAATATTCAGAATCACACATTACTATAATCTCTAGTAATATTAAATTCGGTTGAATCCAAATTAATTATTTCCAAATTAATTCCAGTTAATCCCCATTAACTTTTAATTTATAGCATAATAAAAGTTATTAAAAATTATGGGGTATAACATACTTCCCCCCTTATAGTGGAATTTCGTCCCGAAATTCGGAAAATAAAAAACATACTTGGTGAAAATAACTCCAGGTATTTATCGTGCATAACATCCTCGCACTCCCAAGTAGATTCATTAATGTTATGGTGCTGCCACTGCACACGCACTAATAAAACTACTTTGGATCTCAACTGTCTTTCGCTATGTTCCAAGATTTTTATCGGTCTCTCCTCATATGAGATATCTCGATGCAAGTTGATCTCCACTTAATGCAACATGAGTGTGAGACAAGTCATCCAGGATATATCGCCTCAGGGAAGAAATATGGAACACATGATGTATCCTATGCAAGTGCTCCGGCAGCCCCAATCTATGAGTGACCGGTCCAACTCTCTCAATTATAGGAAATGGTCCTGCATATCTGGGTGCCAATTTCACTTTCTTCCCAAATCTCATAATCCCTTTCATAGGTGATACCTGCAATAATACTTGGTCCCCCACATTGAATTCACGGAAGGATCGTTTCGCATCGACAAAGATTTTCTGTTGATCTTCGGCTACCCAAATATGACTACGAATCATCTCAATCCTGGAGGACTATCCTATATCACCTCTAGCTGCAGTATTTTGTTATCCCCAACTTTTGGCCAACATGTAAGAGAACGACAAGGTCTACCATACAGTGCCTCAAATGGAGTCATACTAATGGAAAAACGATAAAAATTATTACACGCAAACTCCACAAGCGAAAGGTATTGCTCCCAACCTCCCCCAAAGTCCAGGATACGCATGCGTAGCATGTATTCTAAAACCTAGTTTGTATGTTCTATCTGCCCATTCGTCTGTGGGTGATAAGTTTTATCCAATCGCAATTCGGTGCCCATAGCATCCTGAAAGCTCTCTCAGAAACGTGACACAAAAATCTTATCTCTGTCGGGGACGATATTTAGGGGCACCCCATGCAACTTCACTATCTCGATAATAAATAACTAGGCATATTGTCCTGAAGTGTAATCAGTCCGAACATGTAAGAAGTGAGCTACCTTTGTCAACCGATCCATAATCACCTCTATGGAATCATGATCCCTTTGAGAAGTAGGTAAACCTGTGATGAAATCCATAGAGATGCTCTCTCATTTCCACATTGGGATCTCTAATGGCTAAAGAAACCCAACAGGCTTCGATGATCCACTTTCACTAATTGACAAGTCGTACACTTGGAGATGAACTCAGCGATGTCTCTTTTCATCTTGCTCCACCAATATTGTCGTCGCATATCTTAGTACATCTTATCCCCACTGGGATGTATTAAAAATATGGATGCATGCGATTCTGTCATCACAGTATGTCTCAAATCCACACCATCTGGAACAATCAATCTATCGTTAAAGCGTAAGACCCCATCCAAACTCACGGAGTAAGACTCTACTCCCCCGACTAAAAGCTGTCAAATTTTCTCTTGACAAAACGAATCAATTGCCTGAGCCTGAACCACCCTCATCACAATTTGAGGTGTAACAGTCATAACTGATATAAATGATTGGGTAACTGCATCTTGCTGTCCCAGTTCTTTCCATTTTGCCTTCCACACCACGGCCAACTCATCTACTAGCCTTCGGCTCAACACGTCTGCTGCCACGTTAACCTTTCTTGGGTGGTAATGTATCTCAAAATAATAGACTTTCATTAACTTAAGCCACCTACTCTAGTGCATGTTCAACTCCCACTGAGTAAATAAATATTCCAGTGACTTGTGATCCATGAATAGACGAAACTTCTCCCCTAATAAATAGTGTCTCCCTATTTGAAGAGCAAACAAAACTATCGCAGGCTCTAAGTCGTGAGTGGGGTTATTATTATCATGAGGCTTAAGCTTTCTATAGGAATAAGCTATGGCCTTTTCTTCCTACTAAAGTACTCCACCAAGAACTTGTAAGGAATCATTAGTGTAAACCAAGTACTCCACTCCTGGCTTAGGAAGCGCTAATACTGGTGCTGAGGTCAACTAATCTTTTATCTTGTCGAATGCTTACTGACATTCATCATTCAAGATAAATGGTATGCCCTTTCGGGTTAAATTTATCAGTGGACCCGCAATCTATGAGAAACCACGGATAAAACATCTATAATAGCAGGCTAGTCCCAAGAAACTATGTGCTTCTGTTGATGTTGTGGGTTGTCCCCACTCCCTCACCATTGATACCTTACTAGGATCCAACGATATCCCCATTTCAGACACAACATTCCCTAGAAACTAAACTGTATGAAGCGAGAACCCACACTTTTCATATTTCGCATACAGCTGATGTTGACGTAGGGTCTGTAGAACCTATAAAAAATACTGGGCATGCTCCTCCTCAGTCTGGGAATAAATCAGGATATCATCTATGAAAATAATGACAAATTGATCTAAGAACTCTCGAAACACCCTATTCATCAAGTCCATGAATACTGCTGCAGATTATTCAACCCAAACGGCATGACCCGGAACTCATATGATCCATATCTGGTCAATAAGGGAGTTTTTGAAACGTCATGTTCCCTTATTCACAGTAGTTGATAACTATACCTTAAGTCTATTTTTGATAAGTGGGCTTCTCCTCTCAGCTGATCAAAAAAGTCAATGATTCTAGGCAATAACTACTAGTTCCATATTGTGACTTTATTAAGCTCCTGATAATCTACGCACAGTCTTAAAGAACCGTCTCACTTGTTAACTAATAACACAGGGGAACCCCAAGGTGACGTACTCCCACGGATAAACCCTTGCCCAAAAAAGATGTTATATTTGATTCCTGAGCTCCCTTATCTCTACTGGAACTATACAGTAAGGTTCACATGCAATGGGCCAAGTGCCCAATGCTAAATCAATCACAAACTTAATCTCCCTTCTCGGAGGTAACCTCGGTATCTCCTGGAATACATCTGAAAACTCACAAACTACTGGTATCAAATCAAGGGATATTACTACTCCCGTATAAGTCTCCTCGTCTATATAAATAAATGAGTAGATGATCCTCCCTCAGAACGAGGCATCGCTACAAGGAAAATCTCATGTCCCGGAATAGCAAAAATAATACACCGGCTATAACAGTCAATCATGGATCTATATGCAACAAGCCAATCCATGCCGATAATCACATCATACATGGACATTTCAAAAATAATTAAATTTGTCGGTAATATCAGACTCCCAATATCTATACTCACATTACGACATATAAAGAAAATAGGCATCCCACTACCCATCGGTGAGTTTACATAAGTCATGGTGCTATCGGCAAAGTCTAGTAACCCCATGGCCTGTGCAAATTTAGTAGCTACAAATTAATGTGAGGACCTGTATCAAATAGAATGTTCCCTATAGTTCCATAGATAGAAAACACACCCCCAATCGTGGGCGAAGGCTGCTAAAATGCTGCCTGATGGACGTTATACATACGCCCATATTGTCCCTGCTGTGCTGGAGCTGCTGGAATGGGAGGTAGTGCTAGAAATTGAGGTGGTGCTGGGAAGGCGGGTAGTCGAAATACTAGTCTATGTGCCTCCTATCGTGCTCCCTATTATCCCTTATCAGGACAATCCTGCCTCTTATAGCCAGGCTTACCGCACGCAAAACATTTGCCAGTGAACTTTCCCTCGTTCTTCCCCTGCTGTCCCTGGACCTGATGGCCCTTACCTCCTCTTCATTGGCCCTATTACTGGCCCCGCTAGCCTTGCTTATTGCCTCCCTGTCCAAACTGAAATCCTCCGGATCATAAACGTTTAGCATAGTCCCCAAGATGGGAACCCTTCTCACCCTGACGCTGCTGAATTTGACCTGATGGTGTCCCTCTAGAACTGTCTCCATTAGTTTTTCCCTACTGGCTCGACTCAATCCCCCGCTTAACACCCTGGGCATATAAGCGGTTGGCCTTGAGATAAAGCATCATAGCATTAAGAACATCTGCGTAAGTATGTAGGGAGAGATTGCCTACTAAGTTAAGGCCATCAGTGAACATCTAAATTCGTCTTTCTTCAGTAGTTACCTCTGTTGGCACTAAGTTAGTCAGCCGAGTAATTTCCTCTTCATATTCTACCACTGTCTTCCCTTTTTGTTTCAAGCTAAGTAGTTTTCACCTCATCTCTGTCTGGACTATGGAAGGAAAGTATTTGCAGTCGAATCGCACCCAAAAATCTTGGATAGTCATAGTATCCCTCTCCTCAGAGGTGGTAATGTGTTCCCACCATTGCAGAGCTACTCCAACTAGCTTAAACGTAGCTAGTAACTGACTTGAACCTTCGTGCATTCAAGCATCCTCGAGTGCCTATGGATATTCTTCTTCCATTGGCTTGCACTCACGACATCAAAACCCCCTTGGAACTCTGGTGGATGCACCATATGAAAGGCATCCCTATCACGTTCCCAAGAAGTAGGAAACACTTGCCTTGGCACGGGTGGTACAGCTGGCGCCTGAACTGGAGCTTTTTGAATAATAGCTAAATCTTCACTGATTACTTGAGCAACAATGGCAGCAACTTCTGCATCATTCATGGTACCCTGAGCTGGGTCGGGCTGAGGCGCACGTCAAGGAGGCATCTTAAACGAGAGAGAATATATCATCAATATTCGATATCACAGAATAACTGAAGATCGTATAAATGCAAGTAATGATACAACAATCCTAAGAATAGGGCTTTACATCAAAGAACTCTTAGCTAAAAGCATGGTAAACCGTTCAGATCTTAACAGACTCTAGAACCAGATGCTCTGATACCACCTGTAACACCCCACTCAATTAAATATCGGGTGATCAGTCCCATACCCAACATAATTTACAGTTGGTTCATTCTTAGCATCACTGCCGAAAAAAATTAATTTCCCAATATCCAATTAAGCAATTGTTCAACTTTTCAAATTTTAATTTAATAAAATTCCATTTTCACCATTTCGAATAATTGTCATAATAATCCAATCCACAATAAGAAAGGAATCACAATAGAATTTAAATACAAATAGAATAATACTTTTCGGCAAAATATCTCAATACATAAATCCCAAAAATAGAAAATGTATTATAACGACATGAGTATAAAATCCTGACTCAAAAAGAAGGGAAATACTATAATCCTGTTGGGCGACATAGCTTAATTAGCTATTTGGATCTGATGGAAAGATTTCCTCCTTCTCCTCACAAAATCATGGATCCTAGAGCGGATTTCATTATTGATCTTTGGGTCTCTCTCTCTGTCACATTTCCTAATGTCAACCTCCCAGAGATTATTGGTAAGATCTTCTTACATTCTTCTGATCAGATTCAAGAAGCCCTTACTGTTGCCAAGATTGACAACCTCTTCTTCAGACCAGATAAAAATGGTATGGTTCCTGAAGCTACTGTTAAAACCCTGATTCCTATTGCTTTTAACAGTCAACATTGCGATGTTCCTTCCCTATCTACCCTTGGTGCCGCCTTTAAAACTTTGGAAACAGCTTTTCCAATTTATGGAAGAAGACTTCCTGCTTCTACTCATAAAGATCTGAGTTCAACACCCCCAACAAGACGATTGGATGACTCATCAACCAAACAAAGGCGCTAATATCCTGCTGGATGATTTGAGATAATGGCCCACCTGGCCCCTGTGCTTTGAAGATAAAAGCTCTGTTTGTAGGTCCCACCTGGTCCCACACGGCCGGTCCCACCTGGCCCTACAGAAGATGACAGAAGACGCTGTCAACCGACTACAGTGGTGGACCCCTTGGGCCCCACTCGGGGATTCCTTTTTTCCCTATTTATTGAGGGCTAACCCCTCATTTGTAATCATCTCTTTCTCTCTCTACTTCTCAGACTCTCTCCCTTCTCTCTAGAATTCTCTCTCTCTCTCTCTCTGGTTTGTAATAATCCGGTAACCATTCCGGCGACTCATTTGTAAGTATTTAAGTTTTGTTTATATTACAAGTCTGTAA
The DNA here is from genome assembly GCA_949130495.1 of Sambucus nigra. Taxonomy (NCBI): domain Eukaryota; kingdom Viridiplantae; phylum Streptophyta; class Magnoliopsida; order Dipsacales; family Adoxaceae; genus Sambucus; species Sambucus nigra. The sequence goes on along the minus strand of OX422207.1, from coordinate 750,835,633 downwards.
TATTGTTAGCTTAACGATCCTCCCCCTGTTGGTATCAGAGCCATGATTGGCTAAACGGTTGTTAATATCTGGAAGATGGTAATGTGAGCTGGAAGACTCTTGAGTTTTCCGGTGTGCACAGTAGAAATTATGCTTTTTCTGTTGAGTTTTCCGGTATGAATAGTGTTATCATGAATTTTCCGTTGATTTTTCCGGATATACTGTTGGTCAGAAAGCTATCGTAATAGTAACCTACCGGACAGGTGAACATGGAAGTCTGAGACTCCGATCACCTGAACAGTAGATTCCTATTCGTAATAGTAACCTCCGTTCTTCAGAACAGTCATTTACTATTCACACGATGTGTACTGTATAAACTATTCATTGTCAGAAATCCATATTCAATGATAATAATAAGGAGTGTTATTAGTCTACATATGTTCCTAATGTTGTCCCTAGAATTTCCACGTTGGATTTGCTACGTTTTCGGGTTGCCTTATTGCCGTGTTTGGCCTGGCTGTGTCCCGATGTGAATCGTTGACCCGTGGGCTGGGATGTATTATGGGATAGAAAGACTATTGAATACAGCTTATTATATTCATTAATAGTATTGATTTTTGCAGTTACTAGTTTAATTCTTATTCCTGATCCAATCTGGTTATTTCCCTAAAAACCACTTACACTTTTTAATACGCTATTCACTTATTGGACTCACGCTAAACATTTTCTACTATCACTCAGCCTCTTTTGATTTTACAGTACTCCAGTATCTATTCCTCCAGATATTAACATCTTTATTTGTTGTTTTATGGATCCATATATGGTGGACACCATCACCCAACAACCACAAGAGTTCGTGAAGAACTCTTCTTTAATGGAATTTGAGGTTCAGAAGAATCTCAATCGTTGGACTATACCTAAGGTACAACCCAAAACTATTTATAACACAAACTGGTATAACTTCCGAAGTAAGTATGCCATTAAAACTATGGAAGAAACCATTAGTTTAGACAAACAAGATAAAAAACTTGAATTGTTTAAACTTAGTGATCTTATGAATCACATCAATGATAAAAACTATCATTTTATCCATGTAGGTTTAATTCAAATTGCTTTTAAACCTTTAACAATTAATGGTATGAATGCCTGTCTACAAGCTACACTACGTGATGGTAGATGTACTGACTTTAGACAATCATTAATGGGGGCTATAGAAACTAGCCTATGTAATGGACCGATTTATTTTGATGTTTTTCCTAACATTACCCTGTCCCTTACCGATATGCACCTTTGTAAAGCTCTAAGTCTTAGGGTTCAGACCAAAGGTTATAACTTTCATCCTGGTTCAGAAACCATTGGGATTGTCTATCGTATTTATTACAAGGTAATGAATACCATAGCCCCAAACATAAAACAGTTTAGTCCTTTTGGTAAAACTGTGTTAATTGACACTCATCTTATTGATTCTAATGATCACACACCTAGAACAATAAGTTGGGATGAAATTAACTTCCCTGAGACTTGGGTTATTGAGAACGCTGTTCCTCCTCAACCTAGTCATAATCATGACATTGAGGATATTATTGAAGAAAAAGATGGAGATGTCTTCCTAAATTTCAGGAAGCTTTCTAGGTGCCAATCTTCCAGAACTCGACTCTCTAGTAGTTCTAGAAGACCTTTCGTCACCTATCCTTCATCTACCTCGAGGCAATCGGCTGATGAGGAAAAATCCCCCCTTTTGACTCCTTCATATCATGATGATATGAATCTTCATGGTGTTTTTACTCATGATCAAATACCACATGGTATTTATGAGAAAGCTAAAATTTCTCAACGTAGGACTTCCCCTACGCCGTCTGAAATGAATGTCAGACTTTGATTCCTTTCCTTTTTATGGATTTTTCTTACAATAGGAAAGAGAGAAGTGCCGAGTTTAATCTACCTAAATGGGAAAAATTTAGGACTTGGTTCTTTAAAAAATTTACTCAAAAAGAACAACAAAATTATAAAACTGAATTTTATAATTGGATTGATTATAACAAGACTGTTATATCCTTTGCTGTTTGGTTTCTTTTATACACTAAGGATAAGGATCTTTGGGAAAAAGAACTCTTTGTTCTTGACTCTAAAGCACCGAGTGCCTTTGAAACCAAATGGACTACTGCGCACGGAGAGATTATATCTTCCGTCCACCCTCCTACTGAACCTCTGGTTATTCAGACTAAGACTAGTCAACTAACCAGCTCCAGTCAAAAGACTGAAACCAGTACTAGTACTAGTACTGATGTTATTCCTCCGTTGCCTCCTATCTTAGAAGCAACCGCTTTTATTAAGGCTGAGCAGATTGCTAAAAACCTTACTTATACTAAAGATCTTAACCCTTTAGTAAAACAAGGTAATTACACTAACCTCATCCTTAATTCTATAGGAAAACAGCTCCAAAGAATTGAGCAGCATCATGTTGATGCAATGTTGGCTAAAGCCACTGACTTTACTGTTAAAAGTCTGGATACACCTTTAATTCAACCTCCTATGGAAGTTAAAGGCTTCAAATCAGGAACTAAAGCTGATTTCATGTCCAAACTTAAAGATATTGAAAAAGATCTTCAGGGATTAAGATTTCACACTTTATCCCATGACAGTTCTGAATCTGATTCAGAATTTTCTATTATTGAAGTTCAAGACTTTGAACATCATTTTGGTTTGCCTGAAAACCAAATTAACAGAGTAACCTTTGGTAGTACTCCTCTTGGCCCAAGAAAGAATTACTATCATCGTCCTACTCCCCAAGACCTACTCTTTGAAGAGAGTCAGGTGTTGCAAAATACCTTTTGTGGTAAATCCATTTATGACTGGAATCTTGATGGCCTTTCTGAATCTCAGATTTATGAATTAGTTCATCAAATGGGCATGTATTCCACCATATGTAGGCATAGTGATGCCACCGATCATAGTATTTCCAAAATGATCGTTACTGGATTTACAGGTACCCTTAGGGGTTGGTGGGAGCATATTCTCACTGAACAGCAGAGGCAAGAGATCCTCTAAGCTGTCAAAATTGTTAAGGATGAGCAACAGCGTGATCAAGGAGTCCAAGACTCTGTTTACACCCTTTTGCTTTCTATTATCCATCATTTTGTTGGTAGTAGTGATTACCAAAGAGAACGTAATAGAGAATTATTACAAAACCTTAAATGTCCTACTCTTAGCCAATTTAGATGGTATAAAGACGTTTTCCTTGCTAGAGTTACTCAAAGAGAGGATGCTAACTCTACCCAATGGAAGGCCCAATTTATTAATGGTCTTCCTACCTACTTTTCGGAAAAGGTCCGAAAAAAGCTTAGAGATAAACATGATGGTATCTCTATCCCCTATGACCTTTACACTTATGGCCAACTCATAAGTGTTGTCATCCAAGAGGGTCTTTCCCTCTGTAATGACCTTAAGCTGTCTCGACAGCTTAAAAAGCATAATCTTTCTAGAAAGAAAGAATTGGGAGAATTTTGTGATCAATTTGCTTATGATACTGGTAAATCTAGTTCTCACAAAGTCTCCAAGAAGAAGAAAGAATCTTCTTCAAAACCTAAGTATAAACGTAATAAGACTATTACAACAACAGATAAACCTGTTAAAAAACATAAGAAATATGTCAGAAAGAAATCTGATAAAACTAAAATTAAATGTGGCAAATGTGGCAAATTTGGCCACTATGCTAGTAAATGCAAGATGAAAGATAAGATCAGTAACCTTCAGGTTGATGATCACCTGAAAGATCAATTAAGTAAACTCTTACTTAATTCTTCTGATTCCTCTGAAGATTCAGAGGAGACATCCAGTAATGATGAGCTTTATCATTTGCAAAGCTCTAGTAGCTCGATTTCTTCTGACAAAGATTGTCAGTGTAACACCTTAACTAAGAGATGCGATCATCTCCAGTCTATCATCCAAAGAAATGGATTAAGTCTTAATGTTTTGACCAGTCAGCAACAGGGTATGATTGATATCATTACTAAAATTACTGACCCTGACATTAAGCTTAAGTTGGTTCAAGCTTGCTATGCTCAGGAAGCTGACCTTCCAACTACCAGCCAATCTCCTCAGGCTTATAGCCTTAAAGAAGTTTTTAATAGACTTGATAAAACTAGTAATACTAGTAAACCTGCTAACCTTAATGATTTAAGGCACGAGATTAATAATCTAAAAAATGAGTTAGGACAACTCCGTAATCAGCAGAATACCATGCAAATTGAAATTAACAACCTCAAAATTGCATCTGCTAATTCCATTCCTGATTCTTCAGGATTTCTGGATATAATAAACAGAATCCCAAGCCAAAAATGGTATACCTCCATTACTTTGGTTATCAACAAGGAATTTACTTTAGGTAATATTATAGCTCTTGTTGACAGCGGAGCTGACATGAATTGTATCCAAGAAGGGATTGTTCCTACTGAGTATTTTGAAAAAACTACTCAATCTTTATTTAATGCTAGTGGAGATAGCATGGGCATTAAATATAAATTAACTAATGTTGAAATCTGTAATAATGGAATTTGTTTAGATAGTACCTTTCTGCTCATTAAAGATCTTTCTGTGCAGCTTATCTTAGGTACACCTTTTTTATCTTTACTTATGCCTATTGATAAGATTGACGCAACTGGCATATATACCACAATTCAAAACCAAAAGATTGTTTTTGAATTCATAATGAAACCTGAAATTAAAAAGATTAATTCTTTATCTAACAATATTGTTTCTAAAGATAATCAACTTAATTTCCTTCAAAAGGAAGTTCTCTTCCTCAACATTAAAAAGAATTTAATGTCCCTCACCATCACTCAGAAAATTACTATTGTTAAAAACCAGTTAACAGCAGAAATTTGTAGTGATATCCTAAATGCCTTTTGGGATAGTAAGAAACATATTGTTTCCCTTCCTTATGATAAGGATTTTCAGGAAAAAGGTATTCCTACTACAGAACTTGTACGTTTTACCTCTGGTTCTTGGAAAGATGCCTCCAAGAATTATTCTACCATCAAAAAATATTTTTTTTCGGTAGACAAATGTATTACTAAATTTAAGGATGATTTGCTTCATAAAAAATTTTTGCTCAGCATTGACTGCAGCGCTATTAAGCAGATCCTTCAAAATAATGTTGAGAATATTGTCTCAAAACAGATTTTTGCCAGATGGCATGTTAATCTTTCTGCATTTGATTTTGATATTGACCATATCAAAGGGGAACATAACTCTCTTCCCCAATTTTCTAACAAGAGAGTTTTTGCAGGACAGATGTATAGCCCCTCTGATGGGCAAGGTAACTGCAGCGAGTATTCTCGCGGGCCTGGTAAAGAAAGAATCATCGAGAATGATGATCATTATCCTTCGATACAGGATCTTAGTAGAAAGAACTCTACTAATCTAGCAGACATTTCTGAATTTATCCTTAACCACCGGACTTCAGAAATTGTTCTTGCTATCGATAAAAATGATAAGAAGCAGATGACTTCTCCTTGGGAAATTAAGTCCCTTTATCTTGGTCAGCATAATTTTGCTGTAAGAGAAGGAAAAACCAGAAAGATCTTCGAGGCGATTCTCGACGTTACTGAATCTGTGGTATTTCATCATACCCATTCACGGAATAATATTTCCCCCATTGCTTATAGCAAGGCTATCTTAAAAAGATTCCTTTCTCCCCAAGAATGGGGGCTTCCACCTATGGAACTGCGGAAATTAAGTCCGCATATATCCTATAATTATTGGGATTATGTCCAGGCTTGGACAAAAGCTTTTTATTACCAAAATCCGGAGCACAACCATTTTTGGATTTTCTTTTTATGCCCCAGTTTTTCTAAAGATTTTTACCCCGGATGGGTTATCAATTGGTGGGACAAATTTGGTCCTAGGATTGATATTTTTCCTGATGAAATTACTAAGAAAGACCTCTTTCTTCCTTGGACTCAACTTCATCCTAAACTGAGAAAAAGTTTTTATTCAGGACCTTTTGGTCTTCATACCCTTATGTTTTTTACCGAGACTGGTACTCCCTGGTTATTCCGTTGGAATTTTCGTTGTAGAGTTAATCAATACAATTTTCCTCTACTCGAAAGAATTTTTTACTATAGATGGTATTGTAATATTAAACACTTTAATATTAAATACTCCATCTCTTTTATCAACAATAGCTTAATTAGCTATTTGGATCTGATGGAAAGATTTCCTCCTTCTCCTCACAAAATCATGGATCCTAGAGCGGATTTCATTATTGATCTTTGGGTCTCTCTCTCTGTCACATTTCCTAATGTCAACCTCCCAGAGATTATTGGTAAGATCTTCTTACATTCTTCTGATCAGATTCAAGAAGCCCTTACTGTTGCCAAGATTGACAACCTCTTCTTCAGACCGGATAAAAATGGTATGGTTCCTGAAGCTACTGTTAAAGCCCTGATTCCTATTGCTTTTAACAGTCAACATTGCAGTGTCCTTCCCTATCTACCCTTGGTGCCGCCTTTAAAACTTTGGAAACAGCTTTTCCAATTTATGGAAGAAGACTTCCTGCTTCTACTCATAAAGATCTGAGTTCAACACCCCCAACAAGACGATTGGATGACTCATCAACCAAACAAAGGCGCTAATATCCTGCTGGATGATTTGAGATAATGGCCCACCTGCCCCTGTGCTTTGAAGATAAAAGCTCTGTTTGTAGGTCCCACCTGGTCCCACATGGCCGGTCCCACCTGGCCCCACAGAAGATGACAGAAGACGCTGTCAACCGACTACAGTGGTGGACCCCTTGGGCCCCACTCGGGGATTCCTTTTTTCCCTATTTATTGAGGGCTAACCCCTCATTTGTAATCATCTCTTTCTCTCTCTACTTCTCAGACTCTCTCCCTTCTCTCTAGAATTCTCTCTCTCTCTCTCTCTGGTTTGTAATAATCCGGTAACCATTCCGGCGACTCATTTGTAAGTATTTAAGTTTTGTTTATATTACAAGTCTGTAATATTGTTAGCTTAACGATCCTCCTTTAAACTAGTGTATCCACTAATCATAGCCCAATTCATTTCTACGTATAAATCTCACAATACATGTAATGGTGATATAAACATATATATCCACTTTGATTCAATAGGGATAAACCCCTTATTAATTTAATTCAATTAAGTGTTCTTATACTCAATTAATTCTAGATATCATTATCCATCAATTCTACTTTAGTCACCCAATAGCTATCATCAAATATATATATATATATATATATATATATATATATATATACTAGGGTGTACCCGTGCCGATGACACAACGATAAATTAGTTCCCGTGTCGCCAATAGTTCATATTCTGTATCGATGGCACTATCTTATTTATGTCCAGAGTTCAACACATCACAACCATATAATTTTATTCTCATTAAAATTTAAGGGGTGAGAATATGATATTTCAAATACACGTGAGTCCAAGGGAGATTGTTGGATTAAATGTTTAAACAATTAAAATGACACGATCATATATAAAGACAACTTAAAAAAAATAACTATAAATTATAACAATTGAATACAATGGGTAACACCACAATCCACAATTAATCACTCGCATTCTTTACTATACTTTTTATTCTCGTAATTAATATTAACATATTAAAGTATACAATAGTATTTTTACAAATAATATAATCAAATAGTTTGTATTACGACTTTGGCTAGAGACATATTACCCATGTCAATGGTAGTGTCATAAATATCTTTATAGTATTTTGTCTCGTTGCACACCAAATAAAAAGAATTAGTAATTAAAAAAATAGTTATTTTGTGTTTTCCCCCCGCTATTGTGATCAGTTTTGCAATACACCCCCACTTTTTTTAAAAATTTGCAATACACCATCATCCAGTTAACTTTCCATCCAAATCGTTAGTACAATTTACATTTTATGTTTTCCCCCCACTTTTATATCCACTTTTGCGAAAGACCCCATTTAAAAAATTATCATTTCAGCACCAAATTATTAACGGTCCAATTTTTTTTTTAATATAAAGAAACTTCAACTTTTTTTTAATATAAATAACCCTTAAAAAATAGTAGCCATCCCTTTTTTTAATAATAATTTTCAATCATTTCAAATTTTGAAGGAAAAAAGAAAAGTTTCACATCCCTTTTTTATCCCCATAATCTACACATAAGAAAAGTCCCTCCTCCTTTATTTTATATATATATATATATATATATATATATATATATATATATATACACACACATTATACTTCACCCCGAGATACAGCTTCGGTGCTGCATTACTCTGCTATCATGTCCCAATACATCTCGTCGCTGTATAGGGTACTATAGGTTCGGCAAAGATCCCTCGAACCACAAATATTAAATCACAAATAATGGAGGCGAACATAGTTCTAAGCCTTTGGGTTACGCACTTACCTACGCACCCAAATGACCGTTCTATACCATTGTTCTCACTAATGGTAATCGACATAAGTCCTATGTTCTCGATGTTGGAGAAAAAGTCCAAGAGTCTATTAAAAACACATATAGATCGAATCATAAAAAAACTACACATGGTGTATATACATAGGATATTCCAGATCTCATGCCTTTTCGATTCCTTCTAGCTTGAACCATAAAGATTTGATCTCTTTCACGTTACACCGACCCATGTCGCAAATTTAATGGTGTGTCAGCCACAAAAAAGAAATGATTTCAAAAAAAATCATAACAGCCTCAAAAAATTATCTTTCGCGATTTTTATGCCTTTCAACCTCTGGAACCCACAGAAAAAATTTCAGCCACATCCGATCACTGGTTCTCAAGTTATGGCTCTAACAAGTAGATACCATATCGTGTCGCGCATCTGTTTGGATAGCTGAAATTTGGTAAAGACGTGTGAGGAAGGAGGATCAAACGACCTCTAAATGACTTAAAATTTCATCTCCCTCTTCCTCTTTATGTCAGGAAAACGTGATTCTACTTTTAGAATTCGTAGACTCTCTGATTTCCCGAATCAGATTTTATAATATAAGATCTTTGCAAGCGACCTCGAGATCTTACATGTTATTCCTTTAAGCCAATACATGTCATTGGTGTGTGGGCACCAATGATCACGACCCTACTACTCCTTTTTAGGTATTTTTCATAATCTATATTGATCCTTCACTTAATAGGATACAAGGGATTGCTTATATAGGCTAGCACCCCCAGGAGAAATAGAAGACTAGCTTCCTACAAAATTTAGGAATTCTAATTAAACTCAATAATTAATTCCATAATTCTATAAATTATTTTTCATTCCACTAAAGAATCATAATTGCACTCTGGTCTACTATTTCAAAATTATAATTTCGAGCTCCACATTATTAAATGCTTAATAATCTTCCCACATTAAGATTACAGATACCCGACGATTAAAGTAAATTACTGACAATTATATTTAATCGACCTCTTATAAATTCCTTGAGACCGTTTGCTTAACTTATTTGATATGTCGAATAATTAAATCCACCGATCGGGTTTGACATAATCAAAACTTATAAGCTACATCAAGAGGGTGTCATCAATCTCTTTATTGAGACGTAGATTCCATTCATAGTTAACTTTCACCATACACTAATCGCCATTACCCAATCTACCAAGCTTATTGATCCATAAATGAATCTCACCCAATAGGTCAAAGTAATGAACAATTGATGCACATGTCCATCAATTATGTTTGGATTAAGATCTTAAGCACTCATAATAACCTTGAGATATTCATTATCTTATATAGTCAGTATAAAGATAATTATCTTTAATTGGTCCCGTTCAATACACACAAAGTGCATTAGCACAATAAGTCGAAACTATACCATTTCCCGTAATCAAGACAGACCCACTAAAATAGTGTGCTACAATCCTACTGATGGTGTGTCCATCTCCATCTAAAATTGTGAACCACACTTATATTCTACAAGGACCGATGATTTGATCTTCCGTGTGTAAGATGAACTCTACACACCAAATCATCTACTGTGTAGAATAAAAGACACATATGCATAAATATATAAAATAATATGATGCAAACATTACTTGTGAAGATTCTCATTAAATAGACATACTAAAATTCACTAGTGAACCATGACTTTTAGTATACAACCCCAACAATCTCCCACTTATACCCAAAGACATGGAGTCATGCATCTATCAACCAAACCTCACACCTAATGTAAAAGGTTAACCCGTTTTCAACAAATGCAATCACAACCACTAGAAACTCCCTTATGTATAATTTCTTATACAAGGGGTACTATATACTTTATGAAATCTTAAATCGGACTGAATGCATGAGTTAGTAACCTACATGTTACTTATCGGTTTACTTGGCAACCAAATATATATTCAGTAATTCTTTTTAAGTACTTGAATATTTATTCTACCAAAAACAACGTTCTATTCTCAAGTAATACAAATTTCCAAATTTGAAAGACCAAATGTCTTTCTTGGAATATTTCATAATAAAGCCTCAAAAGAACAATATCAATATGATGACTTAGATAAGTAAAAGTACATTTTTTCTAGTGATCAAATGTTAATATATCCAAAAAAATGTAATAAATTTTTCTAATGTTTTCATATTGAACTTATTGGACTACCACAGTCTAATTGTATGACATATCCCTTCATCGCGTAAGACGATAAATACATATATACATCTAGTAGCTAAAGACACCACCACAATTCCATCACTCCTTTTGTACACACTGAACAAATCTAAACATTTATCAAAATCATGAATTTGATTACCTCTCTTACTTGCTTCACTTACAACTGATGGATATGGCCCCATCTTGATGAATCTATATCGTACCAAATATCATAACTTTTCCTAGAATGTTATGCATTCTTGTGAAGGAATACCTTATTATAGTTTCAGGGTTTGTTATCTTCTTCTTCAAGGGTCACGAAGAGCGACAATCCTAAGAATAAAAAACGCTCCCACTATGATAAAGTTATCCCTCTAGGAGTGTACAAATCGTGATGTGTTTATATGGTTTTTACCATTGTGAGAATTGACAATCCTCCCACTACGATAAGGTAGAAAAATGTCATACTCATTTCTTTGTGATGTTTTCACCTATACTGGTGGTATGAAAGAAATTCTCATAAGCATATTAAAACTTCTTTCTTCCGAACAATGATTTTGGGAATGTGATCTAGAATATAGATTTAAACATGTATCCTTGTTCCAACTTGTCAGGTTTTTTCTCAACACAAGTGTTGCACTACCCATTATATAAAATAATGGAATTGAGTTGACAGCGATCCATTATTTTTAATGGGAGTAAAGAAAACTGACTTGGAAAATAATCTTGACATATGCATATCTATATCTTATAAATAACCATCATGAATTTTATCACGTGTGAAAGAAACCAAATTCTTCTTTCGTTGACACACCGTTACTGAACGTAACTTGTGGCATAATCTTCATGGATATAATTTGAACTAATGATCTATAATTCTTAAATTCCTAAATAGGTAGTTCTAGAATTACATCAATCATTTTATTGATCGTAAGGAGCAGGTATTGAGGAATAAAGTTATTCACTTAGTTAAAGTTATGTGGATGAGCCACGAAGTTAAATAAGCGACTTGGGAAATGGAGGATAGCATGAGGAAACAGTATCCCCATTTGTTTGGTAAGTGACCTTTATATTAAATTTCGGGGACGAAATTTTCTAGGGGGGGAAGTTGTGACAACCCGAATATAATTTTGATAAATTATATTTAAATCATGTTTATATTATGTGATATGAATAATGTGTTATTAGTATATCTAATATTAAGTTCTTATGTTTAGTCTAATCCTACTTTCATAAATCATGAAATGTCGAGTTATGTACGAACACAAGATTTTGTTATTTTCGATTGAAATGTTCATGTTTAAGACTAGTTTTGACCATTGTAACATTACAATTGAATTGAGGTGAAAACTAAATAGTTGTAGACATGTGAGTTAGTGTCGTAACACAACTAACGGTGCATCAAACGGATGCTCGAGGAAGAAGTTAGGTCGAAATTACGAGAAGGGGCAAATCTGTCAATTCCCTTAAGTGGTAAATTGTCTTTTATTAAACCAAATGGTTTAATTTGATTGGTTGGCTTGGGAGGCAGACTTGGACGACTTAAAACCCTCCCTCTAACATATTTCTTCAGCAAAACAAATCCTAGGTTCAGTTTAAAGTGTTGTTAGCTTGAGGAAATAGAAAGTTGAGGTTTAGGAAGAAAAAGTGAGGAGAAAAAGTGTAGAAAAATCTGTGGAAATTACGTAAAAAGCCCTGAAGGTAATCCTAATAGAAGTTATTGTTATTTATATTATATTACTGATTCATATGATATAAATCATCATAAGTTTACTAAAGTTTCAGCCCTTTATATATATGTATGGTTAGATGCAAGCTTATGTTAAGTTGAGTGTAGAAACCCTTGAGATTGCTTTGTGTTGAAAGCCCTTGTATTCAAATCTGTATATCTCTTTGTGTGATTACTGGAATTGATAAATTCCAACTGGAAATGAAATTAGACTCATATATTCATATAATATCTGAAAATTAGAATTTATCTCCTTGTGGTTAGGCCGTAATGATGATTTCAAGTTGGTATACAGTTGCTGTTTTTATACTTGATTTCGGTATGCCCTGAGTTTGGTCAAGATTTTGACATAGAAAATGAAGTCCAAATATTATGAAACTTTAATTCTGTACTATTAAGTATGTCTACTGAAAGTCTGTTGAAAATCATGGAAAGTTATGTTGTATAAAAATTATGAAAATTCTGGGAATTCGAAGGATCAATAGAGGAGCTTGTAGGGAAGATTTCTTATGTTGTAGAGAAATGGTCATAATTTGCCCTAGGAAGCTTGACAAATTGCACCATCACTTGTACTGGATAATATATTCATATATGTTTTCATATTGATAATTTTGGACCCCTGAATTTATACAATTTAGGAATATGGGATGATTAAATATGTAAGACAATAATTTCAGGCCATACTGGATACCCCTTGAATGAATGTTTGTATTTCGTCCTTACAAAGGGTACTTTGAGTAAATGTTTCATGTGTATATACATTGAGGAGTATAATTTCATGTTTACTTGACTTTGGTTATAAATTCCTCATAAGGTATTTCCTACGGTTGAATGTCCGTAACTTTATCAACATGTATATCATTGTTTTGCCTTTACCTATGTTTTATGGAATGTGACTTAATTGGAATTATATTGTTGATGTATCATCATGGAAAGTTACATAATTATGTTAGGATAATATTTATGATTGAGTTTCAGTACTGATCTAGTTGGATTGACAGGTGTAAGGTCTAATAAAACCAGTTCAGCTCCACCAGAAGGAAACCTGGATACGTAGTTGACAACCCAAGGTGAGTGTACTCACTGGAATAATGTATTTGTATCGTGTTGTGGGTATGATCATAATAAAATGAATATGAAATTGTTCATTTTGGTTTACTGAAATGAGGGATTACTCCTCGACCAGGAATGGGGGAGATTTGTCTATTAATGACAAGGGATTACTCCTCGACCAGGAATGGGGGAGAATTGTCTATTTAGACAGGATATGTGAATCATGATTTGGAAAAGTTGGTCATTCATTATGAATGATCCGGATAAGTAAATACATAAGTATATGGACATGATTTATTGCATTTAAATTCATGCAGTAGTTTAGTAGTGATGCATTCACTGGGCTATTTTTGCTCACGGTTCCTATGTTCACATTTTTCAGGTAATGCGATGTCACTGCTAAATCTAGGAAGTCGGTCAGGGTTAGAAAGAAACGGGAGAAACAAATATTTTGTTTTAATGTAAATGATGTAATTAAGTGAAATTATCATTCAGAAAAGTTTGTATAAATATGACTAGTGTACTGTTGTAAAAAGGTTTTCAGTTATATGGATTTACAATGATGACTCTGAAATCAAAACTCGTGTTTATGGTTTGGTTAGATTAATTATGGTTTGACTCACTTTGACTTTAAGACTTAATTATAAGTAATTGGGTTGGGGTGTGTCTGCTATTGGCATCAGAGCCTAGGTTTTAGAGGTTCTGGAGTGAGAAGAGTCTAGATTTGGCAGTGAATGTTAGAAATATATTTTATTTGATACTAACGATTATGTTAGGAAAGATATGTATATCTGCATGTTGTTATATCTTTGATTCATTACAGATATAAGAGAATGGAACGAGGGAATGTGAATGTGAGAATAGATGATGAGGCTTCAAATATTCCAGCAGAAGCGGAGGTTGAGCAACCTGTTCAGATAAATGTGGAACCCGAGCCAGAACAACTGACATATATGCAAAAAATGGCACGTTCTATGACTCTAATGGCAGAGCAACAAGCTAGATTTATGGCTCATGTGGAAGAACAACATACCAGGCAACTGGAGGCACAAGCCTTGGCTAGGGCTGAGGAGGTGATACACCGGGAAGAAAGGTGTACTTCACATGAAAAATTTATTAAGATGAACCCACCATCGTTCGAAGGAGCAGTTGATCCCGCAGAGGTAGAAGTCTGGGTTAAAGAAATTCAACTTATCTTTGGGGTAATGAAGATGCCTGAAAATCAACAGGTAACCTTGGCGACATATATGTTGAAAGGAGAAGCTAATTACTGGTGGGATGCCACGAAACATTTGTTGATTACTCCAGGAGGCAGGAATGTGATCTCATGGGATGCTTTTGTTAAAGCCTTGTATGACAAGTATTTTCCTCCGATGTATCAAAAACAAAAGGAGAAAGAATATTTCTTATTGAATCAGGGGAGTATGACAGTTAGGGAATATGAAGCCAAACTTACAGCCTTATCTCGTTTTGCTTCAAGGTTTATCCGGAATGAGGAAGATATGTGCAGCCGATTTCTCGATGGACTAGAGTTAGTTATTAAATCAAGGCTATCGGCTTTAGAGACTGTTAATTATTCAGCCTTGGTGAACAAAGCCATGTTAGTAGAAAGGGACGTGAATGAAGCAAGAGGGAATCGAGAACGAGGTGTAAAGAGAATCAGATTCGATCCAAGTTATCAAAAGGGTAGTGATACAGAATATTCAAGACTTGGAGGGCAGAAATTCCAACAGGGTAGAGGTGGAAGTAGTTTGCAAAGGGGTGAGGCTAGTGGTGGAAGAGGTTCAGGAGTTTCAGCACAAAGAGATCCTAATGTTTGTTTCTTTTGTGGGTCATCGGGTCATATAAAAAGAAATTGCCCAAAGTTACAGAGTATAGAATGTTTCAACTGTCATCAGAAGGGCCATCTGAGAAAGAATTGCCCTATGCTATCAAGAGCAGTTTCAGTCAGTAGTGTGGGGCCTCATAAAGGATCCTCTCCAGGAAGTGCCACCAGGGGAAGAGGTACAGGACAAGCAAGTGGATCGAAGGAAGGAGGAAGAGTGTTTGCAATGACGCTGCAAGATGCCCATGCTACACCTTAAGTGGTTACAGGTAAACTCTCTATTGCGAACAAAGATTTATATGCACTCATTGATCCTGGATCTACGCATTCATTTGTGGCATTAGATATTGTTTCATATTTGGGTAGACCATGTTCATTTCTCAATTGTGCCTTATATATTTCTACCCCAATGGAAAGTGTGATTCTGGTTGAGCATGTTTATAAAGATTGTATCTTATGAATGGGGGAACGAGATTTCTATGTTGATTTGATACCGTTGGCCATTCGAGATTTTGATATTATATTGGGGATGGATTGGTTATTATCATACCATGCTTCCATTGATTGTTTTCGAAAAGAAGTTACATTTTATTTGCCTGGTGAATCCGAGTTCCAATTTATAGGAGAAAGGAATGTTGTCCCTAATTGTCTTATCTCAGCAATAAAGAGCAGAAAGTTATTGAGTAAGGGTTGTACAGGGTATTTAGCGTATGTGGTTGATGTTAGTAAGGAAGCACTTAAAGTTGAAGATATACGAGTGGTTAGAGAGTTTTCTGATGTCTTCCCAGAAGAATTGCCAGGATTGCCACCCGATAGGGAAGTAGAGTTTTCTATTGAATTAGTTCCAGGTACTGGTCCAATTTCTCTTGCTCCATATAGAATGGCACCAGCAGAGTTGAAAGAATGAAAAGTGCAATTACAAGATCTGATAAGCAGAGGTTTCATTCGGCCTAGTGTTTCACCATGGGGAGCCCCGGTGTTATTTGTGAAAAAGAAAGATGGGATAATGCGATTATGTATTGATTATCGTCAATTGAATAAGGTGACCATTAGAAACAAGTACCCTCTACCTCGTATCGATGAATTGTTTGACCAATTACAGGGGGCCACTGTATTTTCGAAGATTGATTTGAGATCAGGTTACCACCAACTGAAAGTGAAAGATAGTGATATTTCCAAAACAGCTTTTCGGACTCGATATGGGCACTATGAGTTTTTGGTGATGCCTTTTGGATTGACTAATGCTCCGGCATTTTTTATGGATTTGATGAACCGGGTATTCCACCCATTCATTGATTCATTTGTGATAGTATTCATAGATGATGTGTCGATTTACTCGCGTAGCATGGAGGAAGATGAGAAACATTTGAGACTTGTATTGTAGATTTTGAGAGAGAAGAAATTATTTGCTAAATTCAGCAAGTGTGAGTTTTGGTTGAATGAAATTGTGTTTTTGGGGCACGTTGTCTCGAGAAATGGGATATATGTTGATCCAAAGAAGGTGGAAGCAATTGTTGAATGGGAGAGTCCTAAGAATGTGACAGAAATTAGGAGTTTCCTAGGATTGGCAGGTTACTATCGCAGATTCATTAAGGGATTTTCAGCAATAGCATTACCATTGACAAAGTTGACCCGTAAAGAAGTGAAGTTTGTGTGGGATGAAGAATGCAAAAGGAGTTTTAAAGAATTAAAGAAGCGGTTGGTTTCAGCCCCTATACTTGCTATTCCATGTGGGAATGAGTCTTTTGTGATCTATACAGAAGCTTCATTTCAGGGGTTAGGATGTGTTCTTATGCAAAATGGGAAGGTAATAGCATATGCTTCCAGACAATTAAAGACGCATGAACGAAACTACGCTACACACGATCTGGAGCTAGCAGCCATTGTTTTTGCTTTAAAGTTGTGGAGACATTACTTGTATGGAGAAACTTGTGAGATATTTACAGATCATCAATGTTTGAAATACTTATTCACACAGAAAGAACTAAATTTGAGACAGAGGCGTTGGATAGAGCTGATTAAAGATTATGACTGTACCATTCATCATCATCCTGGGAAGGCCAATGTGGTAGCAGATGCTTTGAGTCGGAAATCATCAGGGATTCTTGGTTGCATACGGTGTGCACGTGTTGGAAATATTCTTGACTTGGCATTAATGGGGATTGAATTGAAGTTTTCAAAAAGCGGAGGATTATTAGCACATGTCACAGTGAGACCTATGTTGGCCGAACACATACGAAAATTGCAGACCAGTGATCCATTCCTTGAGAAGAAGAAACAAGATGTCCTGGATGGTAAAGAGAGTGACTTTGAAATTAAGAATGATGAATCGTTGTGTTATAAAAATAGGATTTGTGTACCGAATGATCCACCCTTAAAGAGGGATATATTAGAAGAGGCACATAGTTCTATTTACTCTATGCATCCAGGAGGTACCAAAATGTACAGAGATTTGAAGGAGTATTACTGGTGGAACAATATGAAACGTGAGATTGCGGAGTTCGTAGCTAAATATTTAGTATGCCAGCAAGTGAAAGCAGAGCATCAGAAGCCGGCAGGATTATTGCAGTCGTTGCCTATTCCGGAATGGAAGTGGGAGCATATAACGATGGACTTTGTTATAGGATTACCCCGGTCACCAAAGGGGCATGATTCTATTTGGGTGATTGTAGATCGATTGACGAAGTCAGCCCATTTTCTTCCATTTAAGACCACCTACACTGTTGACAAGTATGCACGAATGTATGTTGATGAGATTATCCGTTTACATGGGGCACTAGTGTCAATTGTATCAGATAGAGATCCAACATTAACTTCTAAGTTTTGGCCTCGTCTCCAGAATGCCATGGGCACAAGTTTGAAGTTCAGCACTGCATTTCATCCACAAACTGATGGGCAATCAGAAAGGACGATTCAAATATTAAAAGACATGTTACGAGCTTGCGTATTTGACTTCAAAGGTAGTTGGGATGATCATTTGCCATTGATGGAATTTTCATACAATAATAGTTATCAATCGACTATTGGTATGGCTCCTTATGAAGCTTTATATGGGAGGAGATGTAGGACGCCTTTGTGTTGGGATGAAGTAGGTGAAAGAAAAATTTTGGGTCCGAAATTGATAGATATGACAACTGAAAAGATCAAAATGATTCGGGAACGGATAAAGATAGCGCAAAGCAGGCAGAAATTTTATGCAGATAAGAGGAAGCATCCATTGGAATTTCAGAAGGGAGATTTTTTATTCCTGCGTATTTCACCGTGGAAAGGCGTTATGAGATTTGGCAAAAGGGGAAACTAAGTCCAAGATACATTGGACCATATGAAGTGTTGGAAAGAATTGGGCCCCTGGCTTATAGATTAGCATTACCTCCAGATTTATCCCGTTTACATGATGTGTTTCATGTATCGATGCTTCATAAGTATTTGGCGGATCCATCCCATCAATTGAAAACTCAACCAATAGAAGTGAAGGAAGACTTGTCGTACATCGAGGAACCGTTGGAAATTATTGATCGTAAGGAGCAGGTATTGAGGAATAAAGTTATTCACTTAGTTAAAGCTATGTGGATGAGCCACGGAGTTAAAGAAGCGACTTGGGAAATGGAGGATAGCATGAGGAAACAGTATCCCCATTTGTTTGGTAAGTGACCTTTATATTAAATTTCGGGGACGAAATTTTCTAAGGGGGGGAAGTTGTGACAACCCGAATATAATTTTGATAAATTATATTTAAATCATGTTTATATTATGTGATATGAATAATGTGTTATTAGTATATCTAATATTAAGTTCTTATGTTTAGTCTAATCCTACTTTCATAAATCATGAAATGTCGAGTTATGTAAGAACACAAGATTTGGTTATTTTCGATTGAAATGTTCCTGTTTAAGACTAGTTTTGACCATTGTAACATTACAATTGAATTGAGGTGAAAACTACATAGTTGTAGACATGTGAGTTAGTTTCGTAACACAACAAACGGTGCATCAAACGGATGCTCGAGGAAGAAGTTAGGTTGAAATTACGAGAAGGGGCAAATCCGTCAATTCCCTTAAGTGGTAAATTGTCTTTTATTAAACCAAATGGTTTAATTTGATTGGTTGGCTTGGGAGGCAGCCTTGGCCGACTTAAAACCCTCCCTCTAACATATTTCTTCAGCAAAACAAATCCTAGGTTCAGTTTCAAGTGTTGTTAGCTTGAGGAAATAGAAAGTTGAGGTTTAGGAAGAAAAAGTGAGGAGAAAAAGTGTAGAAAAATCCGTGGAAATTACGTAAAAAGCCCTGAAGGTAATCCTAATAGAAATTCTTGTTATTTATATTATATTACTGATTCATATGATATAAATAATCATAATTTTACGAAAGTTTCAGCCCTTTATATATATGTATGGTTAGATGCAAGCTTATGTTAAGTTGAGTGTAGAAACCCTTAAGATTGCTTTGTGTTGAAAGCCCTTGTATTCAAATCTGTATATCTCTTTGTGTGATTACGAGAATTGAGAAATTCCAACTGGAAATGAAAGTAGACTCATATATGCATATAATATCTGAAAATTAGAATTTATCTCCTTGTGGTTAGGCCGTAATGATGATTTCAAGTTGGTACACAGTTGTTGTTTGTATACTTGATTTCGGTATGCCCTGAGTTTGGTCAAGATTTTGAGATAGCAAATGAAGTCCAAATATTATGAAACTTTAATTATGTACTATTCAGTATGTCTACTGAAAGTGTGATGAAAATCATGGAAAGTTATGTTGTATAAAAATTATGAAAATTCTGGGAATTCGAAGGATCAATAGAGGAGCTTGTAGGGAAGATTTCTTGTGTTGTAGAGAAATGGTCATAATTTGCCCTAGGAAGCTTGACAAATTACACCGTCACTTGTACTGGATAATATATTCATATATGTTTTCATATTGATAAGTTTGGACCCCTGAATTTATACAATTTAAGAATATGGGATGATTAAATATGTAAGACAATAATTTCAGGCCATACTAGATAACCCTTGAATGAATGTTTGTATTTCGTCCGTACAAAGGGTACTTTGAGTACATGTTTCATGTGTATATACATTGAGGAGTATAATTTCATGTTTACTTGACTTTGGTTATAAATTCCTCATAAGGTATTTCCTACGGTTGAATGTCCGTAACTTTATCAACATGTATATCATTGTTTTGCCTTTACCTATGTTTTATGGAATGTGACTTAATTGGAA
This sequence comes from Sambucus nigra, assembly GCA_949130495.1. Classification (NCBI taxonomy): domain Eukaryota; kingdom Viridiplantae; phylum Streptophyta; class Magnoliopsida; order Dipsacales; family Adoxaceae; genus Sambucus; species Sambucus nigra. Next base: position 750,815,201 of record OX422207.1, on the reverse strand, counting down.
TTATATTGTTGATGTATCGTCATGGAAATTTACATAATTATGTTAGGATAATATTTATGATTGAGTTTCAGTACTGATCTAGTTGGATTGACAGGTGTAAGGTCTAATAAAACCAGTTCAGCTCCACCAGAAGGAAACCTGGATACATAGTTGACAACCCAAGGTGAGTGTACTCACTGGAATGATGTATTTGTATCGTGTTGTGGGTATGATCATAATAAAATGAATATGAAATTGTTCATTTCGGTTTACTGAAATGAGGGGTTACTCCTCGACCAGGAATGGGGGAGATTTGTCTATTAATGACAAGGGGTTACTCCTCGACCAGGAATGGGGGAGAATTGTCTATTTAGACAGGATATGTGAATCATGATTTGGAAAAGTTGGTCATTCATTATGAATGATCCGGATAAGTAAATACATAAGTATATGGACATGATTTATTGCATTTAAATTCATGCAGTAGTTTAGTAGTGATGCATTCACTGGGCTATTTTTGCTCATGGTTCCTATGTTCACATTTTTCAGGTAATGCGATGTCACTGCCAAATCTAGGAAGTCGGTCAGGGTTAGCAAGAAACGGGAGAAACAAATATTTTGTTTTAATGTAAATGATGTAATTAAGTGAAATTATCATTCAGGAAAGTTTGTATAAATATGACTAGTGTACTGTTGTAAAAAGGTTTTCAGTTATATGGATTTACAATGATGACTCTGAAATCAAAACTCGTGTTTATGGTTTGGTTAGATTAATTATGGTTTGACTCACTTTGACTTTCAGACTTAATTATAAGTAATTGGGTTGGGGTGTGTCAGGTTACCACAATAATTAATATTCCTCTTTGAAGGACCTACTCGTTATTAAAAACCTACATACTGTTGGTGGAGACCACGGGATATGTTTGCTACCAAATCCCTCTCCCACTTAGTAATTTAAAATTTTTGTGAGGGTTATAAAAAGGTAACATTAATTTTAATGTTTAAAAAAATACAAGGTAACTGACGCATGTCAAAATTTACGGTTGCCTAAATTTTTGCGCGTCCAAAACAAGTGTAATAAGTAGAAATTCTAAATTCTCTTATATTCACAAAATAAATATGAAAATTTAATTTATATTTTCTATTTACACATTATAAAACCCATAATTTTTAAAAAAAAAATAAACATATAACCATGGAGACTGTTGAATTGAAATTGTCCAATTAAAATAATGGGATTTTTCAATTTATATATTCAAATTAAAATAACTAATTTCCTTATTTTGATTATCCAAAAATAATAAAATTATTTTAAATTAAAATAATTCTGGAAATTAAATTTAATTTGAATAATAAATAAAGCCCATTAAATTTAATGAATTTAAAATGAACAATAAAAAATTTATTTTCCAAGAAAATCATGATCTAAGGTCGGGTCGGTATTCCATATTGTCCATAACTCTAAGGGTCGTTAACACATATTAATAACCCAACAATAAAAACATGAATATTATAGGCATAAATCAACATGAATAAAAAATTGAGGTAAATAAGGATTCCCGACTATTATGGTCAACCTGTAATTATGTTGAGAACTCAACAGTCATCCTTGAACCCAAGAGTCATCCTTGAATCCAAAAGTCTTGAACCCAAGAGTCATCCTTGAACTCAAGAGCCATGAACCAAATAGCCACGATCAAAATAGTAACAAATTACAGATGTCCTATGCCTCCATTAAGGAGTTCACATTCTACATCAATATTATATTAATCCAAAAAAAAAAATAACCATGAATAAACCATCGTGGGGTCCAATCACATAAAATAAAAATATAAATACGTGACCATAATAGTGGGATTAGATCGTTGGAAAACAAAAGTTACCACATATCTAAATTCTACCCAACATTCACGCACATATTCGATTATTTTATTTTATTTTATTTTTATTGGACAACATGGCTGAATTCAACCTATACCCGGTATCAAAATGGCTCTGATACCAATTGTTGGAGCGGAAGTCCAGGAGTCTATTGAAAACGTGTATAGATCAAATCATAAAAAAATTTACACATGGTGTATATACATAAGATATTCAAGATCTCATACCTTTGCGGCTTGAACCGTAGAGATTTGATATCTTTCATGTTATACTGTCCTGTGTTGCATATTTAACGGTGTGTTAGCCACAAAAAAATATCTTTTGCGAGTTTTTATTTCTTTCAACCTCTGGAACCCGTAAAATAAATTTCAGCCCCATTCGATCAATGGTTCTCAAGTTATGGCTCTAACAAGTGGATACCATGCCGTGTCGTGCATCTGTTTGGATAGCTGAAATTTGGTAAATATGTGTCAGGCAGATCAAACGACCTCTAAATGACTTGAAATTTCTTGTGCCTCTTTCTCTATATGTCAAGAAGACGTGATTCTACTTTCATAATTTTTAGACTCTCCGATTTCCCATAACAGATTTTACAATACAAGAGCTTTGAAAGAGACCTCGAGATCTTCCATGTTATTTCTTTAAGCCAATACATGTCATTGGTGTGTGGGCACCAATGATCACGACCCTACTACTCATTTTTAGGTGTTTTTCATGATCTATATTGATCCCTTAAGGATGCTTATATAGGCTAGCACCCCGAGGAGAAATAGAAGACTAGCTTCCTACAGAATTTAGGAATTCTAATTAAACTATATAATTAATTCCATAATTCTATAAAATATTATTCATTCCACAAAAGAATAATAATTGCACTCTAGTCTACTATCTCAAAATTATAATTTCGAGCTCCACGTTATTAAATGCTTAATAATCTCCCAACATTAAGATCACAGATACCCATCGATTAAAATAAATTACTGACAATTATATCTAATTGACCTCTTATAAATTCCTTGAGACCGTTTTCTTAACTTATTTGATATGTTGGATAATTAAATCCACTGGTCGGGTTTGACATAATCAAAACTTACAAGGTACATCAATAGGGTGTCATCAATCTCTTTATTGAGATGTGGATTCCATTCATAATTAACTTTCACTATACACTAATCGACATTACCCAATCTACCAAGCTTATTGATCCATAAATGAATCTCACCCAATAGGTCAAAGTAATGAATAATTGATGCACATGCCCATAAATTATGTTTGTATTAAGAGCTTAAGAACTCATAATAACATTGAGATATTCATTATCCTATATAGTCAATATAAAGACAAATATCTCTAATTGGTCCCATTCAATACACACAAAGTGTATTAGCACAATAAGTCGAAACTATAACAATTTACGTTATCAAGATAGACCTACTAAAATAGTGTGCTACAATCATACTGATGGTGTGTCCATCCCCATCTAAGATTGTGAACCAGACTTATATTCTACAAGGACCGATGATTTGATCTTCCGTGTGTAAGTCGAACTCTACACACCAAATCATCTACTGTGTAGAATAAAAGACACAGATACATAAATATATAATATAATATGATGCAAACATTACTTGTGAAGATTCTCATTAAATAGACATACTAAAATTTACTAGTGAACCATGACTTTTAGTATATAACCCCAACACTCGAGTGACAAGTCAAAAATTGCATAGATTCATCAGAATATGACTGCCCTCACGCGTAAACCTCCCGTCGATAGCAAGTAAGATAGGTTTGTCATACACATAAATTATCAATCAATATGCATTATCATCGAACTATATAAAATTAGGCAGTTATTCGACCTAATGTATAATACTAGGAATTTATCATATCCCCAAGTACCCATTGTATTTATCAATACCACCCGTACTTGTTAATTATAATTTTTTTTTGCGCCACATTATTATTATGTAGTTATCACTCACTTAATGTCCTCCTCACTTTAATAAAAAATTTCAAACATTAACTCAAGTCTTTTGCTCTTCGTTAATGTACCAAAATTGTCCAAACTTAATTCATCGAACATTATTATTTGGATACCATTTACATAATATTATCCTTGATTAAATTTAATTTTTCAACTTTCACCCAAGTCCCTCACTTTTTGTTAATGTACAAAATCATTCGAATATTATATGTACCAAAATTTATTTAATTAATTCCCCTTTAATCTTTCCCCAATTCAATCCCACCCAAAATATATTTTTCGGGTCTCAAGTATATCCTACTGTCCTCCCTTAAGTCCCATCATATTCAAATAATCATCACTAAGGATTTCTCACAATTTGGGATTTAATCAAACTTTGAAAGGAAAATATTTCACATTTCCAGGTGGAGTCAATCGATCTATGGTCTTGGGTCGATCGATCGATCAATCGCCCAATCGACATTATTGGGTTGATCGATCGATCGATTAGGTATCAGTTTAGTTTCTGCATATTATAGCCTACGGGTTTAATACTTCTTTTTCATCAAAACCAATATAAATCAATCCAAAACCTCTCCTACTTCTTCTCAATTGACATAGCAAGGTATATGATCAAGATCTAATAATAAAACAACCTAAATTCAGCAATTAGTTTGGATTAAATAATATCATTCCCATAATTCTCATATTTTAATATTTCTCCCAGAAAATTATATGAACCTAGATTTCCTCCAACAATTGAAACCAAATTTCGTGGATTAAAACCTTTGTATAGAAAGATATTTATCCTATCTAATTCTCATGTCCAGAACAAAGGTAAAACTCTATAGTTATCATTGAAACATGCAAATTCTGAGATCCTAATTATCCTATCTAGCATGGATATTTTAAGCATAAAAAAAGCAAGAATTGCACTTGCCTTAGTTATGTAGGTCTGAACCTTTAGTGATGATGGTGTAGGATTTCTTTCTCATTTTTTGGCGACCTTTTGTTGGTGGTGCTAGTGGCAGAAGGTTGTTAATCCCCTTTGATTTGCCCCAAAAGACTTTACCCTTTTCTAAACAACATCTTCTTCTCCCAAAGAACCTTTCACTCTTCCTCACACTAAAACCTCTCAAATATTATTGTGATGAAATGGAATGAACCTACGTTCCTTTAACCCAACACCTTTATAATAAGAAAAAACCCGAAATTACTATTCATCTCCCAAGTCAAATGACTAAATTGCCCCTTCGACATGTCCTTTCATTTCCTACTTAACCCGAGACCCAATTCCAATACCCGAATAGACTTTTCTGACTAGTTCAACCCTTTCAAATGCAACAACGCACTCGAAACAACCATAAGGTTGATATAAAATAATGTTCCCTTTTTATTGATTTAAATTGGTCCCGACACGTCCCATATCGCGTTCCGACTTAAATTTCCAATATTATCGTATTAGTAACTCACGGCAATATAAATGATATCATATTCATATATTACATATATATCACCAAGTAATATTCAGAATCACGCATTACTATATTATATAGTAATATTAAATCCGAATTAATCCTAATTAATTATTTCCTAATTAATTCTAATTAATTACCGTTAACGTTTAATTTATATCATAATAAAAGTTATTAAAAATTATGGGTTATTACAGAGGAGATGGATATAATTTGTGAAGGATTACCAATTATCGATCTAGCACCACCTAGGGAAGGTGAATATAGTGGCAGATTCATTGAGTCGACAACTTATAGTTACTTTGGCATCATTATAAGCCGAAAATGGGGATGACTTACGAGGCATATGGGCAACACAATGGAAAGACATATGTGTTGTAGATTTTTTCGATGTCTTTTGGAGGTTAGTGACATTTATGCCAAACATGGTTACATAGGTGATATAGGCATAATATTCTGACTCCTTCTACCAAGAGAAGGTACGAGGGTTGGTTATATGTGAATTTCTTTCGCTCTCGATTAGTTCGGATGGCAGGTGGGGATTTCAGGGACAACTGGTATTATCAAAGAACATTGACTTGAGGAGAGAGAAGTTTTAGATGAATTTCACAACTCACGGTTCATGGTACATCCCAAAGTTGACAAGATGTATTAAGACATACGCATAATGTATTGGTGGGTCGGGATGAAAATGGATATGTAGAGTTTTTTTCAGGTGTACCACCTACCAGCTGTATAAGTGGAACACCAAAGATTGACAGGGGAGTTACAACCTTTGGAAATTCCCAAGTGGATGTGGGAGAAAATCTCCATGTACTTTATAGTAGGACTGTCGCGGTACCTGGAAGGTCTTGATTTGATTTGGGTCATCATTGATAGCTTGACTAAGATGGATCATTTACTTCTAGTTCGAACATATTTCACACCCTATCAGAATGCCAAATTGTTTATAGAAGAGATTGTATGACTCCATGGTGTACCACATGATATTATGACCGATTGGGACAATATCTTCATATCCCGATTCAATAGGGTCTTTCAGGAAGCAATAGGAGTAAAATTCAGTATGAGTACGAATTTTCCCCTTCAGTTTGACGGGTAAACTGAGCAGGTGAACCAAAATTTAGAGGATATGCTCCGAGCATGTGTGTTGGGTCTCTAAGGAGAGTGGGATTAACATCTAGCTCTTTTAAAGTTTGCATAAAATGATAATTATTAGCATACTATAAGTACAACACCCTACACAAATCACTATAGTGATGATCATGATGTTCACCGAGTTATTAATTGGAGTTTGAGAATCATAGGATGTTCGAGAAAAATATTATTCGAGGCACCTCACAGAAGGTGGAACGCATCGAAGCATAGATGAAGATAGCACATGATTAGAAGAAGAGTTACATCGAAAAGAGATGAACAAAATTGGAGTTTAAGGTAGGGATATAGGTTATTTTACTTGTCTCCCCGTTTAAAAAGGTTTTTAGATTTGGATCCAAAGGGAAGTTATCACCCCTCTACATTTGTGAACTTCATGATTTTAAATAGGGTAGGCCCGATGGAGAATCTATTAACCTTAACTCACCACTTGGAAAGGGTACATGATATTTTTTACGTATCGAAGATGAGGAAGTTTTATTAGCGAAGATGCCTACTAGCACATCGACTTCGACGTGATTGAGCTTTAGCAAAATGCGAGTTAAGAGGAGCGACCATATTGCATACTTGAGTGGGAAGATCATACATTTCAACTAAAGGTCATTCCATTTGTACGAGTCTAGTGGGGACATCATACCGATGTAGAGTCTACATGGGAGAGAGAGGATGGCATACGAGGGAGACATCAAGAGTTATTCTAACTAGGTATAAATTTGAATTTTTAGGAAACAATTCATCATTTTTAGGGAGAATGTAATATCCCGTAACTTATAGTAAATTAAATAAATAATAATTGTGTGTAATTATCTGCAATGTCTAGCGACGTCACTAAAAGTATGTTATTATTTATTATTTGGAATTAAAGTAAGTTAAAAATAACGTAATATAATAATTATTTAACGAATAAAAATGATTATGTTGATAGAATAATTAGGGTGACTTTCGGGAGGTGTAGAAGGTCCATCTACACCTTAAAAGATTAGTTTTAAGGCCCATATGTTAGTACGACTTGTGATAGACTTTAAGATTTTTGAAATTAGTTTTGGCCTTATTGGTTCAGGGCCCATATGGGTTCTAAACCTAATTTCGTGATTATAATTATAAAATGAAGATTAGGGATTAGCTAAATCACTTTTTACATCTTGGAGGAATACTCTATAGCTATAAAGAAGTGACTAAGTGGAGAGGAAGAGGAATTTGGGATTATTGCCATGGATAGGCAAATTTATTTAGTATAATTGTATAATTAAAATTGTGATTATAGTACGATTACTCATTTGATTCTTAATATAAGTGAATTGATATTAAATTGTAGGAGAGTTGATCAAATAATTAAGTTATTAGTTATATAGTGAAATTATTAAGCATTTGGGGACAAATTCTTCATGAAATTGGATTTAAACGGTTTAGAATGATTAAAACTTTATTAGGTACTGAAAGTGTATCAAAAGCCATTTGACTATTTAGAGAATAAATATATAAGAAATGAATTCATCAAAATTATAAATCTAGGGTTCTTGAATTTATTTTAAAATATCCTTTACATTTCATGTTAAAAAGTTGATATAACCCTAGTTATATATAAGGGTTGATGTTGGGACATGTAGATATGATTATGGTGTTCTGTATTACTACGTTAAAAAACTAGATAATCGTTAATGAAGTTTTGGAGATGAAAAGTTCGTATGGAAGAAGATTAGGAATATGGAACAATCGATCGACTGACGGCTGGAATCGAACGATCGACTGTGGTCAATCAATCGACTCGTTCAGTTTTACCCATGTTTGGTTAGGGGTTTTCTTGGTTGGCCTGTGAGCCAAGTTTAGAATGGACTTTTCTTGTGGTAAGTTAACATAGTATAATGAGAATTCTTATTTGGTTAATGGTCTTAATTAATGGAGGTTAATCAAGTAATAAAATTAAGAGTCTGTAGGATTACTTGATTGGAGTATTATGTGAAAAATAATGTGGGTGCATGCTGAAATGGACGAAAAATACCAATTTTTATATTCAAAAGAGAATGTTCACCAAATATTCCAATTTTTAATAATTTCTTTCAAGAATTAAATTTTCACTTCTTAAGCAAAACCATAACTTCAATTCAAGTTCTAAATTATGCAAAATAACCTAAACACGAATTTTTCCAAAATATAAAAACCTACTTGAATTAAATTACACTAAACTCTACCCATTTAAATTAGCACGAAATTACACAATTGTTGTGATTAAATCATTTTTTTATCTTTTTAAACCTAAGGATTCATCTAGGTGATAAATTGTAAGATAAAAATAAACACAATCACCGCCGCAATGTACGAGGAAAATTCACAACGAGAAAAACCTCAGACGGCCCAGTCACAAGTCCACTAAGTACGAAATTACTAAGAATACGACAAAATAATTACACATGACTCGACACCCTCACAATCATTGACGCTATTCCCTGCCTACTTGACAACTCTAGAATCCACCTTCGTCTTGAAATCCACCAATGGGGCAAAGATACGGTCAACACACGGAGTCCACCGCATATACACCACGAAATCCTCCGCAAGAAACTATATCTTTAGGGTAGAAAATGATACCCGACGCCAAACCAACGATCTCAAATCATGTATATATTGAAACTTGGATCAAATAAAAAATTGGGTGTGAAACTTGTGTTTTGTTTGAAAGTTAATACATAAAAGATTAACAAAACAAAAGGGATTTTTGCATAAATTCTTATGCTCTAAAATTGTAGTAAAATTCCTCTCAATGTCTGTCAAAATAGTTCATTCCCGTACTCTATAAAATAGGTGGGAAAAGAAATGGAGTAGTGGGAGGTTTTAAGAAAACTGACAAAGAAACTGCTTGAAATTGCAATATTGTTCGAATGAAAAACTAAAGTCGTTCGAATGACATATTGAATGAGAATTCAGCGAACAAAAAAAACATCTCGTTCGATAGCTTATTCTAAAGACATCTCGTTCGAACGAGGTCATTCGAATGACCTTTCAAATGAGATTTCACGCCATGAATCTAGATAATTTCACTATGAACGCATGGCCTCCTCTTTCATATTTTTCTGATTTTTTTAATTAGTTACCATTTTTTTACTGAAAGGCCCTCGAGAATAAATTCTTTAGAAAGTATGAATTCAAAAAAAAAATTGACTAAATTCTAACACCCAATAAAAAATTCCAAGTCTCAATCTAACATGTGCATTCATACCTGAAAGACCTTGGAAAGCTGATGACGCAAATAAGGCATGGAACATGGCAATGATGTGAACATCAACCTCTTGGCCGTTATGTCTTTAACTCAAATGTCATAGGCTTGAATGGTCACAAATAAATTCAATCCTACGACTCAAATAGTTTTTTCTGGAATTAAACGAACACTTACAAATTTACTCAATTGGAAATTTGTCCTTACAAATCTCCCCATTTGGCTAATCTAGTACAAAACCAAAATAAAAACCCTTTGGGCCATCAAGCTCATCTAAAAGACACAATCCCACCCAAAAATAAAAATACAGACACTTGAACGACATACAGGTTGAGAAGCATTGCTTGCTTTAATTTTTTTCGCAAGGATGAAAACCTGCACACTTAAACACACCATCAAACGCATAGGGAATATAACAATATAAATTATCCTCCCCCTTTGTCTAACAATGTCTACCCAAGAAAGGATGTCTCTCCCTAAGATAGATCTTCCCAAAAATTAAAAGAGTTGGAAACCATTTCTCCCCCTTTTTTGTTCAGGAATAGAAAAAGATTATATGCATAAAATAATTAACTTCTCCCCAATTTAAACAAATGCTCTCCTAAATGAAATCAGTGCTCATCATAAAGGGAAAACAACTATATCATGTCATGATGTATAGTGTTACAAGAGGTACCAAAAAAATATGTAAACACAAGAACAACTAATCCACACAAAGATTAATAGATACCAACTAAGATGCGATAGAAAAATGATACTAACTAGAATGTACTAAGATGAGCATGGGATATCAATGAAAATTTGTAACAAGATAGGTACCTATTTGAATTAATAGCATACAAGGACTAGTTGACAAAGAAAATACTCAAAAACAAATGATACCATATATATAGATATACATAAACACATCAATGAAGCACAAGCACACACATATATATAGGTATAAACACCACACAAGACACTAAACACAATAATCTTCCCACATTCATATGGTATAAATGTGTCTAAATAAACGTGTTGTAAATGGAGTGAAGGGGTGTGAACTAGAGGCAAAAGAATTATGACCCAATAACTTAAATATGTCTAAGGAGTTCTATTTGAATGAAAAACTTTATCAAACTTAGTTGTAGCCTCATGTGACAAGACAAAAAGAACTCAAAGAACAAACAAGCACAATGCACACAAGCCTAGAATTTCGATGATCCTACAAATCAATAGCATAATGAAAAAATCGCATAACTAAAATCCATTGTTATTGTACAAACCCGATGATATTTCCATCCAAAATCCCTTATTAATAATGATTCTTTTCTTTTGAATGAACATATAAAACTAAACTATGTTGGCCTTGACTACATTTTTCAATGGCACACTTTTTAGGCCCCTTTTCAATGGTGGCGTTTCACATAAATTCAACTTGACTTTCACATCCCGAATCCATTGCTAAACAAAAATTTACCAAATAAATATTTTTCTATTTTTCTCAATCTGGACAACGGTTCTTACATGCACAAATCTCCCCTAGTCACAAAACATGTTGATGACATAATTAATGATATAACATCTCACAAGCTCAAATGTACATTTGAAATTAAACTTTAAAAGATCTCGTGCATGTGTGTGTGGAGAGGCATATAAAAAGAGAATTTATTAAGCAAATCAAAGTCAAATTACTCCATACAAGAATGATAAAGAACATTTTAAGCATTGAAATGCATAACCAACAATTATATCCACATGGAAGCAGAGTGATATAAGATTCAAACATAAGGATATGCCACATAAAATGTGTAAAACTAAAATACACAAAAAAAATATTTTTCAGTTTTTCAAATTTTTAAAAAAAATAAAAAGACAACTCAAAAGTCCAGCGAAATCTTTTTATATTTTCATAAGACCCAAGTAATGATAAAATAAAAATACAAAAGAGACACATGTTATAATTCTAGCAAAAACATATATGATGAAGCATAGACTAGAAAATGATAAATAATCATACAACTAGCAAGAATATATCATGAAGCACAAAAGCTAGTGTATGTAAAACAAATCTAACACAATCAATCTTAAAATTTAGCAAGGGAAGAATCATGTGCAAGCAAATGATAATTATAAAGTCTATCATGTAAAGCCTCCAAATCGGCTCCTAACCACATAGGTATAACGTGACGCTCTCGAATTTTGGTGACCTTTATAACTTTGCTCTTGGACTTCCTAGGACCATTTCTAAGGTCGAAAAAAAATCTTCTAAGGTGACCCTTCCCACCATAATGTGTGCAAGTGAAGACATGGTGAGAAGAACTACCTAAGGATTTACCTTTTTTAGTGTTCCTATATGATTCTCTCAAAATCATGGATTTGGATTTATTAGTGAAAGCATTTTAAGTTTCAAAGCCAATACCACACATGTCATCTTTGATTTGGACGGTGCCTAAGATTTTATCTAATTTCTTCGGCCAGCACTCCAAATTAGACTCAAGAATATCTTTCTTCTTAGCCTCCACTAAACCTCGAAGACAATCTCTCTCACCTTCAATATACTATAGCTTCTCCTGAGGAGTTATCTCGCGTTCCTTAATATCTTCAATTAAAACGCTCTCATCATTTCCTAAGACACATTCTTTCATCCTATCTTCTAACTTCAATTTAGCCCTTTTTAATTTCAATGATTTCGTACACAACTCATGAAAGGCAATTTGGAGTTCACTCTCCTCCTCCTCTTCTTCATTCTCACTCTCTTTACCATAAATCTCATGGGATTCACAAAACATTTCCTCGAAAGTATCATGTATTATGTTATCATCAACGAAAGATTTTTTACTAACGCTCACACGACTAGACATGAACACAATAAAATTGATCTCAATGGGGGAATCGATTCCCACTTTCGGTTCACAATCACTAAGGTTGGCATTATATGAAACGAGTTTATGTCCCTCCTTCATTAGTTTAGTGGGACATTTGAATGTCGTATGGCCATACCACTCACAACCAAAACATCTATTTGAATTGTCCCTATTAAGATTATCTGAGAAGTGGTGATCACTTAAATAAGCTTCGATACCAATTTTTGAATGTTGTTGTGATGTTAATTAAACCAAATTTGCAAATTCCAATTGTAAACTTATTTAATTAGAATCAATTTTTAAACCAAATTAATTCATCCCTAAAACATACATCTATGTGGGTAAAATCAAACCATCATAAATAATTGCTGACACATAGATTTCAGGAAAAAAATCCAAAAGAGAAAAACCATTTTATTTTACTTAATAATACTCATAAGATTATTATGACAACCCATGATCCGGAATAAGGGGTGGCCAGCCCGATACTCCAATAAAACGGAATCATGGATGGAAATCATTCTCAGCATCACAACGATAAAATAAGTATACGGGAAAACCACCCTTTAATTCAGAAAACGGGTTGCCAATTTTTTTTAATTTAGTTTTATTACAAGTTAAGAAAATAATTTAAACAACCCAATCTGAAGAGAAAGTGGAATTCCAAAAGGTCTTATATTACATCCATAACAAATATACAATAAGTGGGTCGAATATGCTGTCGGTCAATAGTTACATACAACGTATTTCCACAGTTTAATAAGTTACATAATACATTCATTAAACAATTACAAAAGTTTGTGCCACTTGCTCGAGTGAAAGACCCGATCATATCTAGAATACAAAAATGAAGGCGTCTAACAACACATCCTATAATTTCCACAAAATCTTATAGTTCCTCAAAAGCATAGGAGTAGGAATATCAAAACGGGCGCCCTTGCGGCGGAGTACCTGAGCGGATACAAATTCATACACAACAAGGAAAATGAATGGGTCAGGGCCCGGTTTTATATAATTACCAGATGAATAAGAAGCATGATAGGTATGAATAGTTAATCATGAATGATGAAGATGAGAATCTATCAACATAATGTTAAGCATAAGAAAACAATTTAAATGATTATAGCTTTCATTCAATTAAGCGAGAAAATATAATTAAACTTCTTTAATTAAAAGTCTCCATTATTATTCATCATTTCATTTCCATTTTCATTCCTTAACAGGAATATAATTACCATTATATGAACTTATGGCATTTCCCATATTTCAAGTCCCACTTGAATTCAGAATGGTTATATTCTTATACGTATAACGATTCTAAGACAGCCCCTCCGAGTTTTCCCACTGTGCGTGCCCCTAAATGACTATCATCTTCTAGGGCCTATCAAAAAAGGAAACCTGGGCACCTAACCCACATCGGGAAGTGGCCATATGCCTGCGAGTGAGTCATAACCACACCCGGAATTACCTCACTAGCGCATAATAAAATATATAACAATCCCGCATATGGCCGAGGACTATAGTCTCCCTGCATTCATTAGTTAGGGGATATCACCTCATGCGCGAGCTTCCCTTATTATAGCATTTAGAGAGGTGTGTTTAAGTAAATTATCATTTACCATTTAAATCTCATTTTCATTTCCGTTATCCATATGTATGTTTCATTTTATTCGAAACCATCATCATTGAATATTCTCATTAATATTCATTCCATTTTAAGTCCTGAATTATTCTCCAAGTGATCACAATAATTCTACAAGTCCCAAGGTTTTATATACCTCCAATGACCCCCTAAAGTCTCCAAGTATGGACTTACAACTCGTAAACACCTAATAATGTGCTAAAGGAAAGAAATGCCCTAACATCAATTTGTACACCTCAGGAATAAGCCCCGTTTAATCCATTCCTAACGTAGGGTAATGACTCAACTCAACAAAAAAATCTAGGACTCTAAGTTTACTTCATACAAGAAGGTTCTTAGGTCCTAAACCTAAAGAAAAGGGGTAAAAATTGAGTTAGAAAAACAACTCAAAAATAGCCTGATTCGGAATCGATTCGCCCTAGGGCCGAATCGAGTCGCCCCAGGTAGCGAATCGATTCGCCCAATAGCGAATCGATTCGGATGACAAATCCAACTTTCTGCTTCATCCGAATCGATTCGGCCTTAACCCGAATCGATTCGGGTTTCCAGACCTGTAGGATTACCCCTAAGCGAATCGATTCTCCCTAGGGCCGAATCGATTCGCCCCTGCGAATTTACCAAGTATGGCTATGGAGTATTGGACACCTAAATTTCCCCAACTCCAATCAACCCAATCCAAGATCATTTATTGCCACCAACTGATTATTAATGCATCAAACAACAATGATTTACACCAATACCCATCCAAATCAACCTCCAAGGATTCAAAACCCATAAATTCATAAAAACCCTAACTTTGTTAAACCAACTAATACAAACTATCAATACTAATTATTCATCTTAAATCACATATTAGCAAGTAGAAAACTTGCCTTCAGCTTGAAAATTCAGATTTGAGGAAGATGAATGCAAGATCAATCTCCAAATCTTCAATCTCTCTCTTTCTCCACAAGTTCTCTTCTTCTCTCTCTCTCACTCTAGGTTTAATAAATGCACTAAGAGAAATAAATGAAAGGCAAGACACAAATCGTGGCTTAAGTAAAAATTCTAACTTAAATGATTTATACCGCCATAAAATAACTCGCAACTACACATATAATCCATAACCAGTCAAAAGTGCTCGAAACACAAAAATACAATATGGCACTTATTTCGACTATCTCGCACATTTCGGGACTAACTACACCTTCCAAATTATCATTTGGAAATATTATAACTCATTTCAAATTCCGGTTTCATTTTAAACCATAATGTCATTTAAATCTTATGACACAATAAAACACAATATGGCGCTATTTACCTACAAATAAGGTAAATATGCAACATTTTAGTAAATATTAACTTTTATCTCATTAAATTAATACTTACTCCATATTCCAACATTTATATAACTACATCACACAGTAAGAAAATATAAAATTGGTCCTCAAAAGCTAGGGTTGTTACATACTCCCCCCCTTATGAGGGAATTTTACCCCCAAAATTCTGGCGTACCTTGTATAAAGAGATGCGGATACTTTTCCCGCATATCATCCTCATGTTCCCATGTTGATTCCTTGGCATTGTGATGACTCCGTTGGACTCGCACTAAGGGCAACACTCGAGACCTCAACCTACGCTTCCATGCTCTAAAATAGCAACCGGTTGTTCTTCATATGAAATGTCGTGTTGCAAGTCAATATCCTCAAAAGGGATATGCCAAAGGGCACCTTCACACCTCTTATACTTCTTCAAAGAGGAGACATGGAACACATCGTGGATTTGTTGTAAAGGTTACGGTAAGGCAAGTTGATACGCCACTAGGCCTACCTTAGCAATAATGGGGAAAGGTCCAACAAAACGCAGTGCAAGCTTCCCTTTCTTTCTGAAACGATTTATACCTTTCATTGGTGACACTCTCACCAAGACTTGGTCCCCAATCTCCAACTCCATGTGCCTTATATTTTCATCGTCATAACTCTTTTGGCGATCTTGAGTTATCCGAATGCGACTCTGAATGAGTTCAATCTTGGAAGAAGTAAGGAATTTATTGTCCAAGGAATTTATTGTCCCCCACTTCCAACCAACAAGTGGGTGATCTACAAGGCCGACCATAAAGTGCTTCATAGGGTGCCATTCCAATAGTAAATTGGTACTAATTATTATAAGAAAAATCGACCAAAGGAAGATATTATTCCTAACCACCCTTGAAATCAAGCATAAACATATGGATCATATCCTCCAACATTTGGTTTACTCGTTCAGTCTGGCCATTTGTTTGAGGATGATAAGAAGTGCTTAACTTCAATTCAGTTCCCATAGCCTCTTGGAAACTTTGCCAAAAGTGGGAAACAAAAATATTGTCTCGGTTGGAAACTATATTTAAGGGCACCCCATGGAGTCTAACAACCTTCGCGATGAATAATCGGGCATAGCGAGCAGTGTCATAGTCGGTACGCACGGGTAGGAAGTGTGCCGACTTAGTCAAGCGGTCGACAATCACCCAAATAGAATCAGAACCACTCTGTGACCTTGGGAAGCCTATAATAAAGTCCATAGACATGCTCTCCCACTTCCACACTGGAATCTCCAACGATTGCAACAATCCTGTCGGTCGCTGATGATTTATCTTGACTAATTGACAAGTAGTGCATTGGGATATGAACTCAGAAATATCCCACTTCATGCCTGGCCACCAATACTGATGGTGCATGTCTTGATACATCTTATTTCCACCAGGATGTACCGTAAATTTAGACCCGTGAGATTCTTTCGCCACGGCCCGTCTCAAATCCCCCTCCTCTGGGACAATGAGTCTCTCGTGAAAATGTAATCCACCCTCTGAACTTATCGAGTAGGATTCTGCTCCCTCGGACTGTAATCGGCGTATATGGTCCTAACAACCTTTATCCCTTCCTTGGGCTTCTACAACCCTTGCCACAATTGTAGGCGTAACGGTCATCACCGACATGAACGCTCTCGCCACCGCATCATCTCGACTGAGCTCTTTCCATTTAGCTTTCCATACATCAACTAACTCTCCCTCGGGATTTCTACTCAAAGCATCTGCTACTACATTCGCCTTGTCCGGATGATAGTGGATGTTAAATTGATAGTCTTTCACAAAATCCAACCACCGGCATTGTCGCATATTTAAATCTTTCTGTGAAAATAAATATTGCAGTGATTTATGGTCCGTGAAAAGACTAAATTTCTCCCCTAGGAGATAGTGCCTCCAAATATTCAAGGCAAAGATAACTGCGGAAAGTTCTAAGTCATGCACTGGATAATTCCTTTCATGGGGCTTTAGCTTGCGGGAAGCATAAGCAATATCCCTTCGCTCTTGTTGAAGTACACCTCCTAATCCTTGTAGAGATGCATCAGTAAAGACTAGATATTCCAACCCCGACTTTGGCAATGCAAGGACTGGAGCCAAAGTCAACCTATCTTTGAGCTTGTCAAACGCAACCTTACAAGAGTTATCCCAAACAAATCTCACCCCTTTCCGGGTCAAATTTATCAAAGGGCTTGCAATTTTAGAGAAACAATTGATAAACCGATGGTAAAAACCCGCCAAACCCAGAAGACTACGAATCTCGATAGGTGTCATGGGCTGACCCCACTCCCTCACCGTAACCACCTTGCTCGGATCCACCGATATACACTGGGATGTCACAATATGTCCCAAAAACTGTACCTCGTGCAACCAAAAGCTGCACTTCTTGAACATAGCATACAATTGGTGATCCCTCAACCTTTGTAGGACCAACCTCAAATGAATAGCATGATCAGATTCCGTTCGAGAATAGACTAGGATGTCATTGATGAATACAATAACAAATTGGTCCAGGAAGTCCCAAAATACCCTATTCATGATATCCATAAATACGGTGGGGGCATTGGTTAGCACAAAGGGCATAACCAGAAATTCATAGGATCCATATCTCATCAGAAAAGCGGTCTTGGATACATCCTGCTCTCGTATCCTCAACTGGTGATACCCTGTCCTTAAATCGATTTTAAAGAAGTATGAGGCTCCCCTAAGTTGGTCAAACAAATCATCGATGCGAGGCAAAGGGCATTTGTTCCGGATTGTGACTTTATTCAACTCTCTATAGTCAACACATAACCGGAGAGAACTGTCACTTTTCTTCACAAACAACACCGGAGCACCCCATGGCGACGTACTTCGCCTAATGAATTCCTGCTCCAACAACTGATGAATTTGATCTCTTAACTCCCTCATTTCCACTGGAGCCATGCGATATGTAGCTCTCACAATCGTTCTAGTTCCCAGCACTAAATCGATCACAAACTCAATCTCCCGACTTGGAGGCAAACCCGGTATTTCCCAAAAAACATCCTCAAAATCTCGAACAACCAGAATAGAATCCAAGGGAACAACTACATCCCGATAAGTCTCCTCTGCGATACAATACAAATAAGTACTAGTACCTCCTTTTAAATGAGGCATAACTACTAAGAACATTTCTTGTCCCGGAACGATAAAAACTATACTCTTCCCGTAACAATTAACTATTGCATGATACTTCACTAGCCAATCCATACCCAATATCACATCATACCCGACCATGTCTAAGACGAGAAAATCGGCCTCAAAGCACAAATTACCAAGAATAATTCCTATTTGTTTACAAATAAAGAAAATGAGTGAACCATCACCCATAGAGGACTCAACGCTAATGAAAGTACTCTCAACAGATTTTATCAACTCTGTAGACTGAGCAAAACTTCTAGAAATGAATGAATGTGTTGCACCTGTATCAAATAAAATGCGACCCATGTGCCCCTGAATAAGGAACTTACCCTCAATCGCTGACGGTGCTGGCAGAGCAGGAGGATGCATAACATCCTGGATATGATAAACTCTCCCATATTGTAGTTTACCTTGTTACGGAGGAACAATTGGATTTGGTTCCTGTGGCAAAAACTGAACATGTGGCTGTTGAGGGACTCTAGGAAGCTGACCCCCAACCAACTGAGGACACTCCTTCTTGTAATGACCCACCTCTCCGCATTGGAAACACCGACCCGCCATATTCTCCGTATTTCGGCCCTGATTATTTCTAAACTGGTTGACACCTTGGCCCGGATGGCCCCTACCAGTTGACCACCCCGACATATTTGTTGTTGTGGAACACCCTGACCATGCCGATTATTATTGCCACCCGAATTGAACCCACCAAAATGTTACCTTTTTGACAAGTCCTCTTACTGGGGATCCCTTTCTTTCTGCTTGTTACCCAAAGATTAGGACGGGGGAAAGGCTCTTACTCTAGTTTAGTACCCCCAAGCTTTCCTGCTTGTCCCACTACTGTAGCTTTCTTGACACTCTGCATATATAATCGATGCTCTTGAAAATGGAGCAAAGCCGCATTCATTACCTCACCAAAAGTTTGCAAAGCTGGATTACCCAGCAAATGTTGTCGGGTTCTCCAGTTCAATCCTCCCATGAACTTTGAAACCTTCTTCTCTTCTGGTGTTACTTCATCCGATACAAAACTTGCCAACCAGGTGAACTCCTCTTCATATTCTGCAATAGACCGTTCTCCCTGTACCACATCCTGAAGTCTCCTTCTCATCTCCCTTTGAACTGCTGGAGGGAAGTACTTTTGGTCAAACAAGACCCAGAAATCAGTGATCGTCATGGTATCTCTCTGTTCTAGTGTAGTCATCGACTCCCACCAATGCAATGCGGCCCCAACAAGTTTAAAAGTAGCAAGGACTTATGTCTTCTCCTCACTACATTCCACCATTCGTAGATGGAATTACATATCCTTCTTCCATTGATTTGCTCTAATAACGTCAGAACCTCCATCAAATTCCGGGGGATGGCCCTTTAAAAAGGACTCTCTAACTCTCTCCCTCGGAGAAGGTCCCGTAGGAGCTTGTGCATCCTGCCCTCGTTGTTGAGCTTGTGGCATTTGCTGAGCAACTGCATTCGTAGCCGCATTAACCGATTGGGCCACGATATTTGCTACATCAACAACATTTATTGTTCCTTGTGGCGGCGGGGGAGGACCAACATCTTCCTCTACAACTCTATTACGTCTTGCTGGGCGACCTCTCTTAGGCGGCATCTGAGATGAAGAAATAATAGAGTTAGAATACTATTCAAAAGAATCTATCTTGCAGAAGATTGTAAATATAAGTAACAAAGCAGTCCTAACATTAGGCTCTATATCAAAGAACGCTACGATAGAACGGGACAAGTCCGCATAGATCTTAAAGATTCTACAACCTGATGCTCTGAGACCATCTGTGACAACCCATGATCCGAAATAAGGGGTGGCCAGCTCGATACTGCAATAAAACAGAATCATAGATGGAAATCATTCTCAGCATCACAACGATAAAATAAGTATACGGGAAAACCTCCCTTTAATTCAAAAAACGGGTTGCCAAAAAAAATTTAATTTAGTTTTACTACAAGTTAAGAAAATAATTTAAACAACCCAATCTGAAGAGAAAGTGGAATTCCAAAAGATCTTATATTACATCCATAACAAATATACAATAAATGGGTCGAATATGCTGCCGGTCAACAGTTACATACAACGTATTTCCACAGTTCAATAAGTTACATTATACATTCATTAAACAATTACAAAAGTTTGGACCACTTGCCCGAGTGAAAGACCCGATCATATCTAGAATACAAAAATGAAGGCGTCTAACAACACATCCTGTAATATCCGCAAAATCTTACACCTCCTCTAAAGCATAGGAGTAGGAATATCAAAACGGTCGCCCTTGTGACAGAGCACCTAAGCGGATACAAATTCATACACAATAAGGAAAATGAACGGGTCAGGGCCCGATTTTATATGATTACCAGATGAATAAGAAGCATGATTGGTATGAACAGTTAATCATGAATGATGAAGATGAGAATCTATCAACATAATGTTAATCATAAGAAAAAAATTTAAATGATTATAGATTTCATTCAATTAAGCGAGAAAATATAATTAAACCTCATTAATTAAAAGTCTACATCATTATTCATTATTTCATTTCAATTTTCGTTCCTTAACAATAATATAATTACCATTATATGCACTTATGGCATTTCAAATATTTCAATTCCCACTTGAATTCAGAATGGTTATTTTCTTATACATATAACGAGTTTAAGACCGCCCCTCCGAGTTTCCCCACTGGGCGCGCCCCTAAATGACTATCATCTTCCAGGGCCTATCAAACAAGGTAACCTGGGCACCTAACGCACGTCGGGAAGTGTCCATATGCCTGCGAGTGAGCCATAACCACACTCGAAATTACCTCACTAGCGCAAAATAAAACAAATAACAATCCCGCATATGGCCGAGGACTATAGTCTCCCTGCATTCATTAGTCAGGGGACATCACCTCATGCACGAGCTTCCCCTATGATAGCATTTAGAGAGGTGTGTTTAAGTAAATTAGCATTTACCATTTAAATCTCATTTTCATTTTCATTTTCGTTATCCATATGTATGTTTCATTTTATTCGAAACCATCATCATTGAATATTCTCATTAATATTCATCCCATTTTAAGTCCCGAATTATTCTCCAAGTGATCACAATAATTCTACAAGTCCCATGGTTTTATGTACCTCCAATGAGCCCCTAAAGTCTCCAAGTATGGGCTTACAACTCCTAAACTCCTAACAATGTGCTAAAGGAAAGAAATGCCCTAACCTCAATTTGTACACCTCAGGAATAAGCCCCGTTTAACCCATTCCTAACGTAGGGTAATGACTCAACTAACCTAAAAATCTAGGACTCTAAGTTTACTTCATACAAGAAGGTTCGAAGGTCCTAAACCTAAAGAAAAGGGGTAAAAAGTGAGTTAGAAAAACAACTAAAAAACAACCTGATTCTGAATCGATTCGCCCTAGGGCCGAATCGATTCGCCCCAGGCAGCGAATCCATTCGCCCAAAAGTGAATCGATTCGGATGACAAATTCAACTTTCTTCTTCAGCCAAATCGATTCGGCCTTAACCCGAATCGATTCGGGTTTCCAGACCTGTAGGATTACCCCTAAGTGAATCGATTCGCCCTACGACCGAATCGATTCACCCCTGTGAATTTTCCAAGTTTGGCTATGTAGTCTTGGACTCCTAAATTTCCCCAACTCCAGTCAAGCCAAACCAAGATAATTTATTTCCACCAACTCATTATTAATGAATCAAACAACAATGATTTACACCAATACCTATCCAAATCAACCTCCAAGGATTCAAAACCCATAAATTCATAAAAACCCTAACTTTGTTAAACCAACTAATACACAACTATCAATACTAATTATTCATCTTAAATCACATATTAGCAAGTAGAAAACTTTCCTTCAGCTTGAAAATTCAAATTTAAGGAAGATGAATGTAAGATTAATCTCCAAATCTTCAATCTCTCTCTTTCTCCACAAGTTCTCTTCTTCTCTCTCTCACTCTAGGTTTAATAAATGCACTAAGAGAAATAAATGAAAGGCAAGACACAAATTGTGCCTTAAGTATAAATTCCAACTTAAATGATTTATACCGCAATAAAATAACTCGTAACTACACATATAAGCCATAACCAGTCAAAAGTGCTCGAAACACAAAAATACAATATGACACTTATTTTGACTATCTCGCACATTTTGGGACTAACTACCCCTTCCAAATTATCATTTGGAAATCTTATAACTCATTTCAAATTCCGGTTTCGTTTTAAACCATAATGTCATTTAAATCTTATGACACAATAAAACACAATATGGTGATATTTACCTACATATAAGGTAAATATGCAACATTTTAGTAAATATTAACTTTTATCTCATTAAATTAATACTTACTCCATATTCCAATATTTTATATAACTACATCACACAGTAAGCAAATATAAAATAGGTCTTCAAAAGCGAGGGTTGTTACAATTATAAGAGAAATCTGCATTGAATATCTGTAGATACCCACAAGAACACGCAATTCTGAATTAGCAATGGAACTCTGCAGCAACTCCACAAGACAGCAACTATCACCCACAAGTACTCCTAAAGACATGCAGTCGTCATCCCAACACCTCCCTCGAGTGGCACCTAGATCAGCAGTAAGAAATCTTCCCCACAAGAGAAACTATAGCAAAGACATATCTTGGGTTACAAAACAATTCACTAAACTATTGGAATTTTTGTGAATTGAAAATTAAAAGATTGAACCTTAAGTTGATGAAAACACAAGTGTTTTGCTATTTTACAGTTTTCGCAAAATGAAAAATGCCAGGTTTTCTGAAGAAACAATGACTCATTTAACATGCTTTATATAAAAAATTGAGTGCACATATCTCTCAAACTAAGTCAATATGTCGCTCGAACGAAGCTAAATCTCGCTCGAACGGATTCACGCGACATGCCAATATCGTTTGAACAGCATAGCATTATATCTCGAATGATCGGAGCGTCAAAATTTCTTCGCCTCAACACTTAGAAAAAATTCCATTTGACCAAAAATAATGCCTCATCTGATTAAAAACAGTTTAAAAAAAATTCCAACACTTAGAAAAATTATCCCAATATTTTAAATGAACTGTAAAGGGACTTAAACACAACCTTACCAAAATTAATATCGCGAGACTTTTCTATTGAACAACGTTGATATTCGGATCCATCTCAACAAAATTAATCTCGTAGAGACTTTTCTATTGAAGAACGTTGATATTCGGATCCGTCTCGATGCATGATTGGTCTTGAATAAATCTTCAACGGTTGTAGCGATATACGACATATACTAATGTAAACCACGACTAATAAAATATGTCCTTACAAATCTCCCCTATGTCTATGCCGGTACAAACTTAAAACATACAAATTATCAAATCAAATGTCCTATACAAATATAATACCCTCCCATGATCCTAAAAATGAAAAGGTACTAAAAATATTAAGACTTGCATTTTTAAACTTTCTTCAAAATCTTCAACTCTTCTTTGTCATCATCAGGGTGTGCAAAACTTGATCTTCAATTTTGTTCCTACACACATTAGACAAAGCAAATACCTTCGTGACGTATCGATCTTAAAATGAGCTATATATAAACAAATATCGAATCTCAATACTCCCCCATAATATCATAATTCGTTCTCCCCCTTTTTATTTGTCCGAAATAGATAAGTGAAAGAAGAAACAAAAATAAACATGAAGTGTCATGACAAGCAAAGCAAACAACTATGATCATCAAGCATAAACTCTAAAGCTTCCACCAACTATTTTTATTTTTCAATTTTTTCAAAAAAAAATGAAAAATAATTTTTCAAAAATCACACACCATGAATTTACACTAAGATAATCAAACCGTGGAAACGGAATGAATGGGAGTGAACAAATTCGATAGGAAAATCAATGCAATCAAACATAATATATGTGCATAATGAATAGGGATACTTCTAACGAATGAACTCAAAATCGCCCATAGGTGTCAAAAATGTGAATTGTATGACATCGGCTCAATCTAATTGACACATAAAAGTCTAAAATGATTTCCACACCAATAACATCTAAAACTATGTAATGCTTTTTCAAGACTTTTTCTGGACATGCAAACCCATTGATTACTTTTTCCATCTGAATACCCTCATAAATAATAATGCATTTATTTTTTTCTCGAGGTGGTCTATTTTTCTCTCCTTAGATAATTCTATTAGACCCATTTTTCGCATATATATCTTTTTATTGCCTTAATTTTTTGGGGGATCTTTTCAAACGGTCGCTTTTACGATGAGTTAATTTTGTACTCTCGTAGCCCTTTCCCATGTTCACTCATCATTTTTTCATATTAAACAAATTCCTCATGGGCAACGGTTATTACATGCACTACTTTCATTGTCGAGTTTTATCACATTTGATTCAATTTAAAGACAAGATTTAGATGGAAATACTTCGACCAACATGTGATATATATATATATATATATATATATATATATATATATATATATATATATATATATATATATATATATATATATATATATATATATATATATTTTTTAGAACTAAAATGCTTTATTAAAAAGGAGTGAAGAAAAGCCCTTCATTAATAGATTACGAGGCAGAGATGGAAAAATATGAAATAAATTCTAACAAGTATCTAGATTTAGAGCCTTTGTTAGGACGAGCTTTAAAGGAAATTCTGACATCTTCATGGACAAGATCAATAATTTTTGAAGCCTTCATGAGTTCCCCTTCATATTCCATTTTTTTTCGAGCACATCAAATTCTCCAGCAAATGTAACAAGGTACCATAATAGAGAGTAGAGATTTAATGTTTTTTCCTCTTGAATTTAACCACCAAGACATAAGAAGTCTTTTAAGAGAGGAAAAATTAAATCTATAATCCATAATGCCTGAGAAATGGTTCCATACATGTTGAGCAATGGTACTTGATCCGAATAAGTGATCAAAATATTCTTCTACATGAGTATAGCAGCATGTGTATTTTGAAGGTAAGAGGATATTATTTTTTTTCAATTTTAAATCTAAAGGAAAAGCCTGTTGAAGAAGTCTCCATATAAAGAAAGAAACTTGTGGAAGAATTCTTTGATTCCAAATGACTGAGAAGGAGAAAAGAGTACAATCCCTGTAACGAATAAGGTCCCATGCTGATTTTAAAGGGAACTTGCCATCCGAGTTTAATTTCCACATAGCTAGATTGTTGTCTTCTACATTATCGTGGCAACTTTCCCAACATTTTTGCATTCTCCACCAAGTTGAACTTGAGTAAGATGGTAAACCATAGAACTCAGAATCAGCAAGAAACTTGTATCTTTGCTGCATGTAACTTGACCAAGTACCATTATCTTTATATAATAAAGACCAAAGTTTACATGAATAGGCCTTTATGATGTCTCCGGCTCTTTTAATACCAACACCACCTTCTATATGTGGAAGACAGAGATGTTCCTGTTGGACCCATTTGTGCTTCGGTTTGCCTTCGTCATTTCCCCAGATAAAGTTTGCAAACATCCTTTCAAGCCTCTATATAACAGCTAGAGGAGGATCAAGGACACAAAAGAGATGAAAAGTCATGGACTGTAGAGTTTCACTTAGCTGGACCAGACGACCACTGTGATTGAGCAATTTCCCATACCAAGTACCGATTTTTTACAGCATCATAGCTTCCAGCTTATGAAAATATGTAGCAGACTTCCTACCCATCTACAGCGGTACACTGAGGTATATCAGAGGCAGAGATGATTCCATGAAACTAGTTAAATCCTTAATGATATGACGATGAGTAGAGCCAGTGTTCACCGGACAGATGAAAGCCGATTTCGAACTATTAATCAGTTGACCAACGGTAGCTTCATACTATTATAGGAACTCCATTAAGAAGAGAAGACTTTTTCCCCATTAGTGGAAATTAAGCAGTCATCGACAAAAGAAAGATATGGAATAATTTCACAACCAATAGGATTTGAAATTTTTTCACTTGACCTTACACCATGAGTTGCTGAAGTCCCCTTGAAAGAGTCTCAGTAAAAATAATAAATAGGCTTGGGGAAAGTGGGTCACCTTGACATACCCCACATTTTGATTTGAAAAAACTACAAGCTTTCCCGTTAACACAAATTGATTACCAACAATTCTAAATTTCATGCCAAACGAGATCAATCCATGTTTTTGAGAACCCAAACGCACGAAGAACATTGGTAATACAAATCAATGAGACCCGATCATAAGCTTTGGACATGTCTAATTAATTAGAACATTGGATCCACTTACTTTTTTGTTGAAGTTTGCCATGAGCTCTTTCACCAAAAGCATGTTTTCCATTATGTTGCGATCTTTTGACAAATCCTGCTTGAGAATGAGAGATAATTTTTGGAAGAAAGTTTACAAGGCTATTATTCATGATTTTTGTAATTATCGTATTACAAAAATTACACAAACTAATAGGCCTATAATCTCGATAAAATCTTGGTTTAGGATTTTTTGGAATAAGAATAATATTTGTAGTGGACCAACTTCTTGGAATATCATGACCTCCGAAAAAGGACACAATAGCATTATCAATTTTAATAATGTCCCAACAATGTTGGAAAAACCACCCATTAAAACCATCCAGTCCAGACGCACTATTGTTATCCATTCCAAAAATAGTGTCCTTAATTTCTTCTAAATCTGGAAACCTTGTAAGCATGTCATTATCCTCCTGAGAAATGGTAAAGGAATTGACTTCCAAATGATTAAAGTCCATGGGATAATCTGGGGAATGTGTGAGGATATCTTCAAAATGATTCACTAACTCCTCAATTAACTGTTGATCACTAATTTTACCAGCATCCACTTTTTGAATGCTATGAATAAGGAGTTTCTTTTTTGTCACCTTTGCCATAGTGTGGAAAAAACTGGTATTAAAGTCCCCATCAGTTGCCCATTTTACCCTTGCTTTTTGACGGCAAAATTCCTCATCAATACTCAATTCTTTGTTGAACAATGCTTTTGCTTTGAAAAATTCCATCCTATTCTCTGGGATTGGATCCATATCTTAGGCAATTTTTTTTGAGATAAGCAAGTCTTCTGCTTTTTTCACTCTTTGATGAATATTTTTGAACACTTTTGAATTCCAAGACTTAAGGTCATATTTTAATCGCTTCAGTTTGGATGAAAAAATGTAAAGAGGTTCCCCTACCACTTCTCTATTCCAAGAATCTGAAAAAATTCTAAGAAAGTCATCATGCTTAGTCCAGGCATTAATAAATCTAAAAGCTTTTGGAATACCATCCATTGGCGCTTTAAGACTGAGAATTAAATGAGAACAATCTGAGTTAGTTCGGTATAGGTGTTCTATTTAAGTTTGAAAGCCATTAGTACACCACTGAGGGTTATAAAAAATCCTGTCAAGGTGTGCCAAAATCCGATTAACACCATCTCTATTATTACACCAAGTGAATTGAGATCCTATGTAATCAATCTCAAGAAGCCCAAAATTAGAAATACAGTCATTAAATTCCTCAACCGCCAGATTATTAATACCACATCCCCCCACTTTTTCATCCTGAGATCGAACAACATTAAAATCGCCACCAATAATCCATTGATCTTGAATTGAGTTTGCAAAATTTTCAATATCCACCCATAACGATCTTCTGCCCACCAGTTTGCATTTTGCATGAACACAAGACAGAAAAATTCAATTTGAGTGATTTGGATGATCCACTTTTATAGACATAATTTGATTCCTGTTTTGCACAACATTCATAGACCAATCAAATTTCCAAAGAACCCAAATTTTATTAGTAACATCAACAACACCTCCAAAGAAATTGATCCTTCTACACAGCTTATTTAAAATTTCCAGCACCAATTTTTGGTTACAATAAGAAAATTACGCTGAAATTATGGGACTTAATCAATTTTTTGAGCCGACGAATAGATGGAGTATTCCCCACCCCTCAAATATTCCAAAAAAGGAAACTAATCATTTAAAACATGTGCAATAGTATGTGATGGATTACCATTGGACCTGGTAGAGTATTCCCTCATTTGAACCCATCATTTCCTGGGGTGATTTGAAATGGAAACTGGCATCTTACCCACTTTAAAAACTTTTTTAAATTTGGAACCCACATCCTCTGAAAATTCTTCCTTCTGTTTTTTATTAGGAGTTAAAACCCCCAACACTTCACTGTCAGAAGCCCAGACGGGTTTACATTCATTTGCAGCCTCTTTGTGTTTTGTTTTAGGTCTTGGAGACACATTGACGTTCAAAAGAATAGAGGGGTCATGTGGTACAATCCTAAGTTTAGGGAATTCATCCATAACAAAACCTATGCATTCTCCGTCTTCAACAGAGTCTATATGTGGGTCAAAATTAGGTGATCGGTCTATTACAGTACTAGGAATCAACGACTCATAATTTATATCAACTGTACCATCTAACAACAGCTAAAATCTATTGGAGCAAGTGATGACTGGAGGTTTAGAAATAGGTACAGGTTGAATAGGATTACGGTCAGAGCTTGTGTATGGGATAAGAGTTAAGGCTTTAAAGGACTAAGATTCAAACATATAGGTGGTAATCTCAAAATACATCTTAATGACTCCAAACATTATAAAGCACAAGAAGGAAATGATGATGCATATCAAAATACTATCAAATAGTCACATGGATATGGAATGAAATTGTGACTTAGTCATCCTAAATGTCCATCCATACACGGTGTAAAATCATTTTGTCTTTTTTAAAAATTTTATCCAAATAAAATATTTTTGGCTTTTTAAATTTTTTTCCAAAAATATAAAATCTTTTGTATTTTTTAAAAAAATTTCAAAAAAAAATCTAATACAAAAAGTACACAAGTCATGACACTAGCAAGCATATATCATGAAGCACAACTAGCGTATGATAAACAAACCATGCAAGAAATCATCGATATGAAATAGCATGTGATGCATCATGTGCATGAATGTGAGACTCAACCAATCTAGCATTTGGTGTCTCCAAAAGTGATTTTCTAACCCAAACCAATGTGTACCTAACTCGAGGGGTTATGGAAACCGACAGGACATTATCCTTAAACTTTCTAGGACCTCTTCCAAGATCAAAATAAAAACGCCCAAGGGGACCTTTCCTACCACAGTGTGAACATGTGAAAACAGGTGGAACGACACCTATGGGTTGACCCTCTAAAACAAATAATGGTCTTGTATTTTACAACACAAGCATTAGAACACGACGAGCCACTACCATTTCTAACAACACTACTCGAGTGTGTCAAATCATTTTTTAACTCCAAAATTTTTTACTCAAGCAAATAATTAGACTCTTCAAATTTTAGGGACTTCTTTTCTTAATTTTCAATTATTCCAAGACGGTTATCACGTTCTCCCTTAAAATATGAGTAATGACAATGTTCGTCACAATTTAGTATGGCTACAAGTCATCGAAGGATTGAGAAGCTTACATATACAAGAGACAAATTCGAATTACATGAAGACTTCAACATTCAAGCCCAACAAAGATGAATTTGGTAAAATATGTTTAATTTTCATTTACATTTCACATTCAAAGTGTTGGGATATTTTTATAAAAGTTAAAATGATTTTTGAAATGTTTTTAATTTTTTTTCAAAAACATTTTATCATAAAAGGTTTTTAGATAAATCTTTCTGATCTCGTGAACAGTTTTAAGTTTTAAGGTTTCCAAAATATTTAAAAGACTGAAGTTTTTTCGGACACGTGTATGATGTAATTCGAATGACATCGTACCTGGTTCGAATGAGATCGTATCTCGCTCAAACGACATCGTATGTCGTTCGAATGAGATATGTTCGAAGGAGATGTGTTTTAAGGTGAGGCGTCACCGACTTGATTTTTATTATAAATAAGGGTGTCAGGCTTCTAATTTTCTTGTGGACCAACATTGGTTTTAAACAGAACACGATTTTGAGTGTTTTGGTTTATTCTCCAGCCCTTTTAGGGTTCATAACTTTTACTTTACAATTCACAATCCCAATTGCTTTTGAGTGAGTTGTTTTTGTGGAACCCAAAATAAAGTTTGTTATTGTTCATACTTTGTGGGGAGATCTCTACAATCGAGGGTTGCATGCTATTGTGCAGTGAGTCTCGACGGAGTTTTGTGACTATGTGTCGTTAAGGAGTGTTCCGGTGTTCCTGTATTAGAGACTGCACTGCGATTCATGTAGGTTCGCTAATTGTGGACTTATTGCTAAAGACATCGATCGACGCCTGTGGGTATTAGGGTGCCAAAATATATTTCATTATAACCATGTAAGTTGCGATTTAAAATTATAATGAAATAAAAAGGTTTTTCCCTGAGGGGATTTTTCATAATCTTTGTGTCACATATTTTATTTATGTTGGTTTGACACTGCATGCATGTTTCTATTTAAGATTAAGGGTTGAATTGATTTGATTCATAAATTGACTCAAATTAAATAAGTTTATGATTGAAATTTGCCCATCTATTCGAATAGGTATCACGCATATGCATTCTCAATATGCACACTCAAATTCATTGATTAAAATATTTTTATCATCTTTGGCACAAACACAAACCCTAGAATTTTTAAAGTCCTCCAATTATTTTTCTAAAAATAGGAATCTATCATCACTCTCCTTTTTGGACAATTATAAATTTCTAAAGTCATGGTTTAAGGAAAAAAATTTCTCACGATAAAAATCTCTTTAATTTTGAACCGATTGTGAAAGATCCTTGGAGGATTCAAAACGGCAATTTTCTATTTTCAAAACTTTAATTCTTTTCGCAAACGTGAAATTCAAACTATTTAAATCATCAAAACTATGATTTGTGCCATTAAAGAGGGACATCCGATTATATAAGTGTTCATTCAGAAACATTGTGATATTTCAAAATTAGATTTTTCAAAAAAAATCAATATCAATTTTTTTTACGCAAAATAGGATCCATCGCTAAATTAGAGAAACCTGCTCTAATACCAATTTGAGAAGTGGTGATCGCTTAAATAATCTTTGATACCAATTTGTGAACGTTGCTGTGATATTGATTAAATCGAATTCGCAAATTCCAATAGTAAACTTATTTAATTAGAGTCCATTTTTAAACCAAATTAACTCATCCCTAAAACATACATCTATGTGGGTAAAATCAAACCATCATAAATAATTTCTGACACACGGATTTCAGGAAAAAAAACAAACGGAAAAACCTTTTTATTTCACTTAATAATACTCAAAAGATTACAAGTGAAATATGTAATGAATATCTGTAGATACCCACAAGAACACACAATTTTAAATCAGCAATGGAATTCTACAACAAGTCCATAAGAAAGCAAGGATCACCCACGAGTACTCCCAAAGACTCGCAACCGCCAGCCCTGCACCTCCCCCAAGTGGCACCAATATCAGCAGTAGGAAATCTTCCCTACAAGAGAAACTATAGCTAAGATGTATCTTGGGTTCCAAAATAATTCACTAAAATATTAGGATTTTTGTGAATTAAAAAACAAAGGATTGAACCCTAAATCGAAGAAGACAAAAGTTTTTTGTTGTTTTGCAGTTTTTGCAGAATAAAAAACGTCAGGTTTTTTTAAGAAACAATTGCTCATTTAACACGCTATGTATAAAAATTGAGTCAGCAGAACGCTCAAACGAAATTAACATGTTGCTCGAACGAAGATAAATCTCGCTCGAACGGCTTCGCGCGACATGCCAGTGTCATTTGAACATCATGGCATTGTCTCTGTAATGATCGAAGCGTCAAAATTTCTTCACCTCAACACTAAGAAAAAATTCCATTTAACGAAAAACAATGCCTCAACTGATTAAAAACAGATTAAAAAAATTCCAACACTTAGAAAAATTATCCCAATATTTTAAATGAACCGTAAAGGGACTTAAACACAACCTTACCAAAATTAATCTTGCAGAGGCTTTTCTGTTGAAGAATGATGATATTCAGATTCATCTCAACAAAATTAATCTCGTAGAAGCTTTTATATTGAAGAACGTTGATATTCAGATCCGTCTCGATGCATGATTGGTCTTGAATATACGACATATACTAATGTAAACCAGAACTAATAAAATATGTCCTTACATCATCAGTACAATTTTTACGGTGTTTCTCGACTTTGTTATACTTAGAATTCTTCAATTTCTTATAATCATCTTTAAGCTTATCTTTATAAAACTTAAGAAATTTTCTAAACTTCCTAGCGAACATAGCCATATCATCGGAGTCGATGTTAAACTCATCATTTGAAAAATGTGTTTCCTCCTTTTGGGATTTCAAAGCTATGCCCTTATCCTTCTTTTTCGTATCCTTGGAGGTAAACATATCAAGTTCATAAACTTGTATGTCACCTACAAGCTCTTCAAGTTTCGTAGAGTTTAAAGTGCCTAAAGAATTTAAAATGGTCACTTTTAGATTAAACCTTTTGGGTAATGGCCTCAAACTTTTCTTTATGACGCGATTGTTGGGTATATTTTCTCTTAAATTAAAAAACGAATTCACAATATCGGACAATCTAGCATAGAACTGATCAATAGACTCATTTTCTAACATTTTAATGGGTTTGAATTGAGTGGTAAGGTTTTGGAGTTTAGATTTCCCGCTCTATTATCACTTGACAAGGATGAAAAATACCAATTTTTAAATTCAAAAGCGATGGTTCACCAATATTTTTATATTTTTAAAAATTTATTTCAAGAACTAAATTTTCACTTTTTAAGCACAAGCACAACTTCAATTCAAGTTATAAATTATGCAAAACAACCTAAACATGAATTTTGTCAAAATATAAAAACCGACTTGAATTAAATTAAACTAAAAATGACCTGATTTAAATTAGCACCAAATTACATGATTGTTGTGATTAAATCGATTTTTATCTTTTTAAACCTAAGCACACATTTAGTGGATAAATTACAAGATAAAAATAAACACAACTACAACACCACGATGTACGAGTAAAACCCACAATGGGAAAAATCTCAGATGACCTAGCCACAAGTCCACTAAGTACGAAGTTACAAAGGATATGAAATAATACTTACATAAGATTCGATGCCCTCAACAACCTTTGTGTGTGTGCATATGTGTGTGTGATAGAATGGCATTGTAAAAAGTGTGTGTGAATTATTGCATGGATTGATCATAACGAGTAAATAGACGATTCGATGTGCCCCACCTTATAACTTGAATTGCATTGGTAGTGATATTGAATTTGAATTTAATTCAAATTGAAATTCAATTTTGGTATAAATTGTTATAAATTGAAATTGAATTTGAATTGGTATTGATATTGGTATAAATTGAAATTGGTATTGATATTGGAATAAGTTTTAGTTCTTATGCATACTTTAAGTTAAATGAAACATACTTTAAATTACATAATTAAATGAAATCTCTCAAATTGTGATTAGACTTAATTAAATGAATCATACTTTAAATTACATATAGTGAGCATAGATACTAGCCTTATAGTTCTTATGCATATGCCTTCAATAGCCCTTAGACCCGTTCGAGAGTCATTACCCTTGTAATGAGATCTCTCAAATTGTCTCGTTTCGACAGTTTGGGACTGAATAGTTTGTGTATAATAATATTCTTAGTGGTTTAAAATTGTTACTTTTCGGGGAAGTTCTATTGTCATATCTTAATGTTCTCTGGGTAAATACTAGATGATGCGATGTTAAGTGTTATTTCAATTGATAAATTGAAATAACACTCACACTTGCGAATATATGTCGTGTTTCTGTAAAACTATGGGGCTATGTTGCTGAATGTTTCTCATATTTGAACAATGTGCATGAGTTGCTAAGTATATTACTGAAATATGTGGTCTTGAATGGGATAGGACCACTCACCCTTTAGAGGAGATGGAGGAAATATGAAATAATATTATTGATTGAATTTTGATTTATATTTCAAATTAAAATTGAATTTGAATCTGAATGCACGAATAAATTTACATTAAGTCAACTTCTTTCTTTTTAATTTGCATTCAACTTCATTCATTATGGTTTGTATTTATATTTATAAGAAACTAACACTTATTTTCTTTTTTGATTTGTATTTGTTTTACAGGAACAATTCGGCCTATCCCAACATGTCCGCGACTCCACATTAGAACAATTGAGGGATATATATAAGATGTAGAAGAAGAAAATGTGGGTACGGTACGGTGGGAAGACCCGAGAGTCCATTCTGAAAGTATGTCATACTGTCCCCTCGAAGGAGCCAATGTCATTGGAGCAGTGGCAAAAGTTTGTCGACAATGAGATTGATGAGTGAAAATTTCCATCTCTCCAATCGAGGAGGGAAAATCGGGCAAAAAAGTTGGAGGTGCACTACTCCATGCAGACAGTTTACCCCCAGGTGGAGCACAGGATGGTAAGTTTTTATTTTTCTTTAATTTTAGTTTTATGTTATTCTAATTTATAATTTCTTTGGATTACTTACTAATTCTGCATCACTTTATTTTAAGAGAGAGGGAGTGGCCCTGGGTGTAGGCCACATAGGCTCAATGCCTATATTTCAATTGAGATGAAGAAGGTAAAGGACAAGGAGGTGGCCTCAAGCACCGCAACCACGATTGTAAGTTATAAATGTTTTATTAACTAATCGTGTAGATTTTGAAAAGGCGATATATTTTCTCAATCAATGCTCTAATACCACTTGTTGGAACAATAGGCCCCCAATTTTAAAATCTTCTTACTACAAAAAGAGTAATTTCCTTTTATGATATTTGAAAGCGAAAGATGATGGTTCAATTAAAACAAATTAACAAATTTTAATTTCTTTTTCGAATTAAAATTAAATAGAGTGAAATATGATGAAACACACACAATTTAAATTTCATTTAAACCAAATTAATCCAAGTCCTAGAAAATTTGTCTAAATCATATTTCTTAATTTTCCCAAATTAGGCCAAACCAATTTTACCAAATTAAATTAGTGATTTGAATTAACTACAAATTACCCAATATTTAATTAGCACCAAATTAAAACAAGTAGTGATTAAACCCAATTTTACCTTTTTACCTAAGCATGCATTCTAGGTGATATAGAAAGATAAAATTAAATAATGAATCACTACGCCGCGGTGTACAAGGAAAAACCCACAACGGGAAAAAACCTCAGACGGCCCTAGCCTTAAATCCACTAAGTATGGTTTTACAAATACAAGACAGTAAGACTTACAACACTCGACTCGATCCCTCTCAAGCCCCGACGCTTCTTCTTGTATACACCTCTGCCTAGTAAATAACCAAGGAGATCCACTGCGGTCTCGAAATCCACTGATCGGACTTTATATGGTCACCGTCACCCAAACAAGGAGCCTTTCTCCATGTGGGTATATCAACGCAAACGTCTTCTTCTTTGTGGGATGTAGAAGCAAACCCAAATGAACTCTTCAATGGTAGAGTAATACCTGGTGCCAAACACTCCAAGCATATATATATATATATATATATATATATATATATATATATATATATATAAATGGAACTTGGATAAACCATATGGGTGTAAACTATAGCGTTAAATGATTTTTCCTTGAAAAACATGGACACTCAAAACATGAACTTTTTCTTTTTCAATTTTGCTGTCAAACCCTCTCTTGGAGATGGAATGATATGAAAAAGTTAAGTTCGAAAACTTGGTTCCCGCACTTAAGAAGTTATGTCAAAAGGTAGTGGGAAAGGGAAGTGGGAAACATGGTAAAAACTGCTCAAAACTTCCAAAAAAATTGTTCCCGCCAAAACTCATTCGAAAACGATTTTTTTGTTCGAACGAAGTCTCGTTCGAACGAGACTTCTAACATAGTTCCACTGTGAACTCGTTATAAATCTCATTGGAAATATCATTCAAACATCTTGTTCGTTCGAATGACACTTCGAACGACATTCTAGTGGCCTTTTGGGGAACTCGTTGGAAAACTCGTTCAAACGGCTTATTGTTCGAACGACAAACTCGTCCGAATGACACTTCGAACGAACTTTCAGAAAGTTTGAAAAATTCAATTTTTAGCATCGAAACTTTATATAATTTATATTAAAGTTTTAATAAAATCTTTCTGTAATTAAACAACATTTTTAAATAACCTACACCCAATATAAAATGTTCTAAGCTCCTATATATATATATATATATATATATATATATATATATATATATATATATATATATATTCAAAATGCATTCATACCTTAGGAGCAATGGAACCAATATTGTTGACGTAGAAACGAGGCATATTAAACTCGGCATTTGATGAAGCTTTAATATCTTGGCCGCTACGTCTTCAACAAACACGTCATAGGCTTGAAGGATGATCAATAACTCTATCCTATGACACAAACATTTTTGCTCGGAATTGAGCCAAAACTACAAAGGACTCAATTGGAAATTTGTGTCCTTACAAATCTCCCCCTTTGGCTATTCCGGGACAAAAACAAACAAAAATCCTAAAAGGCCGTCAAGCTCTACTAAACTAATAAAAATGCCCCACCCAAAATAAAATTACAATACTTGACTCAAACAACCCAAGGATTAAAATATTTGTTGGTCAAAGTGGTCGCTTAGAATAATTCCTGCACACTTAAGCAAACTATCAAACGCATAAGGAATATCAAAATATCAAATGCAATTAGAATATGCAATTAAAATAATTACTCCCGCTAAATTAATTCTCCCATTTGTCAAAATAACTACTCAGAAAGACGTCTCCCCCATGATAAATCTTCATAAACTAAGATATGATAACGATAGGATTAGATACCATTTATCCCCCTATCATTCTCCCCCTTTTTGTTCAGGAATAGACAAAGGATAAAACTAATTTAAAAGATGATGCATAAAGTGCTAAGAACATTAAAGTACATAGGCAACAAAATCATAACTAATCCATACAAATGAATACCAACTATAATGCGAAAATAAATGATACCAAATTGATAAGTAAGACTTAAGGCATGTGATATCAAACACACTACGCAACAAACAAGGTACCAATTATGAATTGAAGCATCTATGGACTAGAAAGCAAGGCAAAGACTTAAACAAAATATCATATATATGTATAGACAATAGATACAAGCTAAGCATAAGTACACACATATAGATATAAACACCAAAATGACACAAAATCAATTAACATAAGATTTTCCACACTCTTATAGCATAAATGTGTCATATGGAAACGGAAGTGTCGGGGTGTGAACAAGATAATAATGAATTAAAACCCAATCACTTAAACGTGTTCACGTAGTTCGCATTTGATTGCAAAACCTTATCAACTAGAATTTAGCATTTATATGACAGGATAAAGTGAACTAATGAACAAACAAACACAATGCATACAAGCCTAGCATGTTGATGATTCTACAAACCAATATAGTCATGACATTGAAAGCGCAATTAGGATAAATGGACATTGTGCAAACAGTTGATAAATCATCCAAACTCCCTCAATAAGCATATATATATATATATATATATATATATATATATATATATATATATATATATATATATATATATATATATATATATATTCTTTTGAATGCATAAATAAACTAAACAAAGGCCTTGGCAAATATTTTTCTTTTAATGCCATATTTTCTTTTAGGCCTTTGGACCATGAATTTCTTTTAGGTCCAAGCAAACGGTGGATTGCTATTCACAAAAGATAATAAATCCTTTCGGAGCCCTTCCCCGTCCACATTTATATATAATATTTTTTATTTCTCACAAACCTCACATGCAACGGATTTTGACATGCACTAGTCCTCCTAGGTCACAAATATGTAGATGGCTAGATTGGTAAGAGAACATCTCACTAAGCTCAAATATAACATGTGACGTTAAGGTTCAAAAAGCTCGTGCATGTGTGTAAAGGCATATAAAAGTGAATCCAATAAGCAAATCAAACTTAAGCTACTCCATGTAAACATGATAAAGAACATTTTAAGGATTAAAATTCTAACCAAAAGTTCTAGTCACATGTGTATAAAACCAAAATACACACAAAATAAAATCTTTTTGAGTTTTTGTAATTTTTAACCAAAAATAAAAAAATATATACTCAAAAGACACCAAAAAGAAAAATATGTACTGAAAAGACAAACAAAAATCATTTGTATTTTTCATTTAGCTTAAATTATGAAAAGGGTAAAAACGCAAATGATAAACGAAAATCTTTTTGTATTTTTCATTTAATGCAAACAAAAATGAAGGAAATATAATACAAAAGATAAACAAAAATCATTATTCTAGCCTGTGATTAAGCATGGAGCATAGACTGGATAATGATTAAACAAGCATACATTTAGCATGATGATATAACATGAAGTACAGAAGATAAAGTTTGCAAATAAAACTAACACATTCAATCTTTAGATTATGCAAGGGAGGAAGCATGTGAAAGTAAATGAGAATCAAAAACCCTATCTTTTAAAGGTACCAAGTCGGATCTCCTAACCCAAACTAGTGATGAGTGACTATCTCGGGGTGTAGGAATCTTGACTACCTTGGTTTTATTACGATGGGATTTTCTAGGACCTCGTTTAAGATCAAAAAAAAAATTCCTAAGATGACCTTTTCGACCACAATGAGCACAAGTAAAAACACGTCAAAAATTGGTACGTAAGGATTGATCTCTAAAGTCTTTCCTAGGTGATTCTCCTAAAACATGGGTTTTGACTTTATGAGAAGATTCATTACATGTATCGAAGCCTAAACCACAAGTGTCAATTTTTATTTGGACCGTGCCTAAGATTTTATCTAGTTTTTCGGACCTACACTCCAAATCAAATTTGACTTTTCTAGAGTCTTTTAATTTATTTTTTAATTCTAAAATATTAGACTCTAATAAAACATTTCTCTCTTCAAACTCAAGAAGCTCCTTTTTCAAGGATTCCATTAAACCTCTAAGGCTATCTCTCTCGCCTTCTACATATTCAAGCTTCTCTCGAAGAGTTATCTCTCGTGTCCTAAGGTCTTCCACTAACTTACTATCATCAACGACCTGGACACGTTCTTTTAAACAAGCTTCTAACTTCAAATTAGCTCTTTTTAATTTAATAGAATCTTCATAAAGTTCTTGAAAAGCATTTTGAAGTTCACTCACTTTAACCTCTTCTTCATTTTCACTCTCTCTTTCTTCTTCACTCTGACTACCATAAAAAACAAGGGAATTATAAACAATAACCTTGGAAGTGTCATGTGTTAAAGTTTCATCAATAGACGAGTTCTCACTATCGCTCACATGACTAGCCATAAAAGCCACAAAGTTGGGCTTAGTGGGGGAATCGGGTCCTTTTTCATTATCACTATCACTAAGGGTTTCATTAAATGAAATGGATTTCTTACCTTCTCTTCTTAGTTTAGTGGGGCACTCAGAAGCCCTATGGACATACACTTCACAACCAAAACATCTATTTGACTCGTCCCTATTTAAAGTTTCTATAGAAGTTTTAGGGATCCTCTCGGCATTGTCATGCTTAGAAGTTTCAAATTTATTAAAGTAATTTTTAAATTTATCTTTGTTAATTTTAAGAAATTTTTGAAACTTCCTAGCAAACAAGGACACATCTTCCGATTCACTATCACTCTCTCTCTCTACTACTTGTTTTTCCTCTTTTTGTACTTTTAAAGCAATGCCCTTTTCAATTTTCTTTTCAATTTTAGAGGGCAACATGTCCAGTTCATAGGTTTGTAAATCACCTACAAGCTCTTCTAATTTCGTAGAGGCTAAAGATTGTAAAGAATTTAAAACAGTCACTTTTCGAATAAATCTATTGGGTAGGGACCTTAAAATTTTCTTTACTACTTGGTTGTCAGGTATTTTCTCTCCCAAGTTAAAGGATGAATTAATAATATTGGAAAGTCTAGCATAAAATTCATCAAAAGTTTCTTTTTCGTTCATTTTTAATGGTTTCAAATTAAGTGGTGAGGTTTTGGAGTTTCGAAGCTTTGAGGACACTATTACCTTCATGAGTGAGTTGTAAAATATCCCACGCTTCTTTAGCGGTATCACACATCATAATGAGATGGAATTAATCCAGTGTGACAGGGCTAAACAATGCGTTTAAACCTCGGGAATTAAAATTTGAAAGCTTAAACTCATTCTCACTCCATCTATCGGTCGGTTTGGGAACACGTTCATTATCTACTAAATGAGTTGGTGGAGACTACCCGTTAACTAAAGATAACCAAACCCTTTCGTCGATAGATTTAAGTGCCGATTTCATACGCTCTTTCTAGTACACGTAATTAGAACCATCGAAAATAGGAAATTTTGAGAATGGGGAAAATTCCATTTTAGCCAAAAATATTTAAAGGATCTTTAACGAAATAATTTATCGTTTTGGCTCTGATACCAATTTGAAAATGCGGTAGATTCTCTCAATCAATGCTCTAATACCACTTGTTGGAACAGTAGGCCCCCAATTTGAAAATCTTCTTACTACAAAAAGAGTAATTTCCTTTTATGAGATGCGGAAGCGAAAGATGATGGTTCAATTAAAACAAATTAACAAATTTTAATTTCTTTTTAGAATTAAAACTAAACAAAGTGAAATATGATGAAACACACACACAATTTAAATTTCACTTAAACCAAATAAATCCAAGTCCTAGAAAATTTTCCTAAATCATATTTCTCAATTTTCCAAAATTAGGCCAAACCAATTTTACCAAATTAAATTAGTGACTTGAATTAACTACACATTACCCAATATTTAATTATCACCAAATTAAAACAAGTAGTGATTAAACCCAATTTTATCTTTTTACCTAAGCATGCATTCTAGGTGATATAGCAAGATAAAATTAAACAATGAATCACTACGCCGCGTTGTATGAGGAAAAACCCACAACGAAAAAAAACCTCGGATGGCCCTAGCCTCAAATCCACTAAGTATGGTTTTACAAATACAAGATAGTAAGACTTACAACACTCAACTCGATCCCTCTCAAGCCCCGACGCTTCTTCTTGTATACACCTCCGCCTAGCGAATAACCACGGAGCTCAACCGCGATCTCGAAATCCATTGATCGGACTTTATATGGTCACCGTCACCCAAACAAGGAGCCTTTCTCTATGTGGGTAAATCAACACAAACTTCTTCTTCTTTGTGAGATGTAGAAGCAAACCCAAATGAACCCCTCAATGGTAGAGTAATACCCGGTGCCAAACACTCCAAGAAATGATATATATATATATATATATATATATATATATATATATATATATATATATATATATGGAACTTGGATAAACAATATGGTTGTAAACTATAGTGTTAAATGATTTTTCCATGAAAAAGTTGGACACTCAAAACATAAACTTTTTCTTTTTCAATTTTGCTCTCAAACTCTCTCTAGGAGATGGAATGGTATGAAAACGCTAAGTTCGAAAACTTGGTTCCCGCACTTAAGAAGCTATGTCAAAAGGTAGTGGGAAACATGGGAAAAACTGCTCAAAACTGCCAAAAAAACTATTCCCGCCAAAACTCGTTTGAACGACATTTTCGTTCGAACGAAGTCTCATTCGAATGAGACTTCTAACGAAGTTCCAGTGTGAAATCGTTAGAAATATCGTTGGAAATCTCATTCGAACATCATGTTCGTTTGAATGACACTTCGAACGACATTCCAGTGGCCTTTTGGGGAACTTGTTGGCAAACTCGTTCGAAAGACTTATTGTTCGAACGACAAACTCGTTCGAACGACACTTTGAATGAACTTCCATAAAGTTTGAAAAAATCTATTTTTAGCCCAAAAACTTTATATACTTTATATTAAAGTTTTAATAAAATCTTTCTGAAATTAAACAACAGTTTTAAATAACCTACACCCAATAAAAAATGTTCCAAGATCCTATATATATATATATATATATTCAAAAAGCATTCATACCTTAGGAGCAATGGAACCAATGTTCTTGACATAGAAACGAGACACATTAAACTCGGCATTTGATGAAGCTTTAATATTTTGGCCGCTATGTCTTCAACAAACACGTCATAGGCTTGAAGGATGATCAATAACTCTATCCTATGACTCAAACTTTTTTGTCCGGAATTGAACCAAAACTACAAAGGATTAAATTGGAAATTTTTGTCCTTACATATTTTCTTATTTCAGGCAAAGCTTAAGGAAGTGAACAAGTCGCAATCTGATGCCGACAAAGCAACTTTGTTTACGAACTCATTCAACCAAGTGCTTAGTACGGATCGCAAGGGGAGAACTAGGGGTGAGCTCACGGGTGGGGAAGTCGAGGATCATTAGAATGGAGACGACCAACACCAGGTTAGCACATAAGGTGGACACCCATGACAATAAGCTATTAAAGTTAGAGGCGACGATTCTAGATATGTATGCCTTAAGGAAGTGTGAGTTGGGGAAAGGGAAGAAGAAAGAGAAGGAGAAGAAGAAGGAGAACGAGAAGGATATGGAGGTATAAGTAGACCAGGATGTCACTTATTTATTATTTATACGCACGGACTCGCCGCCATTAGATTTATTTCCCATCTTGACTCCTGTCGAGCGGCCTATGTCAACAATCAGTTGGCAGAGCGTGTTTCTACTAAAATTAAATTATGGGGAACGAATAGCAAAGGGGTTAAAAGACTTGTACTTACTCCTGGGTATGGTGGTTCATGGACGTCCCCTCCCAAAAAATTAAAGCATGGGTGCTCGTCACGTATGTGGTGTCCAAAAAGGAGAACTCTCCTCTGTGGTTGCATAAATAATGAGGCGTTCAGCAAATTGATGGGGTTGTGAATGCATGTATCACGTGGCCTTCCTTTCTCCTCCAACCTGTTCAAGACCCTGTGACGCGACTAAGAATGTGTCTCTGAAGTGCGTAATCTCTAGGCTCAAGTGCAAGCCTGTTGCGTTAGTCGGGATCGTATCCACAGGGAAATAGGACAACATAGTTGTGAGGATGTTAGATAGATAAGGAAATCCTAAATCTGACTCTAAAGCAAAGGAAAAATGATTTGTTTTATGGAATGACTACACTAAATGCAATTATGAAATTATGAAAAGGTACAATTATACTAACTTACCTAAAATACTGATGAAGAATGATTTGAAAGTTTAAACTATATGATGAGAAAAACAGGATGGGAATACAATCCCCCAACCCTAGTGTATTGCAGGTATAATACTAATCGTAAATTTAACTGATTAATTAGACCCAGAATTTAGTACTCCCAAGCATTATGTATATGAGGTTCAAGCCTGCACCATACTTAGTCATAGGACGAG
Source organism: Sambucus nigra (assembly GCA_949130495.1). Classification (NCBI taxonomy): domain Eukaryota; kingdom Viridiplantae; phylum Streptophyta; class Magnoliopsida; order Dipsacales; family Adoxaceae; genus Sambucus; species Sambucus nigra. The sequence continues at coordinate 750,771,285 of OX422207.1, read as the reverse complement.
TAAATCGGTATTACGGTAGTTACACTCGAATTGCATTCTAAAGCATCCCGGTTATCCGTAAGAAAACGAGATCTAAATATCTACAACTGTCGTGTTCCTACACAATACGATCGTAATAAATCACTAAGTTCAGAGGATTAATGTTATACACATGCAACTATCACATCAGGTTGGGTTCATGTATCCCGACCTTAGAAAATCTAGCCTAACATGTTGAAACTAATGAAAGCAATCTTTGAATTGTAGAATGATGTAGAAAGGAATTGGATTGAAGAAAATTAACTCTTAATCTTACCAAAGTAGTAAAAGCAGCAATTAAGAACACTTGTAATCACAGAATTCTAAAAAATCTTCACTATTGGAATTAAGATTGTAATCTACCGTCAAAACTAGGGTTTTACAAAAAGAATTGGAAAATTATATTAATTCCCCGTACTAAAAATGATAAAAACTTGGTTTTATATACCCTACAAGAATTCCAAGAGTTTTAGTTGTACTAGGACTCTCCATTAGAGAAAGATAAAATTTCAAAACTCGACAACCATACCGGTCCGAGGTTCCTGCGGATCGGCCTGCCTGGAATGCGGAGCGGTTCTTTTATTTATGGGGAGGATCGGTTCTTTTTATTTTCTTCCATCTTTGGTTTGACTTCAGTCCAGGGTTCTTTGGAATGTGGCAATGCGGACCGACCCGGTCCTCCTGCGGATCGGTCTGCCTTTGACTTTTTTTACCTTAAACTTTGACTGCTCATATCTTTCTCACCGGGACTCCGATTGAGGTGTCGTTTCTTCCTATGTGATCATGAACTTGATATCTTCAACTTCTCTTATGTTCCTCATCCAAATTCTGGGTAGAAACTACACTTTGGCCCTTTTGACTTTCTTTCTTTTTTCTTGATTCTTCTGGTTCCTTTCTTTCGTTATTGACATTAAATACCTGCAAAATTAGTACGAAATACCAGAAACTCGATGTACTCGTTAGGATAAGTCAGTAGCAAGATTATGAGATAAAATAAAATTGATTACATTGTTCGAGGTGCTAAAATTAACTAAATTAAAGGGATAAATTTGGAAGAATTTATGCCTAATCAAATCCCCATAACTTAGAACTTTACGCGTCCCGAGAAATGTAAAGGAATCCTAGCAAGGCTTAACTCTTGAAAAACATTTTATTGGGATAGAATACCTTTTTTGCGGGTAAGCGATTGCATTTAGCGTATGCAATAAGCCTTTAAACCCCTAGGTCATCCTAGTAGGACGAGTTATGTCTCGTGAGGGTTTGCAGAGAATGTACCCACAAAATTCGACTTAAAGAAGATTCAAAATACGCAAAAATTGTCTAATTCAAACTTTCTCAGAAAATAATCATCATCATGTCATATTTACAAGTCTCAAACCGTAGTGTGTGTGTGTGTGTGCGCGAAGCTAGAAATTTAACTGCAGATTTCCACCGATTGACCATTACGTTACTTAGCCGAAAATTCGTTTTGATTTCAAATTCTCACGGAATGCTCTCTCAAACGAATCACTCGGAATGTGGCTATTCTCTCGGTATGTGTGATATAAAGATTAAATATAATGGACGCAAAGTCACGCACATAAGTAGAAAGACGGAAATTTTATAGTGATAGGATCTCATCAACGGAATACGGTTTTAAAAACGGGAACATTGCCTCTTATTCACGCATTATCTCTTTTATTATCTTTTGGTGAATTAGCTCTCCACGTAGTAACCATTTTTTCAATTCGGACTCGGTTAGGAATTTTTTGGGTTTTACGGTATATTGGGTAAAATGAAAGAGGTAGGGAAGGTTGGAATTGGAAAAGTCATTTAAGATGTTCATTTGTGCTTTTTTCGGGCTATTTCTCATTTTCTATTCCTTTTCTCTATTTTTTTTTGTTTTTCACTTCTTTTCTTTTCTTGCTATTTTTGTTGAGCATTTCTATTCTTTTTCTTGCCCCTTCTTATGCACTTTTCGAACTTTATTTGATGAATATTCAATCTTCACAATTCCAGGCTAATTGGGTTTTTTGGGTTATCAAACGAAAAGGAAAAAAATTTATTCGGCTCAATTGGGTTATCAAAGGGATAATTTTTCACATCTTTTTATGGCTAATATTTTTGGGTGACAAACAAGGGCCTACTTCATTGTCTAAAATACTAATTCCATTACCATATGCGTCTTGAGATTAATTTAATTTAGAGATTTGTAGCACGCTTTGTATGGCAATATCACACACATTTATCAAAACCGATCAACACCAGAGGATTGAGATCCTCGACGACTTTTTAGACGCTGAAAAGAACTTTGAGTTAACAATTAACTCGGATTGATTTATAATTTTCACAAAGATGAAAGTCTCGAATCTCACCGGGTTTGTTAATCTCCACACTTATTCGTTAAGTCGTCAATTTTCGCAAAATTTCCATCTTTGGTCAATTTCGGCTTTGTGTATTTAAATTTTACAACTTGAGACTTTACACTGACTTTTAATGATATTTTTGTAAAATTTGAATTCCAACTTTTATTTATCTTGAACAAAAATATTTTTGGATTTTTCAAAATTTTTTGATTTTTTTTGAGATTTTTGGGCATTTTTCAAAATTTGTGAAGTTTTAGAAATACGCACCCCCCCCCCCCCTAACTTAGACTTTTGCATTGTCCTCAAGCAAAAAGGACTAAAATCTAAACAAGGGAAAATAAGAAGTGCGATAAATAAAACAAACAAATGGAGAAAATGCGTAAAGACACTAAATGACCGGAACACATGACTCAATAATACAATAAAAATCACCCCATACGCGTCGGGGGTGCGACGACCTCTCATCTCTCCACAAACTCACCCGACCCCACTCACGGGGTTCAATTCTCTCCTTGTCTCTCCCGTCTTCATATCGTAAACCAATAATCAGAACAAGTTGGGACCTCGCCCATAGATAAGGGAAATACCGAGAGATGCATCGTGACTACTTGGAAAGGGATCCATGTGATTCTTACTTAGAGCATGGCCTATGTGCACTAATTCGGAGGCAACACGTAAGTTTCTTTTAATTTTTGGAATGCATGGGTCGGGCTCTAAGTCGGACGAAACACAACTTTTCTCCTCAATAGCCTTCGGGAATTCTAGTGGTATGGGTGTATGGTCACAAAGAAGGAATTCCTCGATTTTATCTTTCCATTCGCTTTCTTCTAGGTGACTACATGAAACCAATAGAGTTTGGACTTCGTCCTTAAGGCTCTCATCCACTGGACCGGATTATTTTTCAAATTCTTCCATGCTCATCTCCCCTCGCTCTCTCTCTCGTGTAGTGCCTACGTCCTTCCTTCCTTTCTTGATCTCTAACTCCACCATCTTTCTCTCTTCTAACCCATTTCCCTCTCTCTCAATCGCGGTTACTACACACATCTCCCCTATTTTTCTGTCATTATCACAACTACCGTTGTTGCTTGATGACATAAGGCACACCCCTAACGGCTCTCTCTTGTGGTACCCCTTATTCTCGTTGTTCGATACTAAATAAGACCCTAGGGCATATCCACAATAATTTTCCTCGAAATACTCCTCTACAATCTCGTCTATTAGGTTCACCGCGTGAAGATCATCTTCTTTCCCCGTCTGTTGGGCAATATTGAAGATGTTAGTCTCCAAAGTCATGTTCCCAAAAGTGAGTTGCATTTGCCCATTCCGAGTATTGATGATTGCGTTAGCCGTAGCTAAGAAAGGGCACCCAAGAATTATGGGAACATGATTGCTCGAGGCGAAGGAGGGATCCATGTCCCAAATGATAAAGTCTATCGGGAAGTATAAAGTGTCAACTTGGATGATAACGTCCTCAACTATACCTCTTGGGATCTTCACGGTTCGATCCGCTAACTGGAGAGTGATCTTTGTGGGCTTGAGGTCACCCAGATCAAGTTGCTTATAGATGGAGTAAGGGAGGATATTGACAAGTTCTCCCAAATCAAGTAAGGCTTTTTCAATTTTATTTTCTCCAATGATGCGGGAAATGGTGGGTCCACCGGGATCTTTGAATTTGGGCGGGAGATCATTAAGTAGGATGGAGCTCACATTCCGTGCTAGGAAGAGATTTTTCTTTACCTCCATCCTCCTCTTTACCGTCAACAAGTCTTTGATGACTTTTGCATAAGCTGGAATCTGCTTAATGGCATCGAGAAAAGGTAAATTTAACTTTACTTGTTTTAGCACGTCTAGCACATCATCGCGGGTGTTTCCTTTATGGGAAGGAATTAGCCTTTGAGGAAATGGTGTCGCGGTGGGTGGTCTCACTACTACCTCAGTCTCACTAGTGCCTTCTTCATCACTCTCATTCAAGGGGACATCTTCGGCCTCTTTCGTGTCGGGCAAAATCTCCTTGTCTTTAGGTACGCCTTGTGGGGGAGGTGACAAATCAACTACTCTCCCACTACGTAGAGTGGTAATTGTGCTACATTACTCAGGATGGTCATGGGGTGTCGAACTAACACTAGTTTGAGCTTGGATAGGTCTTTGGCCCTGGGCAAGAAACTTGCCCTTCTCTTGGATACTCCACGATGATTGCAACTGTGAAATGTTCGCATTTATGTCATTCATCATGCGCTCATGCCTAGCATTAGTTGCAGTCTAGGTATTGATAAAGTGGTTGATTGTATCCTCGATACTTCTCCGTTGTGGAGGGATGTATGCTCCTTAAGGTGGTGGTGCTTGCACATGTCCTTGCATGTGTGGAGCTTATTGAAAATGCGGTGGTGGAGGAGGGGCAACATGTGAATTAGGATTCATCGCAGCATGTTGTTGCCCATAGCTAAAACCAGAGTGGTTTTTCCATGAAGGGTTGTAAGAATTTCCTGTACGGGGCACCGAAATTACCCTTGAATCCTCCTATACCACTTACTTGTTCTTGAAGCATCACTTTGTAGGCGGGTATAGTCGATCATTCCTCAGTTGAATGACCCGCCTCACAAATCGCACACACCTTCTCGACGGGATTTGGGATGGATCCAGTTGGTCCTCTTCCATATACCTCACGTAGGACTCACGGTCCTTTCTCAAGCATATCGAGTCGACTGTCCGCTATGGAATTCTTTTCTAAGTGAAATAGGTCGTATGTCGATGGAGTGGTCATCCCTTGATGATTTCGATTTTGAGCATTAGGATCATATGTATCCCAGGATTGGGTAGTCTCGGCGACATACCTCAGGTGAAGCTCAGCATCGTGGGCGTCTAGTTCGACAAACGGACCACTACCGATGGTTTCAACGAGTTGTTTGGAATTAAGGTTCATCCCATTATAGGGAAGGAAATGATTTGTGCTATATCAAATCCATGATGGGGGCATGAAGTAATTAACTCATTGAAATGCTCGTAACATTGATGAAACGGCTCATTTTCCAATTGTCTAAAATCTTGAATTTGAGCCTTTATGGATATTGTTCAATGTGGTGGAAAGAATTTCTTGAGAAACTTAGATTGTAACTCATTCCAAGATGCAATCGATCTTTGAGGTAAAGACCAAAGCCAAGTCTTAGCTTTATCTTTTAGCGAGAATGAGAAGAGTTTGAGGCGGATCACCTCTTGTGTGCAAGATTGATCATTGAGAGTTTCACACACATCCTCAAATTCCCCGATGTGAAGATATGGCTTTTCAAAATCCATACCATGGTAATGGGGTAAAATCTGGATCATCCCATTTTTAAAAAACAATTGCCCGGCATTATATGGGAGTATAATGCATCCCGGAGTGACAGTACGCTCGGGATATAAGGTTTCTCTCAATGGGCGGTATGGGGCTGCTTCCTCACCAGCGGCTGCACTACCGTGTTGCGACATCTCTCTCTCTCTTGACGACTCAGTTTCCTCACTGGTGTGCTCGAAGCGTGCTCGGAGGTGTGTCCTAAGAAATAAAATGGGGTGTTATTTGAGATTGAGTGTGACAGTGTGGTAGGTGTAATCCAGAACTATGGGGCATTAGGAGTGTGGGGGCTAACGGGTTTGTACTCAACTATTGGATTTTGGTGAATACGGGTTGGAGTATTATGGGGTGTGGGAGTGAGTTCAGAATTTTGTATTTACAGCTTATGAGAGATGATGATGGCTCTTTTTGTGCTTTTTGAATTTTTTTAGTTTTTTTTTTTTTTGGAAATTTTGGTCAAAGTTTTAGACCGACTCGATCTAATCCTAAGTCTACCTAAATCCGCGGCAACGACGCCAAAAACTTGGCGCGACTAAGAATGTGTCTCAGAAGTGCGTACTCTCTAGGCTCAAGTGCAAGCCTGTCGCGTTAGTAATAAACCCGATAAGTCGGGATCGTATACACAGGGAAATAGGACAACAGAGTTCTGACGACGTTGGATAGATAAGGAAATCCTAACTCCGACTCTAAAGGAAAAGGAAAAATAATTTGGTTTATGGAATGACTACACTAGATGCAATTATGAAATTATGAAAAGGTGCAATTATACCAACTTACCTAAAATACTGATGAAGAATGATTTGAAACTTTAGACTATATGATGAGAAAAGCAGGACGGGAATACAATCCACAAACCCTAGTGTATTGTTGGTATAATACTAATCGTAAATTTAACTGATTAATTAGACCCAGAACTTAGTACTCCCAAGCATTACGTATATGAGGTTTAATCCCGCACCATTCTTAATCAGAGGACGAGTAAATCTGTATTACAGTAGTTACACTCGAATTGCATTCTAAAGCATCCTGGTTACTCGAAAGGAAACGAGATCCAAAGATCTACAATTTTCGTGTTCCTACTCAATACGGTCGTAATAAATCACTAAATTCAGACAGTTAATGTTATACACATGCAACTATCACATCAGGTTGGGTTCATGTATCCCGACAATAGAAAATCTAGCCTAGCATGCTGAAACTAATGAAAACAATCATTAAATTGTAGAAAACCATGATTAAACTAAGGAAAATTTATAGAATGATGTAGAAAGGAATTGGATTAGAGAAAATTAACTCTTAATCTTACCAAAGGAGTAAAAGCAGCAATTAAGAACACTTATAATCACAGAATTTTGAATAATCTTCACTATTGGAATTAAGATTATAATCTACCTTCAAAACTAGGATTTTACAGAAAGAATTGGAAAATTATATTTATTCCCCGTACTAAAAATGATAAAAATTCGAGTTTACATACACTACCAGAATTCTAAGAGTTTTAGCTGTACTAGGACTCTCCATTAGAGAAAGAAAAAAATTCAAAATTCGATAGTCGGACCGATCTGAGGTTCCTGCGGATCGGTCTGCCTGGAATGCGGATCGGTTCTTTTATTTCTGGGGCGGATTGGTCCGGGGCGGACCGGTTCTTTTTATTTTCTTCTAGATTCATTTTACATTCGGTCTGGGGTTATCTGGAATGCGGCAATGCGGACCGATCCGGTCCTCCTGCGGATCGATCTGCCTTTGACCTTTTTTTCTCAAACTTTGACTGCTCATATATTTCTCACCGGGACTCCGATTGAGGTGCCGTTTCTTCCTATGTGCTCATGAACTTGATATCTTCAACTTATCTTAGGATCCTCATCCAAATTTTGGGTACAAACTACACTTTTTCCCTTTTGACTTTCTTTCTTTTCTTTCTTGATTCTTCCGATTCCTTTCTTTCATTATTGACATTAAATACCTGCAAAATTAGAACGAAATACCAGAAACTCGGTGTACTCATTAGGAGAAGTTAGTAGCAATATTATGAGATAAGATAAAATTGATTACGTTGTTCGAGGTGCTAAAAGTAACTAAATTAAAGGGATAAATTTGGAAGAATTTATGCCTAATTGCCCTCTGCCATGACATTATTTCCATCTTTTTATTTAGATATTGGATATTTCTATTTCTATTTTATTTGTTGGTTTGGATATGAATATTGTTATTTATATTTGGTTTGGATATGGATTATATATGCCATGATTTTGTACATGTCGATTTGGTACATTATTTCTATTTTATTTGGATATATACTATTTGGACAGGTATAATTTTTATATACCAGATACAAATAATCTACTAAACAGTGGTAATAGCCATACTGCCCAATAATTTTTTTTAAATTCTGCCTAGAATTGTCACAATCAAAGATCATGATAAGTCCTTAATAAAGAAACTTGCCACGGACATGTCACCGTCTTTGACCGTGATAATTTTTTTAGGTTTTATCACGGGTTTGTCACGATCAAAGACCGTGACAAGATCGTGACAAGTCTAATGAACGTGTCACGTTCTTTGATTGTGATAAGTCCGTGATAAAGGTAGTTATCACCTTCAGACTTATCACGGTCAAATACATTAACAAGTGTGACTTATCATGGATTTACACCTTGACAAGTCTATAGTTTTGGTGTAGTGTCTGCCGTCATAAATTATACCTTTTTCAATAAATGTAAAGGAACTCTTGATAGCATAAATAGTTCTCCAGCCAAAATATAATATCTTATGCATTTAATGCATTATCTTTAGCATTAATTTCACAGTATTCTCAACATTAAATGAGGTTAGAACATTTAATGGGGGCAAGGTCGATCGATTTACCTTGCCCTCATATAAATACTTCAATTTATCTTATTTAAAAGGATCTTTTATCAGACTTATTACTCCCAAAGTTAATGCCCAGTTCTTTCCAGACACAAGAGTTTGTTCATCATTTGTTGATTGTTCCCTTAATCACTTTATTCTCCAAAACTAACATTTATTATGATACTGGTTTGTTGACTTTCCTTTATTATGTTAGAGTGCTTGTTCTTTCTCCCTCCAATCAAGTTGGTTGTCGGGTCCCATTTCATTTATTGTAATCGAAGAGCATTTATGTTATAAGAACTTCATGAAATATAAACTTTTTATTTTAAAGACTATTTGTTACAAACAATATAGTTATCATTTGTTGTGTTGTTCTTTGTGCATTTAACATATTCTTCTAAGGGTTATGCCTCATTAAATACTAATTATAATTCAAGAACCCACATCTTACAATGGTATTTGTGATTTAATTGGTGCATCTATTTATCATGCTTTTACTGGACTTGTTATCGAGTCCGATATTTTGAATCACTCTAGCACAAACATTTATCGAACTCATGTTGGTGATTATGAAGATTATGTTCTATGTTCTTATCTTGATGGGTTTGTTCCTCAAAATAATGTTCTATCTAAAACTAATGTTAAACTTTATATGAGAGTGAAACATTTGGAAAAAGAAAATTCCATTAAAGAAAATGAAGACCAAAAATCTTCTCGGTTATCTTTTAATAGGGATACTTTGCTTGAGAAAATTAAAAGCCCCTGAAAAAGAGAAAATTGAATTTTTTTTCTTCAGCTTTCTTCCATTGAAGAAGAAAATGAATTCTTTTAATCTATTGATTCTCATTCTCATTTACTATACCCTAAAGTTAAAGCTTTAGACCTAGATATTAATGACTTATTAGATTCTCGTTATGAACTTGTTAAAGATAAGAAGTTACCTTTTGTGGAGGAAATTTGTGTATCCACATTGAAAGATAACATATATGATTTAACCATCCTTGTCAGTACTTTGAAAGTGGAATATAAAAATAGCCTCGATCTTAGTGCCAAACATTTAATTAAAGTTGAATATTTATCTTTGGAACTAGATTCAAGTTATTATGAAATTCTCAGAGGAAAGCTTTGAATGACAAACCTTTGACTTTAATTCATTCATCCACCTTTTATTATGGTTTTCAAAAATTTCATAAATCAAGTAAATATGCTAGGATGAACAATTTGAAAGGGAAGTTAAATATGCCTCTTCCCGTTTGCAAAAATATTAAGCATAATGACAAAAGTCCCAATAGAGATTGTATTTGCTTTTATTGTCATAAAAAGGATCATCATAAGGATTTTTGCTCTAAGTTGAAAAAGGTTCACCATTTTCCTAGGATTATTCCCAAGACTTTTTCTCATTTGTCTCATCCTCATGTCTATAAATTAGATTATTGTAATAAAAAAGGACATTTAAAAGAGTTTTGTTATATTCTTAAATATCCAACTCACTTTCATAATGCTAGGAAGAATTATAGCTTTGGTATAAATAACGCTTTGAGAAAACTACATGACCATCCTCGGCATGTTCATTGAAAAAGGTGCAAGAAGGTTATTAATACGTCCAAGGTTCAACCTACTCCCAATTAGCCTCATGTTAGGGCTATAACATTGATTGGATGATGCTACCTTTAAAAATTAGAAATAGTATCCCGTCTTAGTAATGAATGAGTGAAAGCCGGCAAATGCAAAAAAAAAAATCATCAAAAGAAATTGATTAACATTTTGGATCTAAAACAAAGTTTTTAACCAAATAATCGCCCAGTGAGTAAGAAAAAAAGTGTTAGCTGAATATTTTACATTTTCAAGGAAAATAAAGATTTTTCAATAAAAATCATTTAAATTTTTGAAAATTTCCTGGAAAAATTTCTCTTGTGATATTTTTTTTTTATTTCATCATGTTTGTACACTTATTTCTCCCACACGAGTTATCTCCTATGTAAGATTAACTTAAAATATGTTATGAATCTTTCACTTTCTCCATACAGAGTACTTGGAATAACCGTTTAGACCTTGCCTATGACATTACATAATGCAAATATATTGAATTTTATATGTTTAAGTAATTTTGGAAGTGGATCATGTTAAACTAAACACTTTTTATCCTTCGAGTGATTTGGAATTCCCTAGCCATTTGTGCGACCAACGAAGATGTCTCGCCTCAACGACTTATGATGTCGCTCCAGCGAAGGTCATGACCAGCGAAAGAGTTCTCTATAGCTACAATAACTTTTTAGGAGTGTTCAATAAGCTTTTAATGTCTTTATCAGAAAAACCTCTCTCTCTCTCTCTCTCTCTCTCTCTCTCTCTATCTATCTATCTCTCTCTCTCTCTCTTATACAAAGCCCAACCGATACTACTCCGTTTTGGGGTTCTCTCGAAGCTTTTGGACATTTCCTCCCTAATTTCCTCTTTTAGAAACCCTTTTGGTAAGATTATTCTTTTCTTTTTCTTCTTGATCTGTAATTTTAGAATCCTTTAGACACTCTTTTATGGTTTTAAGGTTTTTTTTGTCATTTTATGTTGTTAGAGTTGATCTTTAACTCTATTAAGGTTTATTTTATACAATTTCATGTTTATGTGTGTTGGATTCCACAAATTTGACTCCTATTTACATGTTTTGAATATCTCTATGGGTTTCGAGTTTGGGATTTTCTTTTGAGATTCTTTTTTTTCAATAACATGCCTAGAATCTCTAAGAAATGCAAGTTTGGTGATAAGCACCCGAAACTGTTTAAATAAAACCCCAAAAATTCTCGATAAATATTGATCTTATGTGCACTCATGTTTGTCTTATATGTCAATTGTTGCTTTCGTAGTTTAAAAGCCTTAATTCAACTCAAATGCGGCTAAAATGCAGTTAAAAATCTCTAACATGTGGTATAACCGAGCCTAAACCAACCCTAGCCTACCTTATTACGGCTCAATGTGTGTGTAGTATTATTGTTCTTATTTTTAATACATATATTTTATACTGGTTCATGTCATTGTTATTTCCTTTTATTTTTTTAGTGTCTTTGTTTTTACTTTGATTATTTTATTATTTTATATAAATATTATATGGCGCGTGTCGATAAATCCGTGTCAGTAAATATTTAGGTGTGTGTATTATTTTTATTTGATTTTTTGTTTTTATTATTAGTTTATTTTTATTAATATTTTATTAGGTTAAGTTTATTAGTATTATTTTAATTTTGTCTTTTATTTTTAGATTAGAAATTTAATTTTTGAGTTTTAATTGATTTTATATTTTCTTTAATTTTTTTATTTTTATTTTTAATAGATTTATCAAATTTTATTTTTTTAATAGGTTAGGATTTTAATTTTTAGTTTTTCTATTATTTTAAATTTAATTTTAGTTTTATTAGTTAAGTTGATTAATATTTACATAATTTTTATTTTTATTTTATTTTGTGCACATTAGAACACACACATTAACTAACTCCTTACTACACCTAAACACAACACCCATCATCACCTTCCCACACACCCTCTCTCCTCTCACATCCTTTAACAAACCCATCACCCAGAATTGACCACCCAAACTCCGGCCCAAAATCGATAAACCCAGACTCAACCTTGCTCGCTGGCATACCCTGATATAACCCACTTCCCAAATGCCATTAACCTGATCAAAATCCTGAACACCTCCACCCGGTTCCGATCCAATCTGAACCATTAACCCATAACACCTCCAACCCGCGAACCAACTCATACCCCCTAAGCCCTTACCTGATAACCCAACTCCACGTCAACGACCAACCAAATTTGACCATAAACCCGAATCCCGACTCCGACCCTAAACACCCTAGCTATTAACCCGTGGCCTTATTATCCACCTGCCAAACCCAAAATAAATAAAACCAATGAGCCAACATGTTTAAAAAGTGACTCTTACCCTTTTTTCTCCAAAATGCCCTTCATCATCTTAACCCAAATGCACAATTAAAAACTCCCAAAGTACCCCTTGCTCCATGTGAACATAAAAAAGAAGACAAAGGCTCATTCATTTAAAAACAGAGAACCTAGTAGGGATGGAAACGGGTTGGTTCGGGTCGGGTTTTAACTACCTAATCACGTTCCCGTTATAAATATCATTCTCTGTCCCCGTCCCGTTCCCCGTTATAACGGGTTCGGGGATTCCCGTCCCCGTTTAAAACGGGTATCGATTTTCCAGTAGGGAATCCCTTTTTTATATAAAAAAAATCATTTCTTGTTTTTTAATATAAAAAATTCATTTCATCTAAATATTATCTATTAAGTATACATTTCAGTTAAGTATACATTATTACATTATCTATTAAATCTTAAAAATAAAAAATAAAATAAAAAGTAGTAATGAAAAAGAAAACAAAGATATTGACATAAAAAAATAATTGGTGTTTGATTAAACTGTCGCATAAACAAAACTCACAGAGCATAAACTAAATATCCAAATAAATATAAACCAAATACCCAAATAAACATAAACCAAATACCAACAACCCATTTTACTCAACCCATTTTGCAAAGCATAAACTAATGGTTGAATATACAGAGCATAAACCAATGGTGAAGATGGCACCATTTAATCACACAGGAACAACAACCCAATTTACTCAAACCCTAAAACGCTTCAACAAAACCTAAATAAAATAAAGAACAAAAAAATCTAACTCACTTGTAGCAAAGCAACTGGAAAAAAATCGTCGGCGCAGCAACTCACAGGTTGTCCCAGTAGGTCGCCGCAACAACTGAGGGAGGCGTAGTCGTGAGACATGAGGCAGGTCATGGGATATGAGCGAGGGAGAGAGGGATTTTGAGACGAGGGCGGCAGGTCGTACGATCTAAGGGAGAGTTAGGGTTAAACACTTAAACATAACAAATGAGATGTTATGTCCCTTCCCCTTTCTCATTTATTCTTAAGTTATATCTTATATTTTTATTATAATATTAATATATATATATATATATATATATATTATAGTATAGTATATTAATAATTCGGGTATCCCCGTGAAGACTGGAGGCTATACCCGAAACCGACCAGAAATTTTTTGGGGATTTTTTTAACTCTCCGAACCCACCCCAATCCCCGAATTTTCGGGATTTTTTTTTGGGTATCCATGGGTACCCAAATTTTCGGGAAAAATTTCAATCCCTAGAACTTAGTTGAGAAGATCATAGAGAGAGAAATATTAATTCATTTTTTTTAGTTTAGGGAAAGAAATAAATTGAGTGATTGTAATTCAATTGAAAGAAATATAATTGAAGAAATTCATTGCAATTAAAGGCATATTTGTGTTTGATTCATTCCCATCTAATTCTTCTTGTTTAATCCTTGCATGCTTTTATTTATTTATTTTGTGTCTTGGATGATGATTATGGAGGGTTAGTCTTACATTCAAGGGATGAATTGAAGCCTCCATGAATTCAATTAATTTAGTTTGTTAATTTTAATTTGCTTGATTTCTTTTGATTAGTAAATTTAATTCTCACTCTTATTTCCACATTTAGAAATGGAAAATCATCCTTGAGAAAGGATTGAAAATTGTTTTATCATTTGATTCAAACTAGAGATAGGCTTATCAAATTGATTAAAATCATAATATAATTTTCTCTTACTCTTATTTTCACTTTGTCTAATTAAAATTAGTTGGGTGAATCGATAGTGTAATGAGAACTACTTTTAAAATTAAATGAATAATTTGAAAATCAATCAATTTAAAATAGTTCAAATTGGTGTAAATTGTGCTAAATGGAGTGGATTTATATCCCTTGATTTTTCTCTCTCATTTAGTTATCTTTCACTCCTTTTTCATCACACTTTTTTTAGTTATTTCATTAAACTTGTATTCTAGTTTAGTTAATTTTCTTCACTTAGTTTAATTAATTTAGCACCATCACAAAATTGTTTTAATTTAAAAAAATCATAAAAAAACAAACAAAAAGCAAAAGAGAAAAATCAAGAAATAAAATAACTAGAAAATTAAATTACATTTTTTTTCTCGTGTTTCACTCCATTAAGTTGGATGGATATCCTTACTTATCTCTATACGAGTTTTGTTATATTTTTATAGGTAATTGAAGGAATTTTTTTGTTTGAGAGGTTATTCAACAACGACACACAAAAAACCTTTCTATCATCTAGAGCTAGTTCTTCCATCCCAATGGCTCTATCTCCTCTCAAATTTACTCATCCATAAGCTTTCTCTTAATTTGAGAATTTCCAACTCTGGGTATTCTTTACAAGCTTACCATTGAATGGGATTCTCTCAGGATGGAAATTTTTGTCAGGTTAAGTGTGCTTGAAGATATACATTGGACGATCCTAGGTAACTAAGGTGTTGACAAAGAATATGTGCATCTCGATCTCGTTCATGAGTTTTACACTATTTTTGTAATTTCTACATAAAATTTTATTTCAGTTGTTCATGGTATTTCCTTAACCATTACTCCAGATTTCTAAACCTAACATGTTCATATGCTTATGGTACCGTACCTAGTATGGTTGAGGTGGTCACCAAAATCATAGGTAGAGAAGTGACATAAGATCCTCAAATAGCTCTACCATAAGGTTGTCTTATCGATTTCTATTATCTTCTTTACATGCTCTTTTGAGAAAACATTACCCATAACTCGTATCATCATATCATCCATCCCTTTACCTATTAGTTTTGCATGCTAGGGTAA
The DNA here is from genome assembly GCA_949130495.1 of Sambucus nigra. Taxonomy (NCBI): domain Eukaryota; kingdom Viridiplantae; phylum Streptophyta; class Magnoliopsida; order Dipsacales; family Adoxaceae; genus Sambucus; species Sambucus nigra. The sequence goes on along the minus strand of OX422207.1, from coordinate 750,756,033 downwards.
TCGATGCCATTTTGGATTTAGGGTGGTTGGTGTTTGATTTGATAATTGAAAGCATTAAAAGCGTCGGTAAGAGTAATCGCACGTATTTTCATTATGGACATCTCATTCAGCGCTTGCTTCTTGCAAGAAATATTCATATTTTCGAGAGTGAGATTATGGAAAAGTATGGAAAATGATCACTTACGCGACATTTTTTTAATGGGAAGAATAAGCGACACATGACACCTCATCCCCATGCTATAGACAAAATAGGAAAAGTTCTTCCCAAGGACATGGTAGTGGAACTTCTAAATCATGTTATAGGACCCCACCACCCTCACACTCCACTAGCACCCACATTTGTGATGATTAAATTTCGCAAATATTTAATGGGTTTTAATTTGTTCTATCATGAGATCGTTGCCCCCCAATTAACCTCGTTCCATGAAGGTCGGATTGTGTTTCAGACTTCAGTGTTTACTTGGATAGACTCCATACAATGTGACATTATTGAACTTCAGTCTGAAGTATGTGTTATCCACTGGTATCATGAGGGCTCGAATGAGGATTAAGATTAAATGTTGCCAGTGATAGATCCTTTCGGTGATTGTTGATATTTTTTTTGGTTTTTGTTGGTCTTAAACGATGTTGATTTGTTTAAAACGTTGGTCATGGTTTTGGTAACATTGTTACATCACTTTTGGATTTTATTGTATACTCCAATTCTGGGAGTACAAACTTAGATGAAGCTTTCCTAAGATTTCTTGGATACTTTTGATGACAGTTCTATGTCATTTTATTTATGGGATATGCTTAATAACAAATCTATCATGATTATCTATCTTATGATTTCCTTTTAGCTCATAATTTTATATTCTTCATTTGGGACAACAAGGATTATTTAGGCTCGTTATTCACTCTAATATTTTATTGTCTACTAACCCATAATCTATATACTTGTTAATTTTCACATATGCTTCACTCTATTTATTTATGATGAGCTTTGACTGATATTAATGTTGCACACTCTAGGTTTCTTATGTTATGTTGATATCTCTTCAGTAGAATTTGGACTAGATTCCTTGAATTACGTATTCTATCTCTATTTAATTTTGATTGAAATAAATATACTTCTTTATTTTAATATTACTTTAACTTTATCAATTCCATCATAAAAAGGGGTGAAGGATTAGATTAAGGGGATGTTCTCATGACAAACATATATTTATTTGTTTCATGATAATCGAAATGAACATGGAGTATATATCCTAGAAATGTAGCACATATCTGAACATGGATTCTATCACTTGGATATTTTCATCTTTAGAACTCGTATACACACCTTAAAATGATGAATCACTTCTATATCTTATTCATCACACATTTTCTGTTTAAACTGTTCACAAGATTATAATTGTTAAATATTGTGTTTAGAATGTGTGACAACTTAAGAGGTGTAATACATCTTCGAAACTCTTGGCTTTGCCGATTTGTAATACAATTTGTCTTATGTCTTTAGCCAAGCGTGTGTCTAAATGTCACAGGTTGCTAGACTTTCTCACAATACTTGTAATATTCATTTTCATATATTTAGTCACAAAATAGACAAAATGGGAGATTGTAAGAGCATGCATTATAATAATGTGCCCTTATAGGACTAGATTGTCTTATTCTCTTGACCAAAATATACTTTGAGTCTTGTCTTTGAGGTCGTTCCGACAAAGATTCGTGCAAATTATTCAATGGAAATCCCCACCTTCATGCATATCCTTTATACTATTATTAAGAATGTAAATGGACATATGTACTCAAGCATATTTTTCTCATATCAATTCTTTTATGTAGAAAATAATTTTTGGTGTGCGTTTAGGTTTTAATATGGACCTTTGGACTTGTTTATGAAATGAAAATAAAACTATTTTGAAAATCTTATCGTTTCATTTTATAAAAGGTTTCCGAGGTCTATCATAGGACCTTTGCTACGAAGAGGCCTTTTCTTGATGCAACAAAAGTATCATGCTAGCCTCTCCACATTCTAGAGATTTTTTCTTTGAATTTCCTTGTATTATCGCTGCAATTTTTCCACAGCGAGGAATATGTTTGTGCTAGCTTCAATGATATGTGTTAGTCAGGGGCAAAATTTAATTTTTGCACTCGATTGTGCACATATTTCTTAATACTTGTGCAAACTAAAGATCTAACCATGTATGTACTACCTTCTAAACTTTGTCACTTCATGTAAATCTACTCCTTACCTATTTGTTCCATCAACCTTATCTTGTAAGCTGACGTGTATAACTAAGTGATTTGGACTTTATTTTCAAAAGTGTGAGCGTAAGTGTGATTTTGTAAGTTCTTTGCAGACAAAATATTTTTGCTAAATATTTCTTGCCGCGGTAATCATTTTAAGAGAGAAAAATCTTTGAAATACTAGATCTTCTTTTAGTGTGATTTTTTGTATTCTTCCATATATGAAATCTTATTTTTCTCTTCAATATATTCGTGAGATATTTTAAGTTTAAATACTTGTGAAATCTATAAATATTTTATTTAAACTTGTTTTTAATTTAAAATCTGTTTAAACCTTAAACAAATCTCTTTTTAATTTGTTCTTGTGTTATTTTTAGATTTCATACATCTCATAAATATATTTTGTGAGTTAAGCCATTATTTTCAAATAATCTTTCACTTTAGGTAATCACACACCTACAAATTGGTACTACACTCATTGAAGACTTTTTATCCTTGTTCCAAGATTTGGAGCACAAAAATTTGCTTCAAACTCTAAACGATTTTTTTTTCGCACAAGGACTTGACAACATTGGTTGCAGACCGAAATCGGTTGCAATTGTATAGTGTACTCCAGCTGCTGGTGCTCTCTATGGAGGACATGGTGGGAAAGAGTGTATACTCGGTTATAGAATCATGATTTTGTAAGTTTATTTCTTCTAGTTGTAAAACTCTACCACAGTAAATTAGTCGTCCTGTCGGCGTATTTTTCCTCATACGCCTCCGTGTTGTCATATATTATTTATCTTTTTACACTTACATTAATCCACCTAAATTTTAAAGTTAAAATTTGATGTAACACACTTGGTAAAAAAATTGTCACATGGACCTTAGGCCTTGTATTTGTTACCCTAATCTGAAATTATAAAGAAAACATTGTCATATCTTGACAACATATTTAATTGGGTACTTTTCATCCATATTGGTTTCGAGAACACGCACTCTCAATACTTCACATTGGGATATCTCTTATAAATATTTGATAAATACTTATCTTATCATTATCTAGCCTTTTGGTATCTAGGATTATGTTTATGTTTTGAGTGTTAGGTGTATCATATTATAGTAACAAGTTTCAACTAGTATCTTGTATATTTTACACTCTTTGCCCGTTGTGCTTAAGTTGATATTTAGTATATTTTGAGTATTTATGCTAAAATCCTGATGATGGTTTCTAAATATTTTCTTTTCTATATCATTATCGATCATTTGTTCCTTTATATGTTATTCCATGTGATTCATATCCCGTATATCTATGATGTCGTAGTGCTTATTGTGTTACATAACATGTTTTACCTACTCGAAGCTTATTTTCTCTAATAATGTTGTATAAGTATGTCTCATGTGTCCTTATTTACTAGGTTTTGTAATATCTTCATATTTCCTAATATTAGGGAGAACTTTCCTAGAGGGAGATAATAATTTATTAAGGGGGAGAATCAATGTTTGACAAAATAAAGTTAGATTAAGGATGGAGAGTTAGTTGGTGATACTTTACCTCAAATATCTCCACGAAATTTATGTTCCTAGGTGATACCTTTAACATGAGAAGAGTTAATGATATAATATCTTAAGGAGAGTTTAGTTTGGGATAATAGACTTTTCTTCCTTTTAGTGACATATATATTAAGGTCACTGCTCATATCATTATGTTTGATGTCTTATATATTGTTGTCTTCTGTTCATAACCTATTTTAACTTTTATCTCAATTATATATCGTGGTTTATTTTTTTAATCGTTTGGTTTATATTTACTAGTTCATTTCTTTAGAAAATGTTTCATTATATTCCTAATGATGCTATTTCTTGATTCTATCATTTTTTCCTTTGTTGATTCCATGACAAAAAGGGGGAGAATTTTCTTATAGTGGGAGATAATTTCCTAAAAGTGAGAGTCATTCTTGAGGTGGCGAAAATTTGGTAGTGGGAGAAGAATGAATTAAGATAACGTATCACTATGTGATATTACAATTTAGTTTATATAGGAAAGATAAAGTGATAAATGAGTTAGGGATGGAGTTTATATATCTCATCTTGAAGAGATATTAGCTAAAGTTGATATAAGTTCTTTAGTGATTGGATGAACCATGTTTACATTGTCATATCTTGTATTCATCTTATTACTCATGTTATATTGTCAATTGTCTACATAATGGTATCTTGATGTATTATCTAGTGCTTGATAGGAAACAGGTTCTAATAGTTTCGAATGGTTGAGGAATCTCTTGCGATTCATTCGATTGTGTGTTTCTATTTACTTTTATCTTTGGTCGGGCAAATAATGTCATAGGTTATAGATTTGATTTTTTTTGTAGGTTTTTATTTCATTAGGTTTTCTTATCCTTTTGATCAAAACCCACCTTGTGTATTAATCCAAGAACTCCTTCCAATAAAGTTTCATGACAAGACTTATTCAATAAGCTTCGTCAACTGCATCCCGACACCATTCACTTCAATATCCATGATAATGACACTTTAGAATATATGTAAAATAACTTAAATTACCTATAACACCCATGTTTTAACACTACTCAATTTAGATTTTCTTAAATTGAAAAATGTGCTAAACTAATGTGTGTGTTTGAGGTGTTTTTTGAGATTTTTCATATACATATGACATATATCTTATTATATAAACATATTCCGAAAATGACCTATTGTGTATTTACAATACTTATTTTACATTTTTAAAACTTCTAAAAAAAGTAGTCTTAGTTCTCTACAGTAAAGTTTTACTTTATTGGTCGCGTTGTGTGAAAATCTCAGTTAGTGGAAAATATGGTCAAGTTGGTTACCTCATTTGCTGGAGCTTTGCTGCAACGAAGGAACCTTCATTAGTAGAAAAATACAAGTCTGAAGGAAATCTAATGACCACTTTTAGGACCTTTTTAACCTCTAACTTTATATGAATAACTTTTTTTACCAAATATTTTTGTGTAGATTTTCTCTTGACTTATTTATGTGGACAAGAAGCCTCCTTTCCTCGTGTCCACAATTCATTTATGGACTTTTGTCTACTTAAGTTGTTCTTCTCCAAAAAAATGTGAGGTTGTCTTATAAAAGCTTGAGTTTTAAGAGAGAAAAACAAATGCAAATATCACTCTTCAAAAGAGTTTTTCTTCAAGCTTGTATTAGTGTTCTTAAGATATCGATTGATATTAGTGCTATTGAAATTAATTTGAAGTTTGATTACTTATTCTCATGAATTTAACAAACATTTTCAAAACTTATTCTAGAAACTTTAAATATTTATATATCTCAAAAATACTTATGAGTTTATTTTGATTTGCCAAACACTTTTAAAACTTCTATTAACCTTTGGGAATCTCACATCATAGGAAATATAAATAGATTTTGTGGATTCTTATTATTCCATTACATTTGAACACAAAAAAAACTCTCCAAACTTTAAAAGAATATTTGTTGTAATAAGAGCTAAAGACATTATTTGTGACCAAAACTGGTGGTGGTTGTGTAACTTTCTCTAATTATTGGCAGTCTCTTCGGAGATATAGAGATAAAGAGTGTCTAGTAGGTTATTGCATTGTCTGATTGTAAGGACACAAGTCTCCAATTGATTCTTAATGTAGTGTTGGCTCAATTTCCATAAAAAACATCTGAGCCATAGGATAGTGTTCACGTTGTATCCTTTCAAGCCTATGACTCGTTAAGTTGAAGACGTAGCGACCAGTGTTTCAAGTGAACATCAATTGCCAGTTTCTTGTGCCTAGTTTATGCGACATCAACATATCCGTATTCCATTGTCTCCAAAAGGTATGAATGCAATCTATGTATATTTGTAGGAGACTTTGAATAAGTATAAGGGTGTAATTTTCATTGTTAAAATAATTTTCAAAAATATTTTGGGCTTAAAATGAAAATATTCAAATCTGGGATTTCGTTCGAAATTGTCATTTGAACGAGAATTTCGTTCAAACGAGTTTGCCAACGACATTCCCATTTTGCCACTGGAACATCGTTAGATGTTCGTTCGAACGAGATTTCTGGGCGGGAACAGTTTTGCAGTTTCATCCCATTTTTCCACTACTTTGTCCCACTATCTTTTGACAGTTTTAAACCAATTTCGGGACAGACTTTTGCAACTTCCTTGAGATATTTTTGAGAGAAAATATTTCCAAACAAAATTCCTAGTTTCCATGTGTCAAAATTAATAAGAATATCCCCTTATACACATGTGTTTACACCCATAAAATTATTTTGTTTAGAATTCCAAGTATTCCTACATTTATATTATTTGCTTGGAGTTTTTTTGGCACCGGGTTCACTTTTCTACCCAAAAAGAAAAGTGTTTGGGTTTCCTTCTACATTCCTCAAAGAAGAAGAAGCTTTTGTTTTGGTGCGGCATTCTCACGTGGTGAAAGGCACCATGTGTGCTTGATGGTTGCTTGGTCTCAATTGGTGGACTCCAAGGTTCCGATGGACTCCGGGATTATTCGCTAGGCAGAGGTTGAAGCTAGAAGGAGCGCGTCAAGGCTTGAAGGGAGTCGAATCAGTTGTGTAATTCCTCTTGTCGAGTCTTTGTAAAATTCATACCGTACTTATTGAATTTGTTAGGCCAGGTTCGCCCGAGATTTTTTTCCGTTGTGGGTTTTTCCTCGTACATCATGGCGTAGTGTGATATTATTTATTATCTTGCTTAAATCACTTAGAATGCATGCTTCAATTAACAAGATAAAATTGGTTTATTTATCACATGTACTTAAGTTGGTGTTATAATTTAATTTGGGTAAAATTTAAGTTAATTTAATTCAAGTCGGCAATTTAATTTGTTAAATTTTTTTTTGCCTAATTTGGTAATATTGTAAATATTGTGTAGGAAAATTTTAGGACTTGTGTTAAATTAATTTTGAGCTAAAAGTAAATTTCTCATAGTTAACTTCATGTGTTAGTTTTGTTTGTGATATTTCTTTTAGAAATTAAAATTTATGTTTAATTTAATTTTTCATCTTGTTAAGAAAAGTAAATCAAGTATGGTTTGGTAAATTAAATTGTTGTGTTGAACCATCCTTATTCCGCATTTAAAAGGAAATTCATTTTGAAAAATTTAAAATTGGGGATCTGAGTTTCATACAGTGATTGTAAGTCATAAAATATTTTTCAATGTTTATCATAAAATATTTTTCTTAAACTCATACGAAATAAACTCATAAAATATTTTTCTTTTAAATATACATCTTAGAAAAAAAAATCCTCAAACAATTTATAAAATAGCACACAAATGTATCCGGGGATGAAACACAAATACACACTCATACCTTCATTGAGATCCCTCGAATGATGAATACGAAAACTCATCATGTAACCCAATGTATCCTCAAAGTTGTTTAATCTTTTCAGCACGGTCTGCAATCACACATCATAGGCTTGATGGACAGAACTGAATGCCTCACCCATGACTCAAAAAAGTATTATCCAAATACGAAATTAAGCTAATACGTACAAATTGACTCGATTAAAAAATTTATCCTTACAAATCTCCCCCTTTGGTTATTCCGGGAGAAAACTCAACGAAAAATTACTGGGCCATCAAGCTCAATAAGACCATAACCGTGGATGTCGGATTTCCCTATTCTGAACCACATTAAAAATCTGAGTTCTCTTTTATTGCCTTCTTTATTTTCATTCTCATTATTTAAATGATTATATGTTATTAAAAAATTGGTAATTCATAGCTAAGATAAAGTTTATACCAGTTTTGGACATCAACATGCACATCCATTAATTGTGGGTCATCTTTTTTATTATTAGTAAGAGTGTTACAAAACAAACTATTTTGTTAAGTGAAAATAGGTTAAACCTCTTAATAAAATAAAACAATTATTAGGTACATTCAATTAGAGAAGATCCTAAAATGAAGGTTTAACACGTTGGAAGAGTTTATGACCTATAGTAATGAGAGTATTAGTTATGGATGCTAACAAATTATTATGCTTTAAACCATAAAAGAACCAAATTGTGAAACCAAATTCACAATCTTGAATTGATACGTTTATTTTTAGGTACATAGATAAATAAAGATTTTTCAATGTTTATCAATATAATTACTATACATACGTATAGGCACACCAAAACTTATTAAATTATTTTATTTGCTGTGCAAAAGCTTATCAACAAATGTTATTGACTGTCATCCCAAATAATAATATGGCACACACAAAATAAAAGTATAATGAGTAGGAAGACACATAAACACGGGAAGACAAACTATTTAAATGGTTCACCAATTTGGGTACGTTCACCAATAACTATGATCGATTAGCAAATGGGTTACAAAATAGCACTCTCACAGATACACTCCAAAAATGAAAAATATAATGTGTATTTTTTTATACAAATATGTGTACCCACTACACCAAATACTGCGAATGGTCACGCGCATCTGTTCACGGCCCAAGTCCGATAACAACTGGTCGCGGACTTGTCCATGACCATCTCATTTTTTGGTGTGACCATATTCATTACCACACTAAGTTATGGATGCTCTGAAAGTGGTCACGAACCAAGTCCTTGACAACTGTAAGCCACGAACTTGGGCCGTTACCATCTCGGCACTAAATTCGTGCCAAAATTCACTCCAAGCTTGGTCATGGATTTAGGTCGTGACCACAGGCATGACGAAGCACAATACACACACATTTGGGGTCACGGCTATGTACCGAAACCAAATTTTGAAGTGGGTCACGGTTTGGGTCCGTGACCATCCCTCATTCAAAGAGTTCTTTTTGGTCGCGCATGGTGGGGCACGACCTAGATCCGTGACAAGAGTTCATTCGAGAAGCATCTTGGGCGCGCATGTGGAGAATTAATTGGTCATGGAGGTTGGGTCACGGCTCTATGCCGTGACCAGATTTAACATTTAAATTTTTTTTTGCTTAATTCATACCTATTTTTCATTTTTCCATTTGCGATTTAGGCATTGAACGATTTCTGCAATTTGGGGATTTCGACGATTTGGGGTTTTTTTGGATTTCATCTAAGATTCGTGAAAGGTATGTGGGTTAATATGTGTGTGCATTTGGGTTTATTGATTTGTGGAAGCTGTGTGTGTGTATGTACAGATTTATGTTTGTATGTATATTTGTGTGTATATGTGTGTATGTGTGTGTTTGTATGTATGTGTGTGTGTGTGTGTGTGTGTGCGTTTATGTATAAATTTCTATTTATATGTGTGTATGTGTATGTATGTATAGATTTATGTATATATGTGTGCATGTGTGTTTATGTGTGTAACTATGAACAAATTGTATTTTATGTCAAGAATTGTGTTGGGGTTATTTTTTTGACAAAATATTATTCAAAGCCCTAGTCATTATATTTTTTTGACAAAATATTATTAAATGGATTCTTAATAAGTAAAAAAAATTACATCTACCTTTTGATTTTATCGGGGGTTATATGTGTGCCATCATATTATATTGGGGGTTATATGCATGTCGTGATTTTTTCCTGACAAAATATAATTAAATGGATTTTTTTACATTGTATTGGGGATTCTATTAGCGTCGTTATTTTTAACAATAACTCCTACCATGTTGTGATATTTTAGTAATTCTTTACTTTGCTACTTTAAATATGAGTCGCAAATACGTGTGCACATTAATATAGTGAGATATCATTGGCTTGTTTCAAAGAGTGTGCGGGGCTTAAAATTTTGTGTACTAGAGTTCATAAGTGTATGTATTAAAACTCTTTCATAATAAACCCTAACAAAATGTGTTATTTCACATTGTTGAGATCCAAAATGCAAGGGGTTAAGAGAAGGGTAGTGATGAATCAAAACCTTAATCAAACTACTATACCCTTATACGTCATATGTTTGAATTAATAGTTATTAATTAATTAGAGCGCTTAAGTGTAGGACTCATATTCATGCTCTGGTATACTTTTTTCAGGAAAAATGAGACATGGTGGTAATCACTGTCAGCAGGAGTGAGAGAGGTTATAATTGGACTGCACACATAACTCTTTTATTAGTGCGTGCCATATAGAGGGTACTCCTATTTATAGGTATGGAAATAAAAAGATCGAACAATTTAACTACCATGTAAATTGTGGAGTTGATCTTCGGTAAGATCACCTGTTTTATCGTATTCTATTTTCTCTACCAGAAAATAAATCATGCAGTTGATCTCCGACAAGATTACCTGTTCGATCGTATTCTATCTTCTCTACCGGAAAACTGGGATGACGTTATACAAAATATATTTCATGAACATAATCCGGACGTAGCCCTGACCTTAGTTACATTGTTGGATAAGGGAGGAAAAAAATCCACCCGTTATGGATACAACTGCGTACAGAGAGCATTGGCATAGACTGTGATGTCTCGCGCCACATGCACGTAAAATTGAATATTGCCAACAAGTTGAGAAATATGGGATTCCGAGTTAATTTCACAGGTATCTACACATCAATCATGGATACCCTTACTCCTAGTTGTCCACGTGAAAAAATTCATAAGTTCTTAAAAGCTAATACCCAATGGATGGGGATCAGACACATTGAACATATTGTAAAGACATACTCTGAAAAAGTATATATATATATATATATATATATATATATATATATATATATAGAGAGAGTAATAAGCTTGATTAATTAGTTATAATTGCATATTATTATAATTATTTAGTCACTTATAGTTATTCATTTTTGTAGATAATGTCGAGAGGAAACAATTAAATGGTACCAAGTGTCGAGGTGGTACCACAACGAGGTTCACCATCTCATGCACAACCCGAATTTTCAACACCAATGGCTGATAAATTCACAACTCCACCAATGGTTCACTCCTCACCAAGTCCAACTCCAAGTGCTCCTATGCCCCAATCTAGTACTCCCATTGCTCCAACGCCCGCATCCATCACTCCTGATGCCTCCCACTCAAATAAAAAGAGGCCCATTGGGTTCTCCCTTCTAAAAAACAACCCGAAGAGTGATTGGAATGACGTGCTAAACTTTAAAGCCCGATGTTTGCCACTGGGAAAAATGAATGTGGGAGTCGAGGAACCAGACAAATAGAAGCTTGTTGATCAAACTGTCAAACATGACATATATATCCAACTCTACAAGCATTTTTCATTTCCTGACCATTCCAAGAATAGGGTTATTTCTCGAGTTGCTGAAGGATTGAGGGAATGCAGGAGAAATCTTTGAAAGAAACATTTCCCGAAGGAGGTTTCGAGCTCATATATTTTGGCTTTGAAAGAGAGAGTGCCTCCCAATGTTGAAATACCGGTGGATCAGTGGACTAATTTTTTGGAGAATGAGACGAAGGAGAAAAATTTTGTCCAGAGGGAGCAAAATAAAAAAATAGGGCACAAAAAACTAATATCCACAAGTTGGGATCCAAATCATATGAGGATTTGAAGAATGAATGGGAGAGTAGGACAAAGGATGGTCCATATGTCTATAAAAACCCAAATCAGTCCAACTTATTCATTTATGCTCGACGGGACAAAGATAATAAATTCCACCCGTATTTGGCTAAGACGCTGGAATCAATAGAGGTCATCAGCAGTCAATCTAATTCAAGCCCTAATTAGGACGTTGACCTTGAAAATGATTCACTCACCCAGACCTTTGGAAGGTACAAAAATGGGAGGACGAGAGATATTGGTTCAGATATGACAAAAAAACTTCAACACACAGCACCTTTTGTGGATGAGCTTTCTTCGATCAAGAATTGTATCTCGTCCCAAAAGGAACACCAGCTCAAGATCGAAGGGGATGTCCATGAGATTAAAAATACCCTGGGATTATTGACGAATCAAATTGGGAAACTTATGAACTTTTTTTGAAAGTTATGGTCTCGTTAGGTATCGTTGGATGTATCCTTTTGATCTCTTGATGAAAACCTTCAAAGATAATGTAAAGAATACACAATATATTGTAAGGTCATACGTTGAAGAATACGTAGTGGTGGAATCATCCCTCTACTCTAGGGAACATATTCCAGAACAAGAGGTGAGGCGGTTTAATCCTCATGGAGAATGAGTGATGGAGGAACCTAATGAGTTTGAGGATGAATTGTCATTTGGGAACCCTAAAGAGGTGAAACTCACAAATATACAATACAAGCAAGCAACTCGTTATGTCTTTGAATCGCAAGATGAAGTCAAAGACTGGAGAGAGTGAGTATCTGTTGAATTCTTCTTCTTTGATTATATGTATTTTATATTTTATGATCTAAACTCTACGATTTTCCACTAGGAAGTACAAGAACGAAATTGCCCAAAATCAAAGGAGAAATTTCATGGCAACTGATTTTAGGCCATGGGTGTCAAAACAGGTAATCTTCACATCTTATGTGTACGGTTATTTATTCATGTGTGGTAAAAACATGCCCTAATACAAATTCATTAATAAATGCATCTTCTAAAAAGAGGTGACGTCTCTTCCAGACTTGAACGCCTAGCAAAAGGTCATAGTTTTCATGCGACAGCATTTAAGAAATTACACACCAACGGTTTTGATTTCATTTCATATCCATATGAGGAAAAGCTTTTGACTCAAAATAAAGGAATATCAATTTTTTCCTTGACCACCAGTATAGTAAGAAAAAGTGATAAAAATCCAAAGAATACGGGGTTAACCAATTATGGAATAATTTTACAAATCCTAGAACTTGATTACTTAGATTTCACAGAAATCGTATTCTATTGTGATTGGGTAAAGGTCAAGGATACAACAAATGCTTGTAAAGTTAATCCTGACTCCAAACGTATTTTGGTAGATTTATCAAAGCTGAAGACTAAAGATCGCATGGTCGACGAGCCTTTTATTTGTGCCTTTCAGAACGTAAAGAATGTATTCTACTCAAAGTGCATAAACGATGGCAATTGGTCTATTATTGTACATTAACCAAATGGTATGACTACTTAACTAGATGCATTAAAGTCTCCAAAAGAGTTTCAATCGGCTCTTGATGATAACCCTAATTTGAGGGATCTTTTAGTTGATTTAGAGGACGATTGAGTATCAAAATATTATTTTATCATCGTCAATCTTATTTGTATCCTATTATGATATTGACATTGTATTAGCACTTTACTTTAATCTATAAATGTTTAGTTACTTTTATGACTATTTATCATTGTCAATCTTATTTGTATCCTACCAGGTAATCTTCACTTTAACTAAAGAGGTGTCGACACCTCGCACAGGACCAATGTAACTCGTCGGAACTGATCATGTGTCCACGGGGCTCCCGGTTTGAGAAGACAACGGTAATTGGAAAATATCAAGACTTATGCTTAAAAACATGTCCTTAAGAGGCAAAACCCCAAAAAATCCCCTAAATCGCCCCGTGTGAGGCACCAACACCTCGCATAGGACCAGCGTAACTCATTGGAACTAATCGCGTGGTCACGGGTAAAGAAGAGTGCACTTGCGTTCAAATAAGGAAGTTATTTAATTAAACACAGTCTTTACCACTCAAGTCCTAAACATGCATCTATATGTGATTAAATATGATGATGAAACATGCAAGAACACATAAATCAGGAAAAATCCCCCAAATGGGCAAAACCTTTTATTTTCACAATAATTTTGTAAGAGTACGACTTACACGGATTACAATGAAAATATATGACACAGAAATACCCTTGGGTGTCGGTTCTATTGTAGGCGGCTGGAATAATCCCTTTCCAGTAGGGCAGTAGTGAAGAAGAGAGCGGCTTCTTCACAAATTACTCCAGATGAGTAAATGATCTTCTTGAAGGTTTAAAGATTCACACACATATATGGGAATGGTTTTATGAATAAAAAAGGTTTAGAAAACCTTAAAAAGTGAAGTCTTATTCTGGGTTGTTTTCGCAGAATTTTGAGATTACAGAAAGACTTGAAAAACGTGTAGAAGGAGATTAGATATTTATACAAAAATTGAGGCGGTGGCTTGTTAGAACGAGATAGCCATATCGCTCGAATGAAGGACATAAGTCATTCGAATGATATCGCGCGATATGCCTATCTCGCGCGAACGACTTCCAAAGTCGTTTGAGCGATCTCGTCGATCGAGGAATTTCGCTTCTACACTTAGAAAAATTTTGCTTTTGATAAAAAATAAAACCAGACTTCAAAACTAATTTACAAAAACATTTCTCAAATATTTATTCAAATATTTAAAGCTCCAATAAAACATATTACAAATAGAGCATAGTGTAGTAGTGGGAATGAGTTGAGCAGCACGTTGCATGTAGCATGATGCACGTGATGAAAGTGGATGCATTGAATTCGGATAAAGGCCATCGAGGATGATCGTGTTGACGTGCCGAATATAGCGGTATCATACATATGAATGTGATCTAGGAGAAAACATAAATTTTCTAGAATTTACCCCGTACATTTATAAAATTATGTCCTTACAAATCCCCCCTATGTCTATGCCGGTACATACATAAAAAATCCAAATTATGCAATCAAATGACATACAAGATTGTATCCCCATTAAACCCTCAAACTGAAAATACTAAATGACATGTCTTCCAAAACTTCAGCTCTCCGGTACCTTCCAAAGCTTTTCTCATCAGGGTGTGTAATCAAATAATAAGCAATGAAGTACCTACACACATGAGATAAAGCAAATACCCGTGATAAGCAACAGATTGAAATATAATGATATGCCAAAGTTGATGATCAATTAAAGCTTAAGCAAATTTTATGCATCCAAACAACCAAAACCAATTCTCCCCCCTTTTTATGATGTCCCCAAATAGACAAATATGAGAAGCAGAAATGAATGCACTTGGAGAGTGACACACGGGAATAAACTGCTATTTTTATTTTTATTTTTTAATTTTTCATACATAGTATACAATAAAGAATCACACCATGAAAGATCACAAAAACAACCAAGTAAATGATAGCGAAAATGAAGGGATGTGATCAAATTCGATAGGAAAATCAATGCATACAAACATGACATATGTGCACGATGAATATTGGATACTCCTAACGAATGAACTCAAAGTCTTCCTTTGGTATAAAAAAATGTGGTAATATGAGACAATGACTCAATCAAATCAACAAATCAAAACTCAAAGTGATTTCCACACCAATAACGTCCAAAACTGTTTATATTCTCCAACCAAACTCCCCCAGATTTTAATTTTGAATAGAGGCTTTCTAAATTCTCAAACTTTGGAGAATTGATGGTGAAACCTAATGGCCCATATTTGGCATGTATTGCTTTTTATTGCCTTTACATTTTTTCGGGGCTCTTTTAACCTCTTTGGACCTCGGATAATTAAATTCCTCCATTTTTTAGGTCCTTTTGAACGGTGGATTTTGTGCAAAGATTAGATAAGAACCTTTCGCAGCCCCTCCCCGTTCTTAAACAAACATTCAGTCTCACAAAAACGGTTTTTACATGCATTCCAATCTTGTCAAGTTTTATCGCATATTGTTACTTGTATAAAGAAGATTGAGATGAAAACACTCAAGCCAACATGTGATAGACAAGTACAATAATCAAATAAAGCCGTGCATCTGTGCAATAAAGAAGATATGAGTCAAACATGTAGACAAGATATCACGAATCACATCTCAAAGACTCCAAGCAGTGTAAAGCACATGAATGAAATGATGTAGTGTCTCAAATCTCTATCAAACAGTCACATGAATAAATGGAATGAAATTGTGACTTGGCTATCTTAAGTGTTCATTTATAAAAGGTGCATAAAAAATACAAAAATATTTTTGGGCTTTTCTAAAATTTTTATAAAAGAAAATCTTTTTGGATTTTCAAAAGAATAAATAAATAGTTGTACAACAAATAAATGATACATATAAAACAACCTAGCAATAGGAAGCATATGATATGAACATGAAAAAGAATCCTATCCAAGACATAGACAAACCCCTCAGTCAACTTTACAAATCCCCAAAGACTTCCTAAGACTCTCAAATCTAAGGGCATCTAAAGGTTTCGTGAAAATATCGGCTAACTGACGGTCAGTGGGAACAAAACTCAGGGATATGACTTTCTCCTTAACTAACTGTCGTATAAAGTGCTCACGTATCCTGATGTGCTTTGTGCGCAAATGCTGGATTGTATTATGGGATATGTGTATCGCGCTCATGTTATCACAGGAAATGGTCATGGTGTCCTGTGAAATCCCATAACCCTCCATCATTTGCTTCATCTATAAGAGTTGCGTGCAATAACTCCCGGCGACTATGTACTCAGCCTCCGTAGTGGACAAAGAGATGGAATTTCGCTTCTTGCTCAGCCAGGAGACAAGAGCATAACCAAAATAGAAACACCCACAAGAAGTGCTCCTACAACCATCTACATCCCCGGCCCAATCGGCATCTAAATAGGCGGACAAACAGTCATCAGTATCAAAGGAATACTAAATATCATATGAGAGAGTCCCACTCACATATTTAATAATACGTTTTAGAGCAAGTAAATGTGACTCTTTCTGGGATGCCTGATTTCGCGCACAGACTCGAACACTAAAGGCTATGTCGGGACAACTGGCAGTCAAGTAGAGAAGACTACCTATCATACTCTGATATAAGGTTTGCTCTACGTCCTTGCCTGAAGTGTCCTTACTAAGCTTGGTAGAGGTACTCATAGGTGTACGTGCATGCTTAGCGGAGTCTAACCCAAATTTCTTCACTAGGTCTCTAACATACTTGGATTGGGAGATGAACATCCCATCCTCTAGTTGACGAACCTGGAGACCAAGGAAGAAAGTAATCTCACCAACCATGCTCATCTCAAACTCACTTTTCATCTCCTCTTCAAAGTGATGAGCATGTTGAGAGCACATGGATCCAAACACTATGTTGTCCACATAGACCTGGGCAACCAAAATTGCACCGTCATCTCTCGTGACGGATAACGTCATATCAACTCCCCCTCTCTTAAAGTCACGGGCTAAGAGATAGGAAGTAAGCCTCTCGTACCAAGCACGAGGTGCTTGCTTCAAACCATACAAGGCTTTCCTCAGATAGTATACGTGCTCCGAGTGCTGAGGGTCTTCAAACCCTTTTGGTTGTTCAACGTAAACCTCCTCCTGTAGAATGCAATTCAGAAAGTCACTCTTGACATCCATCTGATATAACTTGAAACGCAGATGACATGCGATGGCGAGTAGTAGACGGACGGACTCAAGCCTCGCAATAAGAGAAAATGTCTCCCCAAAGTCTACACCTTCTATCTGTGTGTAACCTTGAGTGACCAACCTAGCCTTGTTTCTGATTATGGTACCATTTTCATCCATTTTATTCTTAAAGATCCATCTAGTACCTATCACATTTGTCTCACTAAGTCGTGGGACAAGTTCCCATACATTATTCTTTTTAAACTGAAGCAACTCATCCTGCATAGAAGATATCCAGTATTCATCCTTGAGTGCTTCTTTATGATTCTTGGGCTCGATTTTGGATGTGTAGCAAAAATGGATGACAACGTTCTCTAGCTGAGCGCGAGTCTTGACCCCTAGAGTGGGATCACCAATAATGGCAGAAGGGTGATGACTCTTGCGAACCCAAGCAGGTGTGTCCCCTAACACAGGAGTAGGGTCCATAGAGTGTGTGTGAGGTACAAGTAAATCACTGCTAGAATATCCTCATCCTCACACTAAAGTTTAGAGTCAATAAATGTCGAAGGTTCATCATCTTGCACGGTGACATTTGTTGACTCCATAACCTTAGAGCTCTTCAGGTTGAAAACCCGGTACGCTCTACTATTCGATGAATATCCCAGCAGTATTCCCTCGTCGCTTCGGGAGTCAAAATTTCCTAATTGATCTCTATCCCGTAAGATGTAGCATTTACTCCCAAAAACATAGAAATATGCAAGGTTGGGCTTCTTGCCAGTCCACAACTCATAAGGAGTTTGAAGTGTGTGTGGACGCAGATAGACCCTATTCACCGTCTGGTATGCAGTAGACACTGCCTCTGACCAAAATCTCCTAGAAACTTTATGACCTAGAAGCATAGATCTAGCCATCTCCTGGATCGTTCTATTCTTTCTCTCAACAATCCCATTTTGCTGAGGAGTATTCACACCAGAAAACTCATGTTTGATCCCAAGGCTATCACAATAAGAATCTACCTTTGCTTCCTTAAATTCAGTACCGTTGTCACTACGTATCCTGTTAATAGTGACTCCGTGTTGATTTTACAGGATACGACACTTGGTCGTTAAAAACTCTACAGCATCGAATTTCTCTCTCAGAAAACCTACGATGGAATATCTGGAGAAATCATCCACCATCATGAGGATATACCTCTTACCACCTAGACTCTCGGTATGAGTGGGACCCATAAGATCCATGTGTATAAGCTCAAGAACACGAGAGGTGGTAATGGAATGCAACTTCCTATGAGGACTTCGAATTTGTTTTCCCAACTGAAAGGGTCCACAAACCGTTGAAGTTGGCCTTCCAAGAGATGGTAAGCTACGTACTAGGTCCTTTTTAGCTAAGCAAGTTAGATCTGTAATATTTACGTGACCTAGATGTTGGTTCCATAGATCCATAGGAATGATCATGGCGCTGTTGCAGACAAGTGAGGATGTGGGCTCAGTCCCATAGCAGTTATCCTTTATCCTCACCCCTTGCACTAAAAGTTTACCGGCTTGATTATAGACCTCACAAGCGTCTCAGTCAAACTTTACGGCAAAGTCAGCATCGCACAGCTGGCTAATGCTTAGAAGGTTTGCTTTCAAAACTTTGACGTACAAAACATTTTCTAGCTTAGGAAATCCAGGTAACTCGACAGTACCACGTCCTATAATGCTAGACTTGCTCCCATCTCCAAAGGTGACTCTTCCATACTGATAATCCTCAAGAGATGTAAAAAATGAGGCATCACCAGTCATATGTCTGGAGCACCCACTGTCAAAATACCACTTTGAGGTATTATGTGCTTTGAGAGTGACATAAACAACAAAGGCCTTTTTATCTTTCCTAGGTACCCAAGAAATGGTGACCTTTTATTTGCCTTTGTTGTTGTTGGTTTTAGCTGGAATGTGAGAAGCATTCACTGACGGAAAAGACATCCGTCAAAATTCCTCCATCAAACACTGAGACGTGGAAGCTAACAACTCAACTCGCTCTCTCAGACTGGTAAAATCATCAGTATGCTGAGGTGGAGCAGTAGCACGTCATGTCCGACCCATACTATAGCAAAACTCCCTGAGGTGGCCTTTTTTTTGTAATAAGTACAAAAGAACATAGTCAAAGGCGGACCATGATTTTCTTTTCTTGATCGAACTCTCTTTCGAGATTTTTGACGATGGCCATAAGGAGTCGTAGTAAACTCAGGAACTGGTCCGGGTGCAATTTAGGATGTGGAGGCACCATCATAACATATTCCCTGCCTATCACCAAAACCTAAAGCGGGGCCGAAGAGCATCTTTCCCATTTTCCCAGATCTGTCCTCGATTTGTACCTTGACTTCCCATGCTCTCTCCAGGTTATGAGTAAGCTGGGAAATAAGGGCTTCAAGTTTCTTTCGAGTCTCCATGGAGGAATGAAGCTCACTCGTAAGACCAGCCACTTGTTTAGTCAAGTCCCCTCTCTCTTTCTCAAAACAACTCTCTCTCTCTCTCTAAACAGACTTTCTTTCTCAACACAGGCAGACTCTCTCTCTCTCTCAGGGTGGTGCAGGTGGAGGACTCTCTCTCTCTCTCTCTCTCTCTCTCTCTCTCTCTCTCTCTCTCTCTTTTCTTAAATCTTCCTCTAAGCCGGTGATCTTAAGAACTAACGATTTGTTAAGCTTTTTAGTTTTAAATGACTCATAATATAACTCAGCGTAGGCGCGTTGAATATCACTCTCGCTCTCACTTGTGTCATCCTCCCACTCACTCACATCGCTCTCACTATCAAGGTGTCCCTGTGATGCATCATCCTCATCATCGTGAGGAGAACTAGAAGTTCTCACATGACTAGCCATAAATGCGGTGAAGTTACACTCATGCAGTGACTCGACTCCCGAATCCACCGACTCGACCTCACTGCCGTCACTAAGGGTAGCATTAAGGAAAGCTTTGCCCTTTTCTCTGTTCAGCCTAGTAGTACACTCAAAAGCTCTATGACCCCTACCGTCGCACTCAAAGCATCTCTCACTTTCTTTCTTAGAAGGATCTTTAAAATATTTTTCTTTTTTCTTTTCAAACTTATTTTCTCAAAATTCTTTTTATTTTTAAAATTACCATTTTTCTTGAATTTGAGAATCCTCTTGATTTTTTTTTTGCAAAAAGAGCCAAATCATCTAAATCAAAATCACACTCAGAATCAGACGAATATGTCTTTCTTTTTCTAGTTGACTCTCCCCTCTTTCTAGACGACCCCTCACTCTTTCTCTCTTGGGAATTAAGTGCAGTTCCCTTATCTTTAGACCTAGCAGTTTTATGGGACATATCAATTTCATATGTTTGCAAGTCTCCTACAAGTTCTTCCAATTTTAGCGTATTTAAATTACCCATAGAATTTAGCACAGTGACATTGGGGATAAAATGCTTAGGCAAAGAATGAAGAATCTTTTTGACAACTCTAGCATTAGGAATATGTTCACCAAGATTAAAGCTAGTATTAACAATGTCACAAAACCTAGCATAAAAATCATTAAAACATTCAGTCTCATGCATGGTGATGGTTTCAAATTGAGTTGTCAAATTTTGTAATTTAGACTCTTTCACATCATTAGTTCTATCATGGGTGAGTTGTAAAACATCCCATGCCTTCTTTGACGTGGTGCACATCATTATGCGTTTGAACTCATAAGGTGTGACAGACCCAGAAATAGCACTTAGACCCTTAGAATTGAATGATGACCATTTAAATTCTTCTTCAGTCCAAGAAGTGACATGTTTTAAATTGATCAGATTTTCAACAGTGACGGAGGGAGGAGTCCACCCTCTTTCTACCAAAATCCAGACATGTTCATCAATAGCTTTTAATCCAGATCTCATGTGGGCTTTCCAATATGCATAGTTTGTCCCGTCAAAAACTGGTATTTTATTATATAACTTCTCCATTATGAACACACTCGTTTTTCAAAAGTCAATTTTTCAAAACAATTGATATCTCAGAAAATTTTTGCGGAAAATTACACAGTAAATTTGTGTAACTGGCTCTGATACCAATTTGAAGAAGAGTGCACTTGCATTTAAATACGGAAGTTATTTAATTAAACACAGTTTTTACCACTCAAGTCCTAAACATGCATCTATACGTGATTAAATATGATGATGAAACATGCAAGAACACATATATGAGGAAAAATCCCCCAAAGGGGCAAAACCTTTTATTTTCACAATAATTTTGTAAGAGTACGGATTACGTGGATTACAATGAAAATATATGACACAGAAATACCCTTCGGTGTCGGTTCTATTTTAGGTGGCTGGAATAATCCCTTTCCAGTAGGGCAGTAGTGAAGAAGAGAGCAGCTTCTTCAAAAATTACTCCAGATGAGTAAATGGTTTTCTTAAAGGTTTAAAGATTCACACACATATATGGGAATGGTTTTGTGAATCAAAAAGGTTTTGAAAACCTTAAAAAGTGAAGTCTTATTCTGGGTTGTTTTCGCAGAATTTTGAGATTGCAGAAAGACTTGAAAAATGTGTAGAAGGAGATCAGATATTTATACAAAAGTCGAGGTGGTGGCTCGTTCGAATGGGATAGCCATGTAACTCGAACGAAGGACAGGAGTCATTCGAACGATATCACACGATATGCCTATCTCACGCGAACGACTTCCAAAGTCGTTTGAGCAATCTCGTCGATCGAGACATTTCGCTTCTACATTTAGAAAAATTCTGCTTTTGATAAAAAATAAAACCAGACTTCAAAAATAATTTCAAAAACATTTCCCAAATATTTATGCAAATATTTAAAGCTCCAATAAAACATATTACTGATAGAGCGTAGTGGAGTAATGGGAATGAGCTGAGCAGCACGTTGCATGTAGCATGATGCACGTGATGAAAGGGGATGCATTGAATAGGCCGCCGAGGATGATCGTGTTGACGTGCCGAATGTAGCGGTATCAGACATATGAACTATGATCTAGGAGAAAATAGAAATTTCCTAGAATCTATCTCGGACATTTATAAAATTATGACCTTACAATGGGACTCCCGGTTTAAGAATACAACGATAAATTCAAAATATTAGGACTTAGGCCTAAAAACATGGCGTTAGGGGGCGAAAACCCGAAACATCCCCCGATCGGTCTCGTGAGAGGCAATAACACCTCACACGGGACCAATGTAACTCGTAGGAACTGATCGTATGATCAGGGGACTCTCGATTTGAGAATACGACGATAAGATCGTAATAAGGAAACTGGTTGTAATAAAGAAACTGTGGTACTAGTGTGGGGGAGTCTTTGCATAAGATTGTAATAAAGAAACTAGTTGTAACTTTGTGACTTTGTGTTTACTTGATATAGTAAGACTCAGATACATTTCCCTTTGAGCTTGTGCATAGGCTAGTTATAACTTTGTGACTTTTTGTTTACTTGATCTAGTCAGACTAAGATTATAACTCAATTATGTAGAAACATTGCATTTTATTTCTATCTCAAATATGTGATATCCAAGCATTGTATTGCATTAAATTTTTATCTTAAATATCTCATATCAGCAAGTTGTTCAGGCTACTGGCTCTGTATAGCCAAGCACATATTTTGGTTTTGGTTTTTCTGACTCCCATACTTATGACTTCCTTTCCTCCTAAAAATAAATGGGCAAAAATAGATTGTGTCAAAATTCTTGATTTGTCCCCTAGAAAAATGTCATTTTCTTCTGAAGATGTTAAAATGATTGGGTATCTCTAAGTGTATTAGAATCAGAAATATATTACACTGTTAATTCCACCACAACCCAAGAACTATGGGAGTTCTCTAAAAAATTAGCTTCTCAATATGCTTTCCAACAAAAATTAAGAGGTGATGGATTTGTAGTCATTAAGAAGTATTATAACTGTTATATACCAGTTTATACAAACTGTTATATAACAGTTTATATAACTTTTTTATAAATTTTTGTTATATAAACTGCTATGCAACTTCTCTGTCTATCATTGATTACCAATTTTTGTTGTTACGGTCATTTTGTCTTGTGAACTTTGATATTTTGATATATTTATTTATGAGTGAAGGTTGTATCTTTATTTCTTTGAAGCTTGCTCCTTATGGCTTGACTTAAAATTATGAGTCCGTTGTATTCCATATGTATCGTGCTAAAGTTTAAAATTGTGTGATTGTGTCGAGTCACATTGTGTATCCGTGCATCCATAGTCTGAAAGTCTCTTATGAAACTTTACAACTTGTCAAGTTTTCTTTCATTGTTGCAACTGATATAAACCTATCTGTATTTATGAATTATTCTTATAGTGGAAGTTCTAATTGCATATTTTGTTGGGACTCATTTTACTATCAGTGCGATGCAACTCCAATTTGTATTTCAAAAAAATCTTGTGTTATGCATACTAGACGAACACTAAAAAAAACATTACCAAGTGAACTCCAACACAGTTCTACATTGAAAATATGTTGCATCGGATCAAGGAGAAAAACATTCCCTATTGTTATTGCTGCTGGTTAGATCTACTACGCTGGATACTTGACATCCTGATCAGGTTGCGTTTATTCAATGTGAGCATCACACTTTAGTTTCTTACTTTCACTAATTCATGTTAGACATCGTTTTATGAGCGAAGAACTTGTTGGTTAAAAGTCTGTTTGATTTATGTTTGCTTCTAGCTATGGGAAATGAGAAATCAAATAGCTACTAGGAAGCTGAGCTGCCTCGTAACTATGACAGAGTTGTGATTGAGAATTTCATTCGAGTAAAGTATGAGTTTGTTGATTGAAATGCCTTTTGCAATAACATTATTTATCCTTCAATATCTTCCTTGGTATTAACCTTAAGAGCACTATATTGTTTGTACTAATGAATTCTAATCTATTAGGTATGAAGAAAAGAGATGGATTTCTAGAGATGGAAAACCAAAATCACCTTCAAATGGCTGCAATGAAATTTTCCTTCTTGACAGGTTGTCACACAAAGAAATACCTATAGATTCACTTAGTTGCATGTACTTAGATAAGTTGGAAATATCAATTTCACCTACACAGATCTAAGTTGAATTTACTAATTCATTCATTTAGACTCTACTTGCATGATCTCAAAATGCAGGATGGAAAAATTTATATATTTTATTCAGTGGTTTGAGAGATGAGGAATATGTTGGCATGTTAGTGTTAACTTAATATACAAGGCCTTGGTTTGAGAAATAAGATGAGATCAATGGTCCCATGACCATGCATGTTGGTGTTAACTAAAGTATATACCCCAAACGATCCTGTGAGAGTCACCAACACCTTGCACAGGACCAACGTAACTCGTAGGAACTGACAGCGTGGTCACGGGGCTCCCAGTTTGAGAATACGACGATAATTCGAAAATTTCTATACTTAGGCTTAAAAAATGGCGCTAGAGGGGTGAACCCCAAAACATCCCCCAAACGGCCTCGTGAGAGGTACCAACGCCTCTCATGGGACCAATGTAACTCGTAGGAACTGACCGCGTGGTCACGAGGCTCCCAGTTTGAGAAAATAATGAGAATTTGAAAATTTCTAGACTTAAGCTTAAAAAATGGCGCTAGAGGTATAAATCTCGAAACAGCCCCCAAATGGCAACGTGAGAAACACCAACACCTCAAATGGGACCAATGTAACTCCTAGAAACTGATCGCGTGTCCACGAGACTCCCGATTTGATAATACGATGATAATTTTAAAATATCTAGACTTAAGCTTAAAAATATGGCACTAGAGGGAGAAATCCCAAAACAATCACCAAACGGCCTTGTGAGAGGCACCGACACCTCGCACGGGACCATTGTAACTCGTAGGAACCAGACCACATTGCAATGGGGCTCTCAATTTGAGAATACAATGATAATTTGAAAATATCAAGACTTAGGCTTAAAAACCTGGTCTTAAAAGGAGAAATCCTAAAACAACTCCTGAACCGCCCTGTATGAGGCACTAACACCTCACAAAGGACCAATGTAACTCATTAGAACTGACCGCATGGTCACGGGACTCCCGATTTGAAAATATGATGATAATTTGAAAATATTAGGACTTGGACTTGAAAACATGGCATTTGGGGGCGAAAACTCGAAACATCCCCCGTTCGGCCTCGTGAGAGGCAACAACACCTCGCACGGGACTGGTGTAACTCGTAGGAACTGACTGCACGATCACAAGACTCCTAATTTGAGAATGTGATGATAAAATTCTAAGAAAGAAAATTGTTGTAATAAAGAAACTGTTGTAATCATATGGGGGAGTCTTTGCATATGATTGCAATAAAGAAACTGGTTGGAACTTTGTGAGTTTGTGTTTACTTGATATAGTGAGACTCAGATGCATTTCCCTTTGAGCTTATGCATAGTCTTGTAGTAAGGAAACTAGTTATAACTTTGTGACTTTATGTTTACTTGATCCAGTCAGACTAAGATTACAACTCATCTATGTATGAAACACTGCATTTTATTTCTATCTCAAATATGTGATAGCTAAGCATTGTATTGCATTGTATTTCTATCTCAAATATCTCAGATCAACAAGTTGTTCGAGCTACTGGCTCTGTATATCCAAGCACATACTTTGGTTTTGGTTTTTCCTACTCCCATACTTATGACTTCCTTTCCTCCTAAAAATCAATGGACAAAAATAGATTGTATCAAAATTCATGATTTGTCCCCTAACAAAATATTATTTTCTTCTGAAGATGTTAAAATGACTGGGCATCTCTAAGTGTATCGGAATCACAATTGGACTGCACTATAAATTCCACCACAACACAATACCTATGGGAGTTCTTTGAAAAATTAACTGCTGAATATGCTTTCTAAGGTGATGGATTGGTAGCCGTCAAGAAGTATCATAACTGTTATATAACAATTTATGTAACAATTATATAAACTTTTATATAACATTTTATACAAAATTTTTGTTATATGAATTTTTGTTCAACTTCTTTATCTATCATTGATTACCAATTTTTGTTGTTACGGTCATTTTGTCTTGTGAACTTTGATATTTCGATAAGTTTATTTATGAGTGAAGGTTGTAGCTTTATTTATTTGATGCTTGCTCCTTATGGCTTGACTTAAAATTAGGAGTCTGTTGTATTCTACATGTATCGTGATAAAGTTTAAACGTGTGTGATTGTGTCGAGTCGCATTGTGTGTCCGTGCATCCATAGTCATAAAGTCCCTCATGAAACTTTACAACTTATCAAGTTTTCTGTCATTGTTGTAGTTAATATAAACCTATTCGAATTTATGAGTAATTCTTATAGTGGAAGTTCTAATTGCATATTTTGTTGGGACTCATTTTACTATCATTGCAATGTAACTCCAAATTAAATTTCTATAAAATCTTGTGTTATGCTTACTTGACGGACAGTAAAAAACATTCCCAAGTAAACTCTAGCACAATTCTACATTGAAAATTTGTTTCCCCGAATCAAAGAGAAAAACATTGCCTACTTTTATTGTTGTAGGTTAGATCTGCTATGCTGGACACTTGACTTCCTGATTAGGCTGCATTTATTCAATATGAGCATCAAACTTTAGTTTCTTACTTTCAGTAATTCATGTTAAACTTCGTTTTATGAGTGAAGAACTTGTTGGTTAAAAGTTTATTTGATTGATGTTTGCTTCCAACTATGGGCACTGAGAAATCAAACAACTACTAGGAAGCTGAGCTGCCTCGTAACTAGGACACAATTGAAATTGAGAATTTCATTCGAGCAAAGTATGAATTTGTTGATTGAAATTCCTTTCGCAATAAGATTATTTATCCTTCACTATCTTCCTTGCTATTAACCTTCAGAGCACTGTATTGACTGCAATGAAATTTTCCTACTTGATAGGTTGTCACACAAAGAAATACATATAGATTCACTTAGCTGCATGTATTTAGATAAGTTGGATATACCAATTTCACCTACACAGATCTAAGTTGAATTTACTAATTCCTTTATTTAGACTCTATTTGTATGATCTCAAAATGCTTGATGAAAAAATTTACATATTTTATTCGGTGGTTTGAGAGATGAGGAATATGTTGGCATGTTAGTGTTAACTTAATATACAGGGCCTTGGTTTGATAAATACGGTGAGATCAATGGTTTCGTCACCATGCATGTTGGTGTTAACTTAATATATAACCCCCGAACGGTACCGTGAGAGGCACCAACACCTCGCACGGGACAAATGTAACTCATAGGAAATGATCGCGTGGCCACGGGGCTCCCGATTTGATAATATGATGATAATTTAGAAATATATAGACTTAGGCTTAAAAAATGGTGCTAGAGGGGTGAACCCTGAAACGGCCCCATGAGAGGCACCAACACCTCTCACTAAACCAATGTAACTCGTAGGAGCTGACTGCGTGTCCACGGGACTCCCGATTTGGTAATACGGTAATAATTTGAAATATATAGACTTAGGCTTAAAAACATGGTGCTAGAGGGAGAAATGTTGAAATAGCCCCCAAACGGTCCCGTGAGAGGCACCGATGCCTCGCACGACACCAATGTAACATGTAGGAACTGACCGCGGGCCATGGGGCTCCGATTTTGAGGATACGGTGATAATTTGAGAATTTCTATACTTGGACTTAAAAACATGGCGTTAAAGGGGAAAATCCCGAAATAATCCCCAAACGGCCACGTGAGAGGCACCGACACCTCGCACGGGACCAATGTAACTCGTAGGAGCTGATCGCGTAGTCATGGGGCTCCCAGTTTGAGAATACAGTGATAATTTGAAAATTTCTAGACTTATGCTTAAGAAATGGCACTAGAGCGGTGAACCCCAAAATAACCCAAAACGGCCCCATGAGAGGTACCGACACATCCCACGAGACCAATATAATTCATAGGAACTGACCGTGTGGACACAGGACAACCGATTTGATAATACTATAATAATTTGAAAATATCTAAACTTAGGCTCAAAAACATGGTGCTAGAGGGAGAAATCAAGGAACAGCCCCCAAACAGCCCCATGCGAGGCACCGACACCTCACACGGGACCAATGTAACTCGTAGGAACTGATCGCGAGGCCACGGGGCTCCCGATTTGATAATACGATGATAATTTTAAAATATCTAGATTTAGGCTTAAAACATGGTGCTGGAGGGGAACTGCCGAAACAGCCCCCAAAGTTCCCCGTGAGAGGCGTCGACACCTCGCACGGGACTAATGTAACTCGTAGGAACTGACTGCATCCCCACAGGGCTCTCGGTTTTAAATACGGTGATAATTTGAATTTTTTTTACTTAGGTTTAAAAATATGGCGCTAGAAGGGAAAATCCCAAAATAGCCCCCAAACAGCCTAATGAGAGTCACTGAAACGTCACACGAGGCCACTGTAACTCATAAAAACTGATCGCATGGCCACGGGACTCCCCGTTTGAAAATACGTCGATAATTTGAAATTTTCTTGACTTAGGCTTAAAAACATGGCGCTAGAGAGGTAAATCCCGAAACACCCCCAAAAGGCCCCGTGAGAGGCACCAACACCTTGCACGGGACCAATGTAAATAGTAGGAATTGACCTCGTTGTCACGGGGATCCCGATTTGAGCATACGATGATAATTTGAAAATTTCTAGGATTATGCTTAAAATGGTGCTAGAGTGGTGAACCCCGAAACAACCCCTAAACGGCCCCGTGAGAGGTACCGACACTTTACACGGGACCAATATAACTCGTAGGAACTGATTGAATGGCCACGGGACTCCCGGTTTGATAATACGGTGATAATTTAAAAAAATCTAGACATAGGCTTAAAAACGTGTCGTTAGAGGGGGAAATCCCGAAACAGCCCTCAAACGGCCCCATGAGAGGCACCGACACCTCGCACGGGACCAATGTAACTCGTAGGAACTGACCGCATGGACACGGGACTCCTGGTTGTATAATACGACGATGATTTGGAAATAACTAAATTTAGGCTTAAAAATATGGCGCTAGAGGGGGGAAATCCTGAAACTGACCCCAAATGGCCCTGTGAGAGTCATTGACACCTCGCACGGGACCAATATAGCTTGTAGGAACTGATCGTGTGGTCACGAGGATCTCAATTTGAGAATACGATGATAATTTGAGTTTTTTTTAGGAACTGATCTCGCTTGGGACCAATGTAACTTGTATGAACTGATATGATGATAATTATAACTCGTAGATGCAATTTTTCAGCTTGAATAAGGTTTTTGTAAAACTACTTGGTTACTGATATCATTTTTTTGTATCTTATTTTTTACAGGATAACATTGTATCATTTTCTTTTTTGCACGTGGAGCAAATGAAGGAGGCAACGGTTTACAACATATAGATTGTTTATAAAATGTTGTTCACATTCAGGATTATATTTTTATGTGTTATAACCGTGCGGGCTTTTATAATTTAATTTTTAAATTTTATGTCCATACAGGCTTTATAATAAGCAAGTTTTATATTAACGAGGTTTGGAATATCTAGAAAATAGAGAAAACTCTGCACAATTTTTTTTAGTCTGTGAATTATTAAGACTTATAATATTTTTAAGTTTGTATGTATATTAGTTTATTAACAATGTTCCCGGTTCGCAATTTGTGATTTTTTTTAATTGTTTTGCTAATAGTAAATATTTGTAACACCTCGTACGTGTCCAACGTTACCCGTAGCAACCGACCGCAAAGTCACAGGATTCCCAATTTTAGGATTGGACTTAATTATAGTAAAATACGGACATGGTCTTTGTCCATGACCATTTTTATTTTTTTCATGGGGCATAAAATTGGTCATGGTCAAATTCCCCCCAACCATGGTGAAAAATGATCGCTGTCAATGTCCGTGATCCACACCACAATGAAAAAATGGAAAAAAAATGGTCGCGGCCAAAGTCCGTGGCCCACACCGCGATAAAAAATGGGAAAAAAGGGTAGTGGTATGTGTCATGAACTTTGGTCGTGACCATTTTTTTCCATTTTTTTGTGGCGGTGTGGGTCACGAACTTTGGCCGCGACCATTTTTTTCGTCGCAGTGTGGGTCACGGACTTTGGCCGCGACCATTTTTGTCACAGTTGGGGGTCACGGACTTTGGCTGCACCGATTTTTTTCCCATATCGGTGGGGTACATGGTCCAAGTCCACGACCATTTATTGTGACCCCCCGACTGGTCACAGACTTAGGCTGTGACCCAGAATTTGGTTGCGCCCGAAATGGTCATGATCCAAGTCCTTGACCCACAGTCTTGGTCAGGGATTTTGGCCCAGACCATTCGCCAGTTTTGGTTTAGTGACCCAAATAAGATATATACACTCAACTTGGTTACTGGTGTTTGGTTTATCTATCTCCATTCTAGAGAGCTCCTCATATTGCCATGAGGAGGAGACAACTATCTTGATTAAGGGAACAAATTGAGAGAGATTATGCCATGCTCCACCGAAAAAATGATCTGGGTCATTCTCACTTTTTCTCTTTTTTCCAATCACCACCAAAAGAATCTTTGTCTTCTTTCTTTTTCAATAATATACACCTTGACAGAATTTTACAAATCACCTAACAAATGTTTGCCAATAAAAAATAGACAATTCCACCTTGGTGAGATATACAGTGCTCCACCTAAACACGTAACCACATTTTATCTAAAATGATCCAAGTAGTCTCCAATTTCACTCAAAAGATCCATACCGTCGAAGATGTTCAAATCCAAAGTATATTTATCAAGTTTAAAGAGTGCTCAAACTTAATCCTGGTTATAACATTTGTCAGCATCTCTATGGGATTATCTGGGATTCCAATCTTCTTATGGAGAATAGTCCCGTCATCCAAAATTTTCCAAACAAAGTTGTTACGAACATCTATATGCTTTGTCCATGAATTATGGACCTTGTTATGATACTCTAACTATCACAAAAGACATCTACGTGATCATGAGAAATTACCAGGTTTTCAATCAAAACATTAAGCCAAATGACCTCCTTAGTAGATAAATCACAAAAGACATCTACGTCGTTTCCATGTACTCTAACTCAATAGTAGATAAATCAACTGTAGATTATAGCGTAGACCTCTAATACACTGGCCCTTCGGCTAGTGTAAATACATAACCAGTAGTGGGACAACACTTATCCAAATCACTGGCATAATCTGAATCCACATATTAAAACATATGTTGATGATCACCTAAATCATTCTCAAACTTTAAATCAACCTCTATGGTACCATGGATATACCGTAAGATCCATTTCACAGCTTGTCAATACATTTTTTCTTTAATTATATATGTACTTGATCACCATATTAACATCTTGAGAAATGTCAGGCCTCTTACGCACTATTACATACATCAAACTTTCCACTATATTAACATAGGGAATATGAGCCATTTGTGATCATTCTTAATCGATTTTTGGAGATTTCATGGCACTTAGCTTAAAGTGTGAGGCCAATGGAGTACTTAAAATTTTGGTTTAGAATCATTACAAAAATCTTGTAATATTTTTTTACTATTGTTGTTATGACAAACAAATTGTGCCCTTAACTCTATCTCTCTGAATATCCATTCCAAGTATTTTCTTAGCTTCCCCCAAATCCTTTATTGAATTTTCAATTTGTTAAGATCCACCTTTCTCTTAGAGAAATCAACATTTCATCAACATATAAGATCAAATAGATGAATGAACCATCTCAAAGCTTCCAAAAATACATACAATGATCATAATAACTCCTTTGTACTTCTGCCCAAACATAAACTGATCAAATTGCTTAGAACATCTCCTTGAACTTTACTTAAACCCATAAAGCAATTTTCTTAGTTAGCCCAATTCTCTTTACCAGCATCCTTGTACCCTTATGAATGGGTCATATAAATTCTCTCCTCCAAATCTCCATGTAAGAATACAGTTTTCACATCAAGTTATGGAACTCGAGATCAAACTATGCAACCAGTGCTAGAAAAATACGAATGGGAGCTTGATTCAAAATCGGGGAGAAAACGTCATTATAATCGATCTGTTACTTCTGCACATAGCCTTTTCCCACCATTATGGACTTGAATCTTACATTGTCTTTCTCCGAGGATCCTTCGTTCTTTGTGTAAACCCATTTTCACACAATGTCTTTCTTCTTTTTAGAAGTTGAACTAACCCCCAAGTTCGGTTCGTATGAATAGACTGCATCTACGTATCCATTTTCTCCTTACAAAGTACACATTCTAAGATCTTTTGACTTCTCTATAGGTTGATGGAATGGTATTGTCCACCATAGGTATTGCATAAGCAACCATGTCAGTAGTAAGTCATGCAAGTTTTCTTTTTATCTTTCTGCTCTACTAGTTGTAATAGAATATGGTTGCCAAGGAGGCTCATGGGTAAGATCCTAAACATCATATGTATTTATCTCATTATCTTCTGAATTTATGACAAGTATGGAAATTACAATTGGTGCCTCAAGATCCACCTGCTACGAAACTTAGTTTGTTTTCTTCTACCTAGGAGAACTCTTCAACATTGAAGATTCATTAAATATAATGTCCCTGTTATTTATGATCTTTTTTTGTCTCGAGGCACCAAAGTCTATACCCTTTCACACCATTACTAAACCCCGATAAAATGGCTTTCTTGGCTCGAGGATCCAACTTGATTTCCCTAACATAAAAATATGAATGGGAGATATAAATAATTTATAGAAGTTTTTCTCCACCATACCTCTATGGGTGTTTTACCCTCATTCACAGCTGCACGCTTCCTATTAATGAAGTGACATGCATATGTAATAGCTTCAGCACAAAATGTGGGGCAAACTAACACTGGATAAGATGCATTGCACCTTTTTCAATAAGGTGCGATTTATACATTCAACCACCCTATTTTTTACGGTATGTCTCTAACTATGAAGTATCTCACGATCCCTTCATCCTAGCATACTTTCAAAAATGGGTCTAACATGTATACACCTCCATTGTATGACCCGAGTCATCTTCTTCCACTTTAAGAAAATTGTCATGAGTTCATTCTTTTATCTCATGGTGTACATCCAAAATCATCTAGATAAGTAATTCACAAAAGACACAAAATAATGCTTACTTCCCAAAGATGAAACTTTGGTAGGTTCCTACACATCCATGTGAGTATATTCAAGAGTCCCCTTCATACGATGTACTCTTATGCCAAACTTAACTTTTATTTTCTTCCCCCGAACAAAATGTTCAAAAACTACAAGCTTGCACGTCTTTGAACCTTTCAATAGACCTAGATTTACCAATCCCTACAAATCCTTCTCTATTATATGTCTCAAGCGCACATTCCATATTTAGTAGCATCAGATGCAACCTCCTCTAAACTTTCGAAGATGGATACTCCACCTACAACTGTATTTCCAAGGTGAACATACACGTTACACTTCTTTATACCCTTCATCATAATTAGGTCTCCACGTGAGACCTTCATACCATCGCCTTTTAATGTGATCTCATAACCCATATGTAACAACCCTCTTAATTAAATACCGGGTGATCAGTCCCATACCAAATTAAAAAAGAATATACTATTGGATCATCCTTAGCATCATTGTCTAAAACATAATCACCTAATACTTAATTAAACAGATGTTTAAAACCTTTCCAATTTTAACTTAATTAAAAGTTCCATTTTCAAAACATAAACAATTTAACACAATCCATTCACACAATGAATAACAACTGAGTAATATCAAAACTGAATTAAATGCAACTGGAATAAAACTCTCCAGTTTAAATTTCATAATACAAAAACTCCAATAGAACCAAATGTAACAAAAACTGACATAATACATTAACTAATTGTGATAGAATGGAAATAATTAAATCATCTTGAGTGATATGCTCTAATATAAAAGGTCACTACAGAGTATGAATCAACGAGAACGACATTGTCTAAACAATGTCCACAACTCTATAGCATCCATAGAAACGTCAAAAAACCCAATCCTCTATGGTTGGCGTCCCTGTGGCTGGACACCTGATATATATATATATATATAATAAAGTATGAAACTTATGTATGTCATAAGTTTCAACTATGATGTCATCGGACCAGTTTTTTTACTATAATACCCACTTTACCCCTCAATTCTTTGGTTTCCCTCTACTTTGATACCTACAAAATTTCACTTTAATTTAAATTTTGGGCTATTGTGGTCATAACAGCTTCGTTTTGTGCTTCTCTCCCGCTCACGCCCTCTCACACAAACATAACATATCTCTAATTTACTCACGTCCTCTCATTATTCTCTCCCCATCTTTAATTTTGGCTCTCCTCTCCCAACGTTGCCTCAACACCCCATCTCCATTAACCCTTCTCCACCCGCTGCCTTAGATCTCCTCCACCACTGCTCTCACAAATCCGCCAAATGCCTCTGCCTCCAGCTCTGCCCCTCTCTCTCACACACATGCTCCTAACAGGTAATCAAACACACACCGAAAATACTTGATCTATTTGTGTTTAATTTCACAGATCTACGATTCTTAAGCGAGTTAGTAAAGTTTTAATTTGTGGGTTTTGTTCTAATTAGTTTACATTTTCCTACTTTGAAGATCTAATTATTTAGAGGTTTCACTATCCAGGTACACTCTAACTTTTGGGGTTTAATATAGGTGTGTAATCTTACATTTGGGTTTGTTTCTCTTTTGGTATGTTAGGAGTTTCCATAACGTTCGATTTCATTTGTCACTCGATTTGTTTCAGTTTTTTTTTATTTGGGTATGATGCTAGGGTTTCAAATTATAGATTTGATGTTGTATTTATTTTTTAGAGATCTAATAATAATACTTGACAGTGCTAATACTAGATGAGAAAGATAATTTATTGTTTGATTTCGTCTTTCATTGGTTTTTGGTGTTGGGTTCTTAGTCCAAAATTTTATATGCTTTTTTAATTCCACATCAAGAGTTCAAGGCTTTGACAGCCTCGGGGCCTGTCCCCATAACTTTATCACAGTAGGAAAGGCAAGAAGGGGCTATAGTTGGTTCACATGAAGGAGCTTTTGCTGCTTTAGATGGTTTTGCTGTTAAATAACATAATCAAAATTATTCATTTAGTTGCAGGGGGTGAAGAGAAGGGGTGGTGTTATATGTAACTTAAAATTCTTCTCTTAGAAACATCGAATAGTTTCATCCTTTATTTATACATTCTTAAAATAACATAATTGATCTATTTCCCTTTTATATCTGTTTTTAAAGTAGTGATTTGTTTTTATTCCTTAAAACTGCAGAAGGGTGACTCAGATATATAGTACTGCTGGAGTGTAGAGGATGGTGGGTGACAAATCTTCCGTGTGCCACAAGCATGATTATGTGTATGCTATTCCTTAAATTTGTTTAATTAAATGTGTGTAATTTCTGTTTTATTTTTGTACAATGGATATAAATCTCATTTTTTTTGTGTTATAGACCTTGGAAATGATTGAATGTTAGTATAGAACTTCCAGTGGAGTAAGGACTGAAAGTCTTTTGTATAGTTTGAAAAAATATAATTATTTTTGGTTATCCTTGCTCACCTCTGTTTATCCTTGCTCACCTTTGTTTATCCAAGCTTAATGATTCTGGAAGTAATCTAATTGTAGGTAATATGCTGGGATTATTTTCACATATATTAATTTATCCATGTAGTTTAGTTATTGTTATTGCAATAAATTGTGTTCCCTTTATTTTTTGGACACTTTGCCTATGAAATTTATGAATTTGAGAAGAGATTACCCTCGAAAGTTTCTCATCGCCTTCTATAGCTGCTCAATTAATATAACCTTAAATAACCTCTGTATGCATATGTGTGTGAATAAATTAGAATTTCCTCCAAAAGTTCAGAACTTTTATAACTTCTTACTTTTTGAAATTAAGAGATATAACAGTTAGATCACTTTTGTTACTACTAAGGTATTGACTTTTATATGATGAAATATGAGGTATTATATTTGGTCAAGTGATAGTTTTACTGATTTTAATTTGGTTGTCTATTTTTTTTTTCTAGATCGAGCAGGTCTGATACCAAGGCAAGGTGTTGCGAATGAGACCACCCTTTAAAGATATGCTTGCAATTTCCAGAAACTTCCATTTAGAATATCTGGTATTTCTTCTTTAGAAGATATCAACGGTAAATGAATGATATTAGGATCATCGTTCATCTCGCTAGCCTTAAAAGTGGATCAATAGTTCCCTGATTCTTATGCAGGATTCATTTTATTTTTCTCATACCAGTTTTAGGCGTCTTGCTTACAGAGTTTTTCAGACACGAGTCTTATCATTTTATTTTCTTCCCTTTCTTTAATGTCGTTTTAATGTTAATTTTTAGGCACGCCATTTAAACAATTTTCACATTGTATGCCTATTATGTGTTTGAGAATAATTCCATATTGGTTTTTATATACAGTTCAAAGTTGCACATTCAATTTGAAAGTGCCTAAATGAGGCTTGCTTCAAACACATTTAAATATCTGAGATTGATTTGGACATATTTTCATATTGAAACAATTGATGATAAGTTGATCTTATAGGATATCAGTAGCAAGAGTATTAATAGTTTCAGCAGTCCAATTCAGTTTGTAGCTAAATAAACTGGGTCTAACTTCTCTGCATACATTGTAAGCTGAATTGAAAGTAAAACATCTGTTGTTGAAGGCAACCAAAGTTTAAGGCAACCAGTGTTATTAGTTTGACTTAGTTTACAAAGACATGTGGGTAAATATATGTATTTGGTTGTTTACGAGGAGGACTATTTACAAGCACTCTGCATATGTATCTCACTATTTTTAAGATTGGCTTTGATAGAAATCATGAAGCTTGCAAGTTAGTTTAAGATCCATCCAGCAATTCGTATGTCAATTTTATATTCCATTCCTAATTCCCAGTCTAAGCATGATGTGAATTTTTATTTTTATTCAAATCACTCTTTCTCCCCTGTATGTGTATGCTTTTCCAAACAAATTTGTTTGTGTTGCTTAGATGTATTTTAATTTATGTGACTTGAGTTACGTTCACATTTCTGTTCCAAATATGTAACTTCTATTTGCTAATTTTTTAGTGTTGTTGAATTTCACCTTATTATTCCTTCCATTGTTTACTAAAATTCTATCTGTTATTTTCCATCGATGATGCTCAGGTACCCTATTTGTGATGGAAAAAGTTTGAAAAGATAAATCGATTAAGCCTGAATGTATCACGTTCTCTTTCCCGAGTAAGTTATCTGTCTTTGTTGATCAATTCGACTCATTTTATTGAGGTTATATGTGAATTAGTTCTATTGGATTTATGTGGCTAGCAGGTATTTTAATTTGGTAGGATGTCTTGGAACTGTGAACTTCTACTAATCCATGTAAAGTTATCATGTAAAACAACATGCGGCAGTGTATGTAAATAGCACTAGAAGTAGTAGGTAATATGAAGCACCATTTTATAGATTTGGTAGTGTATGTTAGTAGCCATCACATCTTGC
This sequence comes from Sambucus nigra, assembly GCA_949130495.1. NCBI lineage: Eukaryota > Viridiplantae > Streptophyta > Magnoliopsida > Dipsacales > Adoxaceae > Sambucus > Sambucus nigra. The sequence continues at coordinate 750,718,234 of OX422207.1, read as the reverse complement.
CCCTGTGTTTTACAAAAAAAAATTCCAGGTATAATGTTTTGGATGAAAAGGTTGAGGTGCCCTGTTTTTATAAAGCTACCAAGTATGTGGTTTAGTGCTTTCTTTTTATTTAATGTTTAAAGTTGGTGACGTCTTATGACTTATGAAAATGTTGAAAGTTTTGGTACTCATATTCACGACTCATTATAATACCTTCTGTGCAATCCAAATATTGGGAAACTACTAAAGTTCTTTTTCTAGGAGTTATTTCGTTGACATTTGTTTTTTTAGTGGACATTCTTTTAGACGTTGTAAGAAAAGTACATCACGTAAACATACATAAGTAGTCATTTTTAAAGTTTATTTTTCTAGGAGTCTTTTACACATACTTGAGTAGTCATTTTAATACCTCCTATGCAATTCATTTTATTACAGTGTTATCATGTCCTTTTTTAATGCCATTTTATTTGTGTTTAAAAAAAAATTTGACTTAAATTATTCACTATTCAAAATTTTGGAAAAAACAATTCGTGCCTCAAGGCTTTTACCCCATTATGGTAATGGTGTATTGATCTATAGGTTTCCTTTCTTAATTTCAGGTGTGTTTATATGTTATAGATGTTAATGTAGTACCGAAATGAACTATTAATATTTTTTGGGGAATATTTGTTTTATTAAACAAGGTGAATAGTTCTATAAATGGAGGAAAGTATATTTTTTTTATAGTTATTTGTGTCATATAAAACTTTTTCGACTTATATTATACACGATTTAGTACTTTGAAAAATTATTATGAATGGTGTTTATGGTACACAGACCGGGTGTCTCTTTAGGTTACTAGGTTTATGGGTTAACATGAACTGGATTTACACGAAATAGATTTACACGAGGTGGTTGTAGAGTTCTGTAAAATGTATGAGTTTACACGAACATGGGATTCTTTTGATTTCTATTTATACTTTTAATCAGGACTTATTTCACTTTACACGAACATGGGCTTCTTTTGATTTCTATTTGGTTCTGGGACATATTTTAATTTTATGGTGTTTATAATGCAGGTACTAATTATGGTGTTTATGGTGCTTACTAATTAAGAGCGCACTTTTTAACTATTTATTAATCAGACCAGGCTCGGTTGGTCAACTGACAAGGGGGACTTACAGGCACCTGTTGGCTACGATGCCAATAGCTCTGTTTTCAGAGATATTGATGGCTCTAAGATACAAGTGAGCAAGCCTACTGGAGATCAACATTTTTTTTTCTTAGATTTGTGTGACATCATCATCAGCGTATCGGATGACCTTACTATTCCTTTTTCACTCGCGATCGAATTGTCCGGTGCCAATGCCTCCTCATCTATCATTGTCACTACCGGTATCGCTGAGGTCGCCGCTGGTGCAATTTCCATGGGACTCAACGGGTACCTCGCGACACAAAGATCATTACTTTAAGGAGCTGAGAAGAGAACAAGAGGAAATCGTCAGTGTCCCTGATACAGAGGCAACTGAGGTTGCAAAAATACTATCCAGATAGTGAACACTCTCAAAAAGAAACCACAATATTTATTTCTACCCAAACAATAATTTAAAGAACTTCAACAAAAAATCACTTTTTTACCTGATAAATTTATTTCTAAAAAGGATATGGAGACAAGAAGAGAAAAGGGGATTTAATATTACTGTGAGGAAGTTTATAAACCTAGGCATTAATATACATCAAAACAATTGTATGTGATCAAAGAATAAATTGAAATTTCAGAATAAATTATTGAAGAGAGTTAGGGAAGACTGAATCAGATATAGAAATCTCAGTGCATGCCTTATCAGGCAATGTGAGTATAGGGTGTTATCAAATATGGAAGACCTTAAATGTACTGTTAAATATGGACGGTACTCATAGTTTTTTAGATCAAGAAGCAGTAGAAAGGCTGGGGTGTTCAATTAAAGCTACTGGGCAACTGTTGGGGGTTATGTAGTTTATGCAGTTTCAGCTCAAAGGTGAAGTTTTACCATTATATTTACACTCCTATTATAAGGTTCGTTGAAGCATGGGGATTTCATTCCCCTCAAGAAATAAGGGATCTTAACTTGTGTATTTTTTTTAGTTTTGGTTCTCTCTGCACTTAACTGTTCTAAACCCTTATATTTACTACTCACGGACAAGTTTATTGCGAGACCCAAGTTGAAACTTCTGCGTTGGCAGCAACTGTGTCAATGTTAATAGTTATTTCAACGGTCACCGGTGCCATCCTTTGTTGTTTTTGCTTCATAATGCTTAAAGGCTTGAAGTCTTATTCTTTTACGTGTTTGAAGTGTTTTCATATCAGAAAATATTTGTATTAGATAAGTTAATTGATTTAGAAATTTTTGACATTTTATTATTTGCGTTCCAGATGTTTGACAAATGGTCAAAAGATTATTAGATTTACTGTTTAAAAGTGAGAATATATGAAGATGTTTGACACATGAAGATTTACGTACTGTCATTTCACTTTTCAACCCTGCTAAATTTTTAATGTCTTCTCCTCTTCATTTCATTTTCTCTATCCCATTACCTTTGTGATTGATAGGTTAAGATGTTGAATAATTAAGAATGTAGAATTATATGAAGATTGGGGTATGATGTTGACGCAGTAAACAATGAGTATGTGAGCAATGTCATGGAAATGTGATTGGTGGTTTATTGGCTAAAATAATAGTAGTTTTCTGAATTTGAGGATGTTGTGGACAATTTTGTATCATTTATGTTAGTTAGAAAATTGGTTTGGTATGGATTGCGATGGTTGAAACTCTGTAAAACATATTTGATGGTATAAAGTAGTCTTTGAACGAGTGGATATAATGATAGAATTAATCACGTAATGAGATATCAAAAGCCAATAATGGCAAGTCTTTTTTTAAAACTTATTTAATAGCCATTAGAAAGAATATTTGATATGCCTCATTTTAAAAGTAAATTGTTAAGCATTCAATATTGTGGGGTTTCATTTTAAAGATCTCCCTCCCTCACGAATAAAATTTGAGTCACTTGCAGTCCATTCATCACAATCTTAGATTTGTTTTATCCAGTGAGGTTGGGAGAAGACAACAAATGTTGTTAAAAAATATGTAGTTATATTATACAATATGTCGTTTAAAATACAATTGTTTTTTTCTCTTCAGCTTTTATTTGCTAATTTTTTGAAAGAAATATGTTGTTTTTTGTTCTTAATAACTTTTCTAATAATTGGACGACTCTGTTTATAATTTATATTCAGTTCTTAGTAAAACTTCTTTTACGACAAATATGGAGCAAGAATACAACACTATATTGTACAATATTTCATGGAATTTTTAAAGTAACTTCATGCATTCTTTATGTTTTTCAATAGATTACTTTGCATATTTTATTTCCTTACTTTCCAATTTGATCCCATTTTGGGGCATTGTAGATTATTTCGTTAGTACAACACTCATTCGAGGTTCACCCATCCTCACGGTTGTTCCTAATTCATCGTATTTACTTTTTTACTTTACCAAAAAGCAATTCTATTCATTATTTGTTGGGATTTTCTGTGTTATATTGTTTTGAACTTAATTTTCCTTTAGTGAGGGATGCTAAAATCTATATGATATTTTTTTTTCATTTTTTAATTAATTTTCACTTTTTTTTTTTACAATTTGAAGAGGTGAAGTCCTTTGATGCCGATGATGCTGAGTAATAATTTTTTTTTTTACTATTTTACTGTTTATATTATACACGACTTTATACTTTTTAAAATTATCAGCGCGCCTTTAGGCACGGGCATACCCTAGTATATATATATATATATATATATATATATAGAGAGAGAGAGAGAGAGAGAGAGATAATGGAAGAGAGAGAAGAGAACGTGCAAGTAAATGGGTCAAAGCCCGAAGTGAAAACAATTTGAAAAACAGCAAGTGAAAAAATGGTAGATTCAACAGTTATTATATACATGTTAGCTTATTGAACTCTCTCTTGAAATTCTCACCTCTCATCTAGAGTGAACATCTATCGTACCTCTAAGCCATACTAGCTACAGTCTCATGCTAACTAGTTCATCCCAGTGTATCCACTAACCATATACCAATTCGTTCCCACGTATTACTCTCGCAGTATATGTAATAATATTATATGTATCCATTTAGATTCAACATGGATAAGCCCCTTATTGATTCAATTCAATTAAGTGTTCTCATACTAAATTAATTCCAGATATCATTATCTTTCAATTCTAATTTAGTCACACGGTAGATATCATCATATGTATATATATATACATTCACTCTATTATATATATACAATACTTCACCTCGAGATCCAGCTGCGGTGATGCATTACTTTGCTATCATGTCCCAATACATCTCATCACTGTATAGGGGACTATAGGTTCGGTAAATATCCCTCGAACCAGAAATATTAAATCACAAATAATGTAGGCGAACATAGTCCTAAGACTTTGATCTACGCACATACCTACGCACCCAAATGACCTTTCTATACCATTGTTCTCATTAATGGTAATTGGCCTAAGTCTTGTTTTCTCGAGCGACAAGTCAAAGATCCCCCCCATATAGGCTCATCAGGATAAGACTTCCCTCACGCGCGGACCTCCTCCGATAGCAAGTAAGCTAGGTATGTCATACACATATCCATCAATCAATCAAATAGGCATTATCATCTACTTATTTAGTGTCAGGTACTCACATGACCTATATTATATTAGAAATTCATCATATCACAGTACCCGTCGTATTTAAGGCTTTTATGCTCCGATTTTGAAAAAACATAAAACTGTAAAGTTGTACAGAACGTGATTTCATACAAAAACTTGCGAGCACACTGCCAATTTCCTCTTAAAACACTCTTAAACTTATCATACAATGTTCATCCTTTTTCAATAATTTTTCATGCGTTTTATCCATTTTCTTTCACCCAAACTCACATGAAATATATTCTAACGAATCCCAAATATCTCAACATCATTTCTACATGATTATGGGTAATTATAATACAAGGAAAAATATCTAAATCACCAAGTTTATATGAGAGTTAACATCAAACCCAATTAACCCTCAAAATTTCATTTATATAAATTCTCCATTTTTATACACCTTAAAAATCCAGAATTTAGAATTATGATTCCTTCTCTAAATAATCAAACTTCATATTCAATCATGAGTAGGATTCATCTACATGCAATACCTATCATCATTTTCCATTTTCTCCATAAACATATATATTTTTCTACATGTTCATCCTAACAAGTTCATCATGTTCATAACCTCTACATATGAATAATCAACTACATGAATTTGCATATCCATTAAACAAGATTTATCAATCATTTTAGTCCCAAATGCATAAGTTCATAGTCCCAAAGAAAATCCTATTCTAACATAGATATTATAAACACTGAAATAGAGCAAGAATCACTTGCCTCTTTGTGTAGGTCTGAACATTTGGAGAAGATAATGTTAGAACCTCCTCTTTCCTTTTTTCGAAGATAGTGTAACGTGTAGATATGGTGGTTTGTGGTGGTTGTCCCCTTTTTATTTCCCAATATGACTCTTCTTCTTCAAGGCAACTCTTCCTTCCACAATGTGACTTTTTTTTTTCTCTCAAAGTCTCTTCACTTTCTCTCAAAGAACTCACAAATGAAAATAGATGAAATGAACCTTACGTAGAGTGTAAACCCACTTACATAAAAAGTCTAAAAGATAACAAAAAAAACATGGATACTATTGATCTTCCAAGCCAAATGACTAAAATGCTCCTTCGGGGTGTCCTTTCATCTTCCAATAGACCCGAGACCCTAATCCAACACTAGGGCTTACTTTTCTTCCTATTTCAACCCTTATGAACTCAACGGTGCATTCAAAATGATCATCCGAATGATATTTAATTAATTTACATTTTATTACCCAACTTTAGTTCCGACATGACTCTAAGCGCGTCCCGACTTAAGTTCTATAATTGGCGTATTTGTATCTCATGAAAATATTCATAATCATCATATTCACATATTACTTATATATCACTAAGTAATATTCAATAATATATTACTCTTATCAGCACTACTATTCAATTCGGATTAATCCCAATTAATTAATTCCAATTAATCCACAATAATTTAGCCCATTAAATTTTAATTATTCTCAATTTAAAAGTCATAAAATTACGGGGTATTAAAAAATTTGAAAAATAAAGCATACCTGGTACGAATAACTCTGGGTAGACTCCTCGCGCTCCCTAGTAGACTCCTCAATGTTATGGGGCTCCTACTGGACACGTACCAATGGAACTACTTTCGATCTCAACTGCCTCTCCCTATGATCCAAGATCGCTACCGTCTCTCCTCATACGAGCTATTAGGCTGCAAATCAATCTACTCCAAAGTTGCATGAATGTAATCCAACTCATCTCGGAGATATTGCCTCAGCGAAGAAATATAGAACACATCATGAATCCTATGCAAGTGCTCCGACAACCCCAATTTATAAGTAACTGGTCTAACCCTCTCATTAATAGTAAAGGGTCCAACGTATCGTGGAGACAGTTTCCCTTTCTTACCAAATCTCATTATTCCCTTCATAGGAGATACCGGCAATAATACTTGATCCCCCATACTGAACTCCAAGAAGAACCGCTTCGCATTGGCATAGTTTTTCTGTCTGTCCAGAGCTACTCGAATATGACTACGAATCATCTCAATCCTAGCACACGTATCATCTATCACCTCTAGCCCAAGTAGTTGATGTCCCCCACCTCAAACCAACACACAAGAGAATGATAAGGCCTACCATACAGTGCCTCAAATGGAGCCATACCGATGATGAAATGATAGGAGTTATTATACGCGAACTCCACAAGTGGAAGATACTACTCCCAACCTCCCCCAAAAATCTAAGATACACAAGCGTAACATATACTCTAACATATGGTTAGTACTCTCCGTCTGCCCATTTGTCTGCGGGTAATTGGATATACCTAATCGAACCTCAGTACCCATGGCCTCAAGAAAACTCTCCCAAAATGGGGATATAAAGATCTTGTCCCAATGAGACACAATATTAAATGGTACCCCACGTAACCTCACTATCTCGGCTATAAAAATTTGGGCATACTGTCACGTAGAGTAATTAGTCCCAACTGATAAAAAGTGAGCTACCTTAGTCAACTGATTGTAACAACCCGCCTAATTAAATATCGGGTGATCAGTCGTTCATTTAATTAAATTAGAATATCCAGTTGGTTCATTCTTAGTGTAGACACCCCATTCTGTTACCCCCTAACTCTCCTTAGGTCCTTAGTACCTCCCTTCATCACCGTAAACCCAGGTCCTGTCCCAAGTACTGACCTGGAGGCCATCGGGCACTCACCGGCTCAGTTTGACCTAAAAGTCAAACCCTTCATCTTGACCGAGACTAAATGAATCTTTAAAGGGCACTTAATACCCTTTCCAACGGTCTGCCCCGTGCGCGATTCCGACTTACCATGCTGACGAACGATCCGTTTGCGTCCGAAACCTGACCCAGAGGCCATCGGGTGCTCCCGGACTCTATTTGACCTATGTCAACTATTTAGATCGACCGAGACTAAATTAATCTTCAAAGGTCACTGAATACCCTTTCCAACGGTCTACCCCGTGCACGATTTTGACTTTCCATGCGGACGAAAGATCCATTTGACTTTGGGAGGTCACCGAATGCTTCCCGGGCCCGGTTCACCAAAATCAACTCTCCAAACCGAGTCAAACTCTTTGGAATGTCGAAGTACACCTCCTAACCTTTCCAACGGTCCACCCCGTGTGCAATTCGGACTTACCATGCAGACGAACGATCCGTTTGCGTCCGAATGATTCCCCGTCCAATGGACCGACAAATGCTTCCGAGCCATATTTGACCCAAAGTCAACTCCTGAACCCGAGAGTGATCCAAAGGAATTTCTAAGGTCTCTAAATTACCTTTTCAATGGTATACCCCGTGCGCGATTATGACCAACGTTTTTCCCTCGGCGACCGATTTTCCGAAAAAGCCTGAAGCGCACTACCAAATGGGAGGTTTCAGACCCTGCCTATCGGCACCTGCCGATAGGAAGGAAGATGTCTATGCTGATCGGCACTCACCTGGGCCTATAAAATGAGGCCTTCACCTCATTTTCAAGGAGAGCCCAGATCTGATAAAAATCTTTCTAAACGAATCCCAGAAACCTCTCTCGAAGGCAGCGTGATTTAAACATCCAAATCCCCTTTTTACTTCCACTTTTCATCATCCTTTTCATCAAAATTGGTGAAATAGCCACTCTCCATCATCATCCAAGTGCAAGGGATGCTCTCCAACATTCAGGATCAAGCTCAAGATCTTCAAGAAGGTCCAACTTTCTCAAACTCTCTCTTAAATTCTCAATAACTTGTCTTCTTATTTAGCACTTTTATTATCTCATCTCACACATCCTAATATACTTTTTATTTAGTATTATTGCACATCTCCTATGTTCATAGAAATAAAACCCAAAAAAATAAGAAAAAGAGGGTTTGCTCATAAATTCCAAGTAGAGATTCTCACACTTTTTCCACACTTTTCTCACAACTAAAACACTTTTTATACACACACACACACACACTTACAAATAAGAGATTCCTCATTTGGATTTATGGGATAGACCCCACCCCTCATTTTGTATGCGAACTACGTGGACTTTGATTCCTTTATAGGCTACGTAGGCATCTCGGGGTAAAACCCGAGACTCGAGTCCTTTTTCTCACTTTTTCTCTCATTTTCTCTCATTTTTTATGTTCTCTAAATCAATTTTCCTTATATTCTATATACTTGCCCTTAATAACGTATTGCTCCATATGTGTTATCATTCCATTATTACAGTTAACGTAGGGGTAATCGCGTAAATCTTATTTTTCTAATATTATTCTTATATCTTCCTACGGACGACTCGCTTTATCTTTTCCATGATACAAGTAGAGGATTTCTACCTCCATTCTATATATACACATGCACACATATCACGGGGGGAAACAAAAGGAAAATAGCAAATATTCATGAGAGACCGAAAGGGCGGAATGGGTGCCTAACACCTTCCCATTTTGTAACTAAGCCTCTGAACCCTTCTCGAATCATCTTGGTTTCGCACGCACCAGTATGTCTTTGGATGCCATCCTTCATGGTGGCTTCCCCTTTTTCTTTTGTCTTTTTTGAGTAAAATAGACTAGCGACTCTGAATCTCTCTACATTTCTACATTTTTACACCACAAATAACGCCGATCGAAGTGCTCCCGAGTGGGACGAGCGGGACCCGAAGGATCCTTTCCTCTATGCTACGCACCCACACGGCGAGGATAGGGGATGGCCACAGTGGCGACTCTACTGGGGAGGGAGATCGACCCGAAATTTTGGCATAGTTTCAGGTTGAAACTGGCAATCTAAAGTGTGTGTCCTAGGTTTGACACCTATATGCGAGTATGCATTTGGTTGGGTGAATCGGCATGGGTTCCCCCCTTTGGCGTGACTTCTACGATATACGTATTTCTCTTGCGGGAAATCGGTACGTGTGGATAAGACATTTGGTATACCTGAGTGTACGTGAATTGCCTCACCATATACCTCGTGGGGACAGTACGTGTGAGAGCGAATTCGATATACTCGACGTACGTGAATGAATTACCTGTGATATACCTTCCGTCATGACTTCGGTCAAGAGGTACGATGCAGGGGAACCATTTGATATACGTCGAAGGTACTTAGCCAATGGAAGGTAAGAGTCATATCGCTTAGGCTAACTGCGACCTGTTGGACCAGCGCCCATCACGAAGTGACCCTCCAGTTACTGGGTAAAATTTGGTCAATATCAATGCTCTTTGGTGATGTCGTGTGAATCATGCATGATTCTCTTATTGGTAGCTTATGATGAGAATGCCTCTTCTTCATTATGCCAGACAGGGAGCAAAGTACAAGTACCCCAAAAGGTACACCAAGTATGGATGGGTGATGCGTGAAACATGGGGATATACATGTGATCCTAGGTTCACGTGGTGTGAAGTGTACATGGAGAAATTTCTACAAGTGTGTGAACATAAGCATAAGCATGGGATACATATGAGAAAGGGGAACATGAAAATATGGGGGGAAACATAAGAAAATATATCACTCATATAAATAGAGTCAAGCCCTCAAACAAAAACACATTTCCCCAGCAGAATCACCACTGTGGCCATCCCCGATCCCCGCCGTACGCGCGGGACCCGAAGGATCCTTTCCTCCACGCGCCCGCCCGCACGACGAGGATCGGGGATGACCACACTTAGCATCACTGTCAAAAACAATTTTCTTTATTAACCACCTAATAGTTAATTAAGCTAAGTGTCAAAAACTTTTTCCATTTTTAATTTAATTAAAACCATTCCACGACACAGAATAATAATATGCAACAACACATCACAACCGAATTAACTACAACAATAATAAATGTGCCTGGAATAACTCTCCAGTTAAATTATAACATTTACACTAAATAAAAGTGATATCCACAATGCTTACATAAATAATTACAACCTCTAGAACCCTGGGCGACAAGCCCTAAATGAACTAGATGCTACAGATGAGTGAATCAATAGATAGGAAGCGTCTAAATAAAATCCGCATCTCTGCTAGCAGCTATAATCCATAGAAACATCCATAATCTATGATATGCATCCCTTCTGCTGGATACCTGATGTATAAGATATAGTAGAGAAGAGAATATGCAAGGAAACGGGTCAGAGCCTGATTGTAAAAGATTTTTAAAAAAATTAGCAAGTGGTGAACAATTACAATTAAGCATTTATTATGTACATGTTAGTTTCTTGGGCACTCTCTTCAGAATTCTCACCTCTCATCTGGAGTACACATCTATCGTATCTTATTATCTATCTAGTTAAGCTTCCCTCCTAACTAGTTTCCACAACATAATTCTAACCCATAACATAAAACCCGTATGTCCCATACCATACGTAATATAATTATTCATATTCTTTTCTTTTTAATATGAACTAGTCTTGTTACAACCTTGGAATTAAGTGTTCACTTACTTAATTCAATTCAGATTTTATTCTTTACTTTTATATATAATATTACATAGTAGATTAAATCACAGTTTATATTTTTAACCTATAATATCACATAGAATATTACATCTCTATATCTACAATGTCACACAGAAGATTTCATCACAGTTTATATATAATAGCACACTAATTATATATATACTAATACGACACCTCCCCTGTAAGGCCCTAAAACATGATTAGGAAGGTTAATTACATGATTAATTATAACTTAGGAGTTATAAGTTATAAATTGGTTATGTGTGTTAAACATGTTAATTATCATGTTTAGGGGATGCATGCTCATGTGATATATGTGTTGTTTACATTAGGTGCTAATTGAGCTTATGATCGGGGATACCATGTTTAGAACATATGATTAGTTATTTGGTTAAATGCATAATAAATTATATTTTTAATGCATTATTATGTTTATAAAATTAAATAAGGGTGTTGATACGAAATTGGCAATGCTTGGTCACCAAATGTGAAAGTTTTGAGATTTTCGGTAAATTGCTACTTTCCTGTTCGAAACCCAAATTAGGCGTATTAGTTTATGATTTTGGGAAAACATAAATTATGAAAGTTTTATATATATGAATTAATATTATAACACAACAAAAGTTGGGTTAAACGGAGGCTCGTACAAGAAGTTATACCGAAAGTACGAAACAGGAGCAAATTTGTCCATCCCTTAAGTGACAATTGTCTTATTAGCACACCATGTGCTATTTTTTGATTGGTTAAAGGGTGGGTGATGTTTTGGCCGACTTAAACTTCATAAAACAACCCCTTTGTTCAGAAAATGAATCCATGAACAAGAGTTTTGCCTAAAGAGATAGAAAGAGAAGAAAGTTAAGGAATAAATCTTTGGAAATTTTCTATAAATCAAGGAATCCTCGTAAGGTAATTACATCTTTATTAAAGTTGGTCACATGGATGAGTTCTATACTTATCATGTTTTTATTTTTGATTTGCATATATATTTTGATGATACCCATATTGCTGAATTGTGTTGGAACAAGGATGGGTTAAGAACATAAGTTAAAACTGGAGCTAGGATCGTAAATGCATACTTTAAAGTCCTAAATTTACATCATCTTTTTGTAAAGCATTTTGATTTAGAAAATTAATGATTATTATTTATATTTATTCTAAAACATATTTATTATATGTTTCCATGAATTATACTCAAGGTCAAGGTTATGTATGCTTAAAAATGTTAAGTTATGCCTTAATATTGTATTTTGACCTAGTTATACTAAAAATGGCATAAATCATGGAATACTTATTGGAATTGAGTGATTCAAGTTGGAGAGTAAAATATACTCATACATGTATAAAATATCATAAAATTGTGTAAAAATACTATGTAATTAACCCTTGGTGATAGTTTTAAGTTTTGGTTTAAAATCTGCCCTAAAGGAGCAAGAATGCATACCAGGTGTTTGACGTCTTGCTCGACATAGAAAATGAGCCCTAAAAATTATGAAACATTAATTTATTATTATTCAATATGTTTACTGATATTGGGTTGAATATCATTCAAAGTTAAATTGTATAAAAATTATGAAAATTCCAGGAAGTTGAAGTTGTGTTGTTGTTTTTCTTGAGAAACGATTTGGAAAAGGTTGTAATAAATGGGCATAACTTTGTCTAGCGTATCCGTAAATTGTGTTAGAACCCTAATTAATTGTGTGTTATAGAAATGTGAAGTGTCATATTTAATTCCTCCTTAGTTATTTCTGATTGACCAAATGATGTGATGTATTACCGGGTTTGATGTTAATCGGTGTATTCAAATGCTAACGACATTGACTTGTTAGGTGGGGAAGCAGCTAATACTACCATACCAAGGAAGTTGTTGGTATTAATATTAGAACTAAATCCAAGGTGAGTGACCTTCCTTATGAAATATAAATGCTTATAATTTCATATGGAAATGTGTAGTTAAACACATGTGTTAAAAATGTTTATGGGAGTGATGTTGTAATTATGAAACATATGCATATGATTAAAAATGTTAAGTGATGTTATATAATGATATGGACTAGTGAGTCCTTTATCTAATGTTAAGGACTGTGGTGGGTCCTAGGGGATGTGGTGGTCCTGTTAATCCAACTTAAAGGTTTGTGTACTCGGGCCTAATAAAGGGATGTGGTGGTCCCTAATAACTGTGGTGGGTTAATTGGACTGTGGCGGGTCCAGGCTTGCGAGAGTTTCACAATTCCTGTTGGGTTATAGCATTAGAACAAAATAAAAATGGTTATTCAAATTGGTTATATGTGTGGTAAGTGGTCATTCACTAAGCCTTTATAGCTTACACTCCTATAATGTTTTGTTTCAGGTATGCTTAAAAATTGGAGTTCACTGCCAAGTTAGGACCTTAAAACGGGGGAGTGACGGATATTTAGTATGGTTTGAATATCAATATTTCTTTTGTGTAATTATTAAACTAAGGATCTTGGTTATGTAAAGTTGTGTAGTACTTATAAGTTATAAGTAAAGGCAGTTATGTTTTCATCTACACATACCTTTGGAAAAAAAAAATATATTCTATTTTTCCTTAGAGATTTAAATTAAAGCATTGTTTAAGGCAATTTATATCTAATTAAAAGGATGAGTTTAACAAAATTAAGCCGGGGCACGACAACTTGGTATCAGAGAGTGGTTATTAGGTTCTGGACTGGGTGTGAGGGTCTAGATTGGCAGTGGACACTAGAAAGTGAGTTTGTTATGCACCTGAATTTTGACTAACAATGTTAATATTAAACTATTGCTATTGTATTTTGTTTAAGTGAATTATCTTGCTGTGAATAATGGATCCACATGATCCGCATAATGGAGCAGAGGGTGAGGCATCTTATGTTCCTAATAGTCAGCAAGGACATAGACATGTTCAAGTGGAGAAACCAGAGGTGCAACAACAACTTATTGATGACGTGGGAAGAATATTACGTGTTGTGGCACAACTTATGGAACAAGAAAGAGGTGGAGAACATGGTAGGGATAGGGACAAATTGCATGAGAGGTTCATGAAGTTAAATCCACCAGCATTTACTGGGACTACAGATCTGTTAGTGGCAGAGGGGTGGATTAGAAAGATGGAAACAATATTCAAGGTGATGGAAGTGCGATATGAACAAAAGGTTTTGTTAGCAACCTTTAGGTTAGAGGATGATGCAAAATTATGGTGGGACGCAACAGAAAGGTTAGTTACTACAATGGGGGGAGTGGTGCCAATAAATCCTCCACAAATTACAAGGGAGAGGTTTGCAAAGGTGTTCTTTGAAAAATATTTCCCAAGGTTTTATAGGAAAGAGAAAGATGAAGAATTTATCACGTTGAAACAGGGGAACCGAACAGTGGCATAGTATGAAGCTTTATTTATATCCTTATCTAGATTTGCACCTGACTTGGTCAGGATGGAAGAAAGTAAATATGATCGGTTTTAAACCGGGTTGAGTGTAGATAAAAAAAGCATGGTTGCTAATATGAAGATCATAGATTATGTGGACTTAGTGGATAGGGCTATGGTGTCAGAAAAGTCAATAAAAGAAATGCAAGTTGAACACTCGAAGAAAGCTAGACATAATGGTATAAGATCATATGGATGGGAAGCAGGAACCTCAACTCTGAGTGTAGCACGAGGAGTACCTAACGGCCAAGAATTTAAAAATAATAGAAGTGCACGTGGAAGATTTCACGCTACAGGTGGAAGGACTAGGATGAATCGGTCAGAAAATACCTCTAGGTTGGTGCCGAGGGAAATATTTTGTTATAGATGTGGTGGTCAAGGTCACATGTCTCGAGAGTGTAAAATAGCTGAGACGACACCTTTGTGTTTCCATTGTCATCAACCGGGGAACTTACGAAAGAATTGTCCAGCGATGGGAGCTATAACATCAGTCGGGAGTGTGGCAGTAGGAGGTAGGAGTTCTACACAGAATGTACCCAGGGGAGGTAAAGGAGGTATATCATAACGTCAAGTCCAAGGCAGAGTGTTTGCTCTGACGCAACAAGATGCACAGGCTATGCCTAACGTAGTGACATGTACACTTCCTATTGGTGATAAAGATGCTTATGTGTTGATAGATCCTGGTTCTACACATTCTTTTATGTCTTTGCTTTATCTATTGCATCTTAATAAACCATTATCATCATTAGATTCTGGTTTAGCTATTGTTACTCCAGTAGGTGGTTAGTTTTTATTGAGAGGGTATATAGGGAGTGTGTGGTGCGAGTGGGTGAAAAAGAATTACTAGTTGACTTATTAGCTCTCGATATGCGCAACTTTGATGTAATATTGGGTATGGATTGGTTAGCCTCATATCATGTATGTTTGGATTGCTTTAAAAATGAGGTAGTGTTTCGATTACCGGGTGAACCTAAATTTAAATTTATCGGGGAACGAAATACCACTCCAACATGTTTGATCTCTACTACAAAATGTTATGAACTGCTAAGGAAAGGATGTGAGGGTTATCTTTCTCATGTGGTGGACACACGACAAGAGGCTGAAAAACTATCAGATATACCAGTAGTTAATGAGTTTGCAGATGTCTTCCCAGAAGAACTCCCAGGGTTAGCACCAGACCGTGAGGTGGAATTTTTGTTTGAGTTGGTACCAGGAACTACACCAATATCTGTTGCACCATATCGTATGGTACCTGCAGAATTAAAAGAGCTAAAGATATAGCTACAAGATTTGTTAGATCGTGGTTTTATAAGGCCTAGTGTATCACCTTGGGGAGCCACAATATTGTTTATGAAGAAGAAAGATGGCACCATGAGGTTGTGCATCAATTATCGTCAATTGAATAAGGTGACTATCCGTAATAAATACCCATTACCCCGCATTGATGACTTGTTCGATCAATTCCAAGGAGCCAAAGTGTTTTCCAAGATCGATCTCAAATTCGGATATCATCAATTGAAAGTAAGAGACTGTGATATTTCTAAAACTGCTTTTCGTTCCAGGTATGGACATTATGAATTCCTTGTCATGCCATTTGGGTTAACAAATGCACCAGTTGTATTCATGGGTTTGATGAATCATATATTTCACCCATACGTGGATTCTTTTGTTATTGTCTTCATTGATGATATTTTGATATATTCTCGTAGTAGGGATGAGCATGAACACCACCTGCGTATTATTTTACAGACCCTGCAAGAGAAGCAGTTGTATGCTAAATTTTCTAAATGTGAATTTTGGCTAGATAGGGTAGTATTTTTGGGGCATGTTATTTCTGCTGATGGTATTTGTGTTGATCCCAAGAAGATAGAAGCAGTGATGAATTGGGAGAGACCAACTAGTGTGATCGAGGTACGTAGCCTTTTAGCATTGGCGGGGTATTACAGGAGGTTTATACCAGGATTTTATTCTATTGCATTGCCATTGACTAAGCTTACCATAAAGCAGAACAAGTTTGTGTGGAGTGGTGATTGTGATAAAAGCTTTGAAAATTTAAAGGGTAAGTTGACATCATCTCCAGTATTGACTATTCTAACTGATACAAAAGGTTTAGTTATTTATAGTGATGCTTTGTATCAAGGACATGGATGTGTATTAATGCAGCATGGAAAGGTAATTGCTTTTGCTTCTCGACAGTTAAAGATACATGAACGCAACTACCCTACTCATGATCTTGAGTTAGCTGCAGTAGTTTTTGCATTAAAGATCTGGAGACATTACTTATATGGTGTTAGTTGTGAAATTTTTACTGACCATCAAAGCTTAAAATACTTGTTTACTCAAAAAGACTTGAACTTGCGGTAAAGAAGGTGGATGGAACTTATAAAAGATTATGATTGCACGATACATCACCATCCGGGTAAAGCTAATATTGTTGCCGATGCTTTGAGCAGAAAATCTCGAGGAATAGTATCTTGTATTTATTGTATTCGAGTTGACCTATTGAGAGAATTAGCTTTAATGGGGGTGGAATTAACTTTGAATGAGTCTTACGGAATAGTAGCACATTTAAATGTTAGACCCACATTGATAGAATGGATAAAACAAGCACAGGCAGGAGATATAGAATTGGAGAAAGTTAGAGATGATATGAAAAAGGGTAAAGCAAAGGAATTTTCTATTCGTGATGATGACATTGTTATGTATGGTAACTGTTTGTGTGTACCCAATGTGCCTAATTTAAGAAGAACAATTTTAGAGGAAGCGTACTGTTCTTTATATGCTATGCATCCAGGGAGCACGAAACTGTATAGAGATTTGAAACAATGTTATTGGTGGTCGGGAATGAAACACGACATTGCAGATTTTGTTGCTAGATGTTTAGTTTTCCAACAGGTGAAGGTAGAGCATCAAAAGCCAAGTGGTTTACTACAACCATTGCCTATTCCTGAGTGGAAATGGTAACATGTTACTACAGATTTTGTTCTAGGTTTACCAAAATCATTTCGAGGGTTTGATTATATTTGGGTTATCGTTGATAGGTTGACTAAGTCTGCACATTTTCTTCCTGTCAAAGCTACTTACTCCATGGATAGATATGCAAAAATATATGTGGATGAGATTATTAGATTGCATGGTGAAACAGTTTCTATTATTTCTAATCAAGATCCTAAGTTTACTTCTCACTTTTGGCCTAGTTTACAACAAGCGTTAGGGACTAAATTGAAATTTAGTACAGCTTTTCATCCTCAGATTGATGGGCAGTCAGAAAGAACGATCCAGACACTCGAAGACATGTTACGAATTTGTGTATTGGAGTTCAAGGGCAGTTGAGATGAACACTTTCCACTAATAGAGTTTGCTTATAATAGTAGCTATCATTCGAGTATCGAGATGGCTCCTTATGAAGCCTTATATGGGAGAAAATGTAGAACTCCAGTGTGTTGGACTGAAGTAGGAGAAAGAAAACTACTTGGGCTAGAAATTGTACAGCAAACTACTGAAAAGATCAATCTCATCCATAATCACTTAAAGGTGGCGCAAAGTAGACAGAATAGTTATGCGGACAACCGAAAGAAAGAATTGAAATTTGAGGAAGGTGATCGAGTATTCCTACGTGTTTCTCCTTGGAGATGGGTTATGAGATTCGGGAAGAAGGGAAAGTTAAGTCCCAGGTACATTGGCCCTTATGAGATAGTGAAACGGGTTGGAGCTGTAGCTTATAAATTGGCGTTACCACCAGAATTGTCCTGGATACACAATGTTTTTCATATATCCATGTTACATAAGTATGTGCCTGATCCTTCACATGTGTTTATTTCACAACCGATAGAGCTTCGAGATGACTTGACCTACGTGGAGAAACCCATTGCTATTGTAGATCGAAAGGAGCAAGTGTTACGTAATAAAACCATTTCACTAGTTAACAAGATGTGGAGAAGTCAGAATGTGGAGTATGCCACCGGGTAAGGAGAGAATAACATGAAGAAACAATATCCTCATCTATTTGGTAAGTTTCTTATGCGTTAAATTTCGAGGACGAAATTTTATAAGAGGGGTAGAATTATAAGGCCCTAAAACATGATTAGGAAGGTTAATTACATGATTAATTATAACTTAGGAGTTATAAGTTATAAATTGGTTATGTGTGTTAAACATGTTAATTATCATGTTTAGGGTATGCATGCTCATGTGATATATGTGTTGTTTACATTAGGTGCTAATTGAGCTTATGATTGGGGATACCATGTTTAGAACATATGATTAGTTATGTGGTTAAATGCATCATAAATTATGTTTTTACTTAATGATTATGTTTATAAAATTAAATAAGGGTGTTGATACGAAATTGGCAATGTTTGGTCACCAAATGTGAAAATTTTGAGATTTTCGGTAAATTGCTACTTTCCTGTTCGAAGCCCAAATTAGGCGTATTAGATTATGATTTTGGGAAAACATAAATTATGAAAGTTGTAGATATATGAATTAATATTATAACACAACAAAGGTTGGGTTAAACGGTGGCTCGTACAAGAAGTGATACCGAAAGTACGAAACAAGGGCAAATCTGTCTATCCCTTAAGTGACAATTGTCTTATTAGCACACCATGTACTATTTTTTGATTGGTTAAAGGGTGGGTGATGGTTTGGCCGAATTAAACTTCATAAAACAACCCCTTTGTTCAGAAAATGAAGCCATGAACAAGAGTTTTGCCTAAAGAGAGAGAAAGAGAAGAAAGTTAAGGAATAAATCTTTGGAAATTTTCTATAAATCAAGGAATCCTCGTAAGGTAATTACATCTTTATTAAAGTTGGTCACATGGATGAGTTCTATACTTATCATGTTTTTATTTTTGATTTGGATATAAATTTTAATGATACCCATATTGTTGAATTGTGTTGGAACAATGATGGGTTAAGAACATAAGTTAAAACTGGAGCTAGGATCGTAAATGCATACTTTAAAGTCCTAAATTTACATCATTTTTTTGTAAAGCATTTTGATTTAGAAAATTAATTATTATAATTTATATTTATTCTAAAGCATGTTTATTATATGTTTCCATGAATTATACTCAAGGTCAAGGTTATGTATGCTTAAAAATGTTAAGTTATGCCTTAATATTGTATTTTGACCTAGTTATACTAAAAGTAGCATAAATCATGGAATACTTATTGGAATTGAGTGATTCAAGTTGGAGAGTAAAATATACTCATACATGTATAACATATCCAAAAATTGTGTCAAAATGCCATGGAATGAACCCTTGGTGATAGTTTGAAGTTTTGGTTTAAAATCTGCCCTAAAGGAGCAAGAATGCATACCAGGTGTTTGAAAACATTACTTTTGTATTATTCAATATGTTTACTGATATTGGGTTGAATATTATGAAAATTTAAATTGTAAAAAAATTATGAAAATTCCTGGAAGTTGAAGTTGTGTTGTTGTTTTTCTTGAGAAACGATTTGGAAAAGGTTGTAATAAATGGGCATAACTTTGTCTAGAGAATCCGTAAATTAATTCCGTAAATTGTGTTAGAACCCTAATTAATTGTGTGTTATAGAAATGTGAAGTGTCATATATAATTCCTCCTTAGTTATTTTTGATTGACCAAATGATGTGATGTATTACCGGGTTTGATGTTAATCGGTGTATTCAAATGCTAACGACATTGACTTGTTAGGTGGGGAAGCAGCTAATACTACCATACCAAGGAAGTAGTTGGTATTAATATTAGTACTAAATCCAAGGTGAGTGACCTTCCTTATGAAATATAAATGCTTATAATTTCATATGGAAATGTGTAGTTAAACACATGTGTTAAAAATGTTTATGGGAGTGATGTTGTAATTATGAAACATATGCATATGATTAAAAATGTTAAGCGATGTTATATAATGATATGGACTAGTGAGTCCTTTATCTAATGTTAAGAACTATGGTGGGTCCTACGGGATGTGGTGGTCCTATTAATCCAATTTAAAGGTTAGTGTACTCGGGCCTAATAAAGCGATGTGGCGGTCCCTAATAACTGTGGTGGGTTAATTGGACTGTGGCGGGTCCAGGCTTGTGAGAGTTTCACAATTCCTGTTGGTTTATAGAATTAGAACAAAATAAAAATGGTTATTCAAATTGGTTATATGTGTGGTAAGTGGTCATTCACTAAGCCTTTATAGCTTACACTCCTATAATGTTTTGTTTCAGGTATGCTTATAAATTGGATTTCACTGCCAAGTTAGGACCTTAAAACGGGGGAGTGACGGATATTTAGTATGCTTTGAATATCAATATTTCTTTTGTGTAATTATTAAACTAAGGATCTTGGTTATGTAAAGTTATGTAGTACTTATAAGTTATAAGTAAAGGCATTTATGTTTTCATCAACTCATACCTTTGGAAAAAAATATATGCTATTTTTCCTTAGAGATTTAAATTAAAGCATTGTTTAAGGCAATTTATCTCTAATTAAAATGATGAGTTAAACAAAATTAAGCCGGGGCACGACATCCCCAGTCACAGCTGCGGTGCATGCATAATCTACTATCATGTCCTGATATATAATGTCACTGTATAGAGGAATATTGATTCGGAGTCTCTCATGAATCATATCATAACACAAATATATTAGAGGCGAGCATAGTCCCCAGCCAAAGGGGTCACGCATATACCTACGTTCCCATTTGATCATCGAACTATCATATCTCGGATAGCACGTTTCGAAGGTCCTATGCTCAGGGTACGAATCAAAAATCCCTCCCAATTGGGATCACAAGGATAAGACCGTCCACAACGTGAAACCTCCACCCCGATAGCAAGCAGTGCATGTCATACTTATAAATAATAATATAGGTATTCATCACACCTATATAAATATAACATCAATAAGGTATTCACACAACCTTATGATAATAAAAGGCAATCATCTCAACTATATATATAATAACAATAGGTATTTATCATACATGTATATAACCATAGGGCATACTCATAACCCATATAATAAATTCCATACGCAGTATAATTATATCCTGAATATCCAACGCATTATTCGATTATGACTTTAATCCTCAAAGTATATATGTGACACCCTGGATATAATTATGATAAATTATATTTAAATCATGCTTATCTTATGTGATATGAATAATTTTTTATTAGTATATCTAATGTCAAGTGATTATGTTTATTATAATCCTACTTTCATAAATCATGAAAGGTCGAATTATTTACAAATACAAAATTGTGTTGTTTTTGGTAGAAATGTTCCTGTTACAGACTAGTTTTGACTCTTATAACATTACAATTGACTAGAGGTAAAAACTAGATAGTTGTATACATGTGAGTTAGGGTTGTAAAAAAACAAAGGGATCATCAAACATATGCCCGAGTAAGGAGTTATACCGAATTTACGAACAAAGGGCAAAGTTATCCATTTGCTTTAAGTGGTAAATTGTCTTTTTGTAAACCAAATGTTTTAAAGTGATTGGATGGCTTGGGAGGCATCCTTAGCCGACTTAAAAATCGCCCTCTCACATATTTCTTCAGTAAAACAAACCCTAGGTTTAGTTTGAAGAGTGTTTGGCTTAATGAAAGAGAAAGTATGAGTTAAGGACGAAAAGAGTTCAAGAAAATCTAGGAAAATTCTAAGAAAATCCCTAAAGTGTTTCCAAGGTATAATTATGTGATTAATATTATTTTAATCTTGTATTATACTTATTTAAAAGTATATAAATCATGGATTATTGATTAATATTCCATCATCCTTTGTGATAATATGTATTGGTTCATATGTGAGTTAAGTGGTGTTTATAGGCCATATTGCTTTGTATTGAAACCCTATGTATTGAAACTTGCATATCTCTTTGTGTGTTTACTGGAATTGAGAAATTCCAATTTGATATAAAATAAACTCATATATTCATATCATATCCGAATATTAGAATTTATCTCCTTGTGGTTAGGCACTAATGATGATTTCAAGTTGGTATGTAGTTCATGTTTGTATACTTCATTTCAATTTGCCTTGAGTTTTGTCAAGCTTTTGACATAGCAACTGAAGTCAAAAATTTATGAAACATTAATTTTGTACTATTTAGTATGTGTAATGAAAAGTTGTTAAAAATCATGGAAACCTATGCTGGAGAAAAATCATAAAAATTCTTGGAAGTTGAAGGAACAATAGAGGAGTTTGTAGGGCAGATTTCTTGTGTTGTAAAGAAATGGTCATAACATGCTCTAGGAAACTTGAAAAATTACACCGTCACTTGTATTGGAAAGTATATTCATATATTTTTTCATATTGATAAGGTTAGACCCCTGTATTTACACAATTTAGGAATCTAGGATGGTTGAGTATAGAGGGCAATAATTTGAGTCCATACTGGATACCCTATGAAAGGATATTGTTATCTCCTCTTTCCAAAGACTATTTTTAGTAAATGTTTCATGTGTATATACATTTAGAATTATACTTTCATGTTACTTGGTTTTGATAATAAATTCCTTATGAGGTATTTCTTACGGTTGAATGTTCATAACTTTATTAACATGTATAGCATTGTTTTGTCTTTACTCGTGGTTTATGAAATGTGACTTAAGTGGAATTATATTGTTGGTGCATAGTATTGAAAAATTACATAATTATGTTAGGATAATACTTATAATTGAGATTCAGTACTGATTTAGTTGGATTGATAAGTGTAAGGTCTAATCAACCCAGTTCAGCTCCACCCGAAGGAAATATAAATACATAGTTGACAACCCAAGTTGAGTGTACTCACTGGAAAGAGATATTTGTATCGTGTTGTTGATATGATTAGAATATAATGAATATGAAATTGTTCATTTCGATTTACCGAAATGGGAGGCTACTCCCCGACCTAGAATGGGGAGAATTATCTATTAATGACAAGGGGTTACTCCTCGACTAGGAATGGGGGAGAATTGTCTATTTAGACAGGATATGTGAATCATGATTCGAAAAAGTTGGTCATTCATTATGAATGAGATGGATACGTTAATACATAATTATATGGACATGATTTATTGCATTTAAATTCATGCAGTAGTATAGTAGTGATGCATTCACTGGGCTATTTTGCTCACAGTTCCTATGTTCACATTTTTCAGGTAACGCGATGTCACTACCAAATCTAGGAAGTCGGGTTGGGTTAGCTAGGAATGGGAGAAACAGAGATTTTGTTTAAATGTAAATGATGTAAATGATGTAATTGAGTTAAATTATCCTTCTAGTAAGTTTCTATAAGTATGACTACTCTGATGTTGTAAAAAGGTTTTCAGTTATATGGATTTATAATGATGACTCTGAAATCAAAACTCGTGTTTATGGTTTGGTTTAATTAATCATGGTTTGACTCACTTTGACTTTCAAACTTAATTATAAGTAACTGGGTTGGGGTGTGTCAACTTTTGGTATCAGAGCCTAGGTTTTAGAAGTTCTGGAGTGAGAAGAGACTAGATTTGGCAGTGAATGTTAGAAATATATTTTATTTGATACTAACGATTATGTTAGGAAAGATATGTATATCTGCATGTTGTTATATCTTTAATTCATTTCAGATATAAGATAATCTAACGGGGGAATGTAAATGTGAGAATCGAAGATGAGGCTCAAATATTCCAGCAGAAGCGGAGGTTGAGCAACCTATTCAGATAAATGTGGAACTCCATCCAGAACAATTGACAAACATGCAAAAAATGGCATGTGCTATGACTCTAATGGCAGAGCAGCAAGCTAGATTTATGGATCAAATGGAAGAACAACAGGATAGCCAACTGGAGGCACAAGCCTTGTCTAGGACTGAGGAGGTGATACACCGGGAAGAAAGGAGTACTTCATATGAGAAATTTATTAAGATGTACCTACCCTCATTTGAAGGAGCTGTTGATCTAGCACGGACAGAAGCACGGGTTAAATGGATTGAACTTATTTTTGGTGTAATGAGAATGCCTGAAAATCAACGAGTGACCTTGGCGACGTATATGCTGAAAGGAGAAGCTAAGTACTGGTGGGATGCCACAAAACATTTGTTGATTACTCCAGGAGGTGGGAATGTGATCTCATGGGATGCTTTTGTTAAAGCCTTGTATGATAAGTATTTTCCTCCGATGTATCGAAAACAAAAGGAGAAAGAATATTTCATATTAAATCAGGGGAGTATGACAGTTAGAGGATACGAAGCTAAACTTACAGCTTTATCTCGATTTGATTTGAGGTTTATACGGAACGAGGAAGATATGTGCAGTCGATTTCTCGACGGACTTGAGTTAGTTATTAAATCACGATTGTCGGCTTTAGAGACTGTTAACTATTCAGCCTTGGTGAACAAATACATGCTAGTAGAAAAGGACGTGAATGAAGCGAGAGGGAATCGAGAACGAGGTGTAAAGATAAGTAGATTTGATCCAAACTATAAAAAGGTAGCGATACCGAATATTCATGGTTTGGAGGGCATAAATTCCGACAGGGTAGAGGTGGAAGTAGTTTGCAAAGGGATGAAGCTAGTTGTGGAAGAGGTTCAGGAGTTTCAGCACAAGGAGATCCAAATGTTTTTTTCTTTTGTGGGTCATCAGGTCATATAAAAAGAAATTGCCCAAAGTTACTGAATATATAATGTTTTAACTATCATCAGAAGGGCCATCTGAGAAAGAATTGTCCTATGTTATCAAGAGAGGTTTCAGTCAGTAGTGTGGGGCCTCATAAAGGATCCTCTCCAAGCAGTGCCACCAGGGTAAGAGGTGCAGAACAAGCAGCTGGATCGAGGGCAGGAGGAAGAGTGTTTATGATGACGCTGCAAGATGTCCATGCTACACCGAAAGTGGTTACAGGTAAACTTTCTATTGCAAACAAAGATTTATATGCACTCATTGATCCTGGATCTACGCATTCATTTGTGTCATTACATATTGTTTCATATTTGGGTAGATTATATTCATTTCTTAATTGTGACTTTTATATTTCTACCCAATGGAAAGTGTAATTCTGGTTGAGCATGTTTATAAAGATTGTGTCTTATGAATGGGTGAGCGAGATTTCTATGTTGACTTGATACCGTTGGCCATTCAGGATTTTGATATTATATTGGTGATGGATTGGTTATCATCGTATCATGCTTCCATTGATTATTTTCGAAAAGAAGTTAAATTTCATCTTCCTGGTGAACCTGAGTTCCAGTTTATAGGAGAAAGGAATGTTGTCCCTAATTGCCTTATCTCAGCAATTAAGAGCAGAAAGTTATTGAGTAAAGGTTGTACATGGTATTTAGCCTATGTTGTTGATACTAGTAAAGAGACCGTTAAAATTCAAGATATACCAGTTGTTAGAGAATTTTCTGATGTCTTCCCAGAGGAATTGCCAGTATTGTCACCCGATAGGGAAGTAGAGTTTTCCATTAAATTAATTCCAGGTACTGGTCCAATTTCTCTTACTCCATATAGAGTGGCACCAACGGAGTTGAAAGAATTAAAAGTGCAATTACAAGATCTGATAAGCAGAGGTTTCATTCGGCCTAGTGTTTCGCCATGGGGAGCACTAGTGTTATTTATGAAAAAGAAAGATGGGACAATGCGATTATGTATTGATTATCGGTAGTTGAATAAGGTGACCATTAGAAATAAGTACCCTCTACCTCGTATCGATGACTTGTTTGACCAATTACAGGGGCCACGGTATTTTCGAAGATTGATTTGAGATCGGGTTACCACCAATTGAAAGTAAAGGATAGTGATATTTCCAAAACAGCTTTTCGAACACGATATGGGAACTATGAGTTTTTGGAGATGCCATTTGGATTAACTAATGCTCCAGCAGTTTTTATGGATTTGATGAACAGTGTATTCCACCCTTTCATTGATTCATTTGTGATTGTATTCATAGACAATGCGTTGATTTACTCGCGTAGCATGGAGGAACATGAGAAACATTTGAGACTTGTATTGCAGATTTTGAGGGAGAAGAAATTATTTGCTAAATTTATCAAGTGGGAGTTTTGGTTGAATGAAATTGTGTTTTTACAGCACGTTGTCTCAGGAAATGGGATATATGTTGATCCAAAGAAGGTGAAAGAAATCGTTGAATGGGAAAGTCCTAAGAATGTGACAAAAATTAGGAGTTTCCTAGGATTGGCAGGTTACTATCGCTGATTCATTAAGGGATTTTCAGCAATAGCATTACCATTGACAAAGTTTACCCGTAAAGAAGAAAAGTTTGTGTGGGATGAAGAATGCGAAAGGAGTTTTAAAGAATTAAAGAAGCGGTTGGTTTCAGCCCCTATACTTACTATTCCATGTGGGAATGAGTCTTTTGTGATCTATACAGACGCTTCATTTCAAGGGTTAGGATGTGTTCTTATGCAGAATGGGAAGTTAATAGCATATGCTTCCAGACAATTAAAGACGCATGAACGAAACTACCCTACGCATGATTTGGAGCTACCAGCCATTGTTTTTTCTTTAAAGTTGTGGCGACATTACTTGTATTGAGAAACTTGTGAGATATTTACGGATCATCAAAGCATGAAATACTTGTTTACACAAAAAGAACTGAATTTGAGACAGAGGCATTGGATAGAGCTGATTAAAGACTATGGTTGTACCATCCATCATCATCCTGGGAAGGCCAATGTAGTAGTAGATGCTTTGAGTCGAAAATCATCAGGGATACTTGGTTGCATACGGTGTGGTCATATTGGAAATATTCTTGACTTGGCATCGATGGGGATTGAATTAAAGTTTTTAAAAAGCGGAGGATTATTAGAACATGTTACAGTGAGACCTTTATTAGCAAAATGCATACGAAATTTGCAGATCAATGATCCGTTCCTTCAGAAGAAGAAACAAGAAGTTCGGGATGGTAGAGAGAGTGACTTTGAGATTAAGAATGATGAATCGTTGTGTTATAAAAATAGAATTTATGTACCAAATGATCCATCCTTAAAGAAGGATATATTAGAAGAGGCACATAGTTCTATTTACTCTATGCATCCGGGAGGTACCAAAATGTACAGAGATTTGAAGGAGTATTATTGGTGGAACAATATGAAACATGAGATCACAGAATTTGTAGCCAAATGTTTAGTATGCTAGCAAGTAAAGGCGGAGCATCAGAAGCCGGCGGGAATATTACAGTCATTGCCTATTCTGGAATGGAAGTGGGAGCATATAAGGATGGATTTTGTTACAGGATTACCGAGGTCACCAAAGGGGCATGATTCTATTTGGGTGATAATAGATCGATTGACAAAGTCAGCCCATTTTCTTCAAGTTAAGACCACCTACACTGTTGACAAATATGCACGTATGTACGTTGATGAGATTATTCGTTTACATGGGGCACCAATGTCAATTGTCTCAGATAGAGATCCAACATTCACTTCTAAGTTTTGGCCTCGTTTACAGAATGCCATGGGCACAAGTTTGAAGTTTAGCACTACATTTCATCCACAAAATGATGGGCAATCTGAAAGGACGATTCAAATATTACAAGACATGTTATGAGCTTGTGTATTTCACTTCAAGGGTAGTTGGGATGATCATTTTCTATTGATGGAATTGTCGTATAATAATAGTTATCAGTCCACCATTGGTATGGCTCCGTATAAAGCTTTATATGGGAGGAGATGTAGAACGCCTTTGTGTTGGGATGAGGTGGGTGAAAGGAAAATTTTGGGTCCTGAATTGATAGATATGACAACTGAAAAGATCAAAATGATTCGGGAACGGATAAAGATAGCGCAAATCAGGCAGAAATTTTATGCAGATAAGAGGAAGCATCCATTGGAATTTCAAAGGGAGATTTTGTATTCCTACGTATTTCACCATGGAAAGGCGTTATGAGATTTGGGAAAAAGGGAAAACTAAGTCCAAGATACATTAGACCATATGACGTGTTGTAAAGAATTGGGAACCTAGAATATAGATTATCATTACCTCCAGATTTGTCTCGTTTACATGATGTTTTTCATGTATACATGCTTCATAAGTATTTGGCGGATCCATCGCATCAGTTGAAAACTCAACTAATTGAACTGAAGGAAGACTTGTCGTACATCGAGGAACCAATGGAAATTATTGATCGTAAGGAGAAAGTATTGAGAAATAAAGTTATTCCCTTAGTTAAAGTTATGTGGATGAGCCATGGAGTTAAATAAGCAACTTGGGAAATTAAGGATAGCATGAGGAAACAGTATCCCCATTTGTTTGGTAAGTGACCTTTATATTAAATTTCGGGGACGAAATTTTCTAAGGGGCGGAAGTTGTGACAACCCGGATATAATTATGATAAATTATGTTTAAATCATGCTTATCTTATGTGATATTAATAATGTTTTATTAGTATATCTAATGTTAAGTGATTATATTTATTCTAATACTACTTTCATAAATCATGAAAGGTCGAATTATTTACAAACACAAAATTTTGTTGTTTTCGGTAGAAATGTTCCTGTTAGAGACTAGTTTTGACCCTTATAACATTACAATTGACTTGAGGTAAAAACTAGATAGTTGTACTCATGTGAGTTAGGGTTGTAAAACAATAAACGGATCATCAAACATATGCCCGAGTAAGGAGTTATACTGAATTTACGAACAAAGGGCAAAGTTGTCCATTTCCTTTAAATGGTAAATTATCTTTTAGTAAACCAAATGTTTTAAAGTGATTGGATGGCTTGGGAGGCAGCCTTGGTCTACTGAAAACTCTCCCTCTAACATATTTCTTTAGAAAAACAAACCCTAGGTTCAGTTTGAAGAGTGTTTGGCTTAAGGAAAGAGAAAGTAGGAGTTAAGGAAGAAAAGAGTTCAAGAAAAGCTAGGAAAATTCTAAGAAAATCCCTAAAGTGTTTCCAAGGTATAATTATGTGATTAATATTGTTTTAAGCGTGTATTATACTTATTTAAAAGTATATAAATCGTGGATTATTTATTAATATTCCATCATCCTTTGTGATAATATGTATTGGTTCATATGTGAGTTAAGTGGTGTTTATAGGCCATATTGCTTTGTATTGAAACTCTATGTATTAAAATTTTCATATATCTTTATGTGTTTATTGGAATTGAGAAATTCCAATTGGATATGAAAATAAACTCATATATTCATATCACATCCGAAAATTAGAATTTATATCCTTGTGGTTAGGCCTTAATGATGATTTCAAGTTGGTATATAGTTGTTGTTTGTATACTTCATTTCGGTATGCCCTGAGTTTTGTCCAGCTTTTGACATAGCAAATGAACTCAAAAATTTATGAAACTTTAATTCCGTACTATTCAGTATGTGTACTAAAAAGGTAGTGAAAATCATGGAAACCTATGCTGGAGAAAAATTATGAAAATTCTTGGAAGTTGAAGGAATAATAGAGCATGTAGGGCATATTTCTTCTGTTGTAATGAAATGGTCACAACATGCTCTAGGAAGCTTGAAAAATTACACCGTCACTTGTATTGGAAAGTATATTTAAATATTTTTTCATATTGATAAGGTTGGAGCCCTGTATTTACACAATTTAGGAATATAGGATGCTTGAGTACGGAGGGCAATAATCTGAGGCCATACTAGATACCCCATGAAAGAATATTGTTATCTCCTCTTTCCAAAGAGTATTTTGAGTACATGTTTCATGTCTATATACATTTAGAAGTATACTTTCATGTTACTTGGTTTTGGTAATAAATTTCTTATGAGGTATTTCTTACGGTTGAATGTTCATAACTTTATTAACATGTATAACATTGTTTTGTCTTTACTCATGGTTTATGAAATGTGACTTAAGTGGAATTATATTGTTGGTGTATAGTCATGAAAAATTACATAATTATGTTAGGATAATACTTATAATTGAGATTCACTACTGATTTAGTTGGTTTGACAGGTGTAAGGTCTAATCAACCCAGTTCAGCTCCACCCGAAGGAAATATAAATGCATAGTTGACAACCCAAGGTGAGTGTACTCACTGGAAAGAGATATTTGTATCGTGTTGTTGATATGATCATAATATAATGAATATGAAATTGTTCATTTCGATTTATCGAAATGGGAGGTTACTCCCTGACCTGGAATGGGAGGAGTTGTCTATTAATGACAAGGGGTTACTCCTCGACCAGGAATGGGGGAGAACTGTCAATTTGACAGGATATGTGAATCATGATTCCAAAAAAATTGGTCATTCATTATGAATGAGCTGGATACATTAATAAATAATTAAAATGGACGTGATTTATTGCATTTAAGTTCATGCAGTAGTATAGTAGTGATGCATTCACTGGGCTATTTTGCTCACGGTTCCTATGTTCACATTTTTCAGGTAACGCGATGTCACTACCAAATCTAGGAAGTCGAGTTGGGTTAGCCAGGAATTGGAGAAACAAAGATTTTTTTTAAATGTAAATGATGTAATTGAGTTAAATTATCCTTCCAACGAGTTTCTATAAGTATGACTACTCTGATGTTGTAAAAAGGTTTTCAGTTATATGGATTTACAATGATGACTCTGAAATTAAAACTCGTGTTTATGGTTTGGTTTAATTAATCATGGTTTGACTCACTTTGACTTTCAAACTTAATTATAAGTAACTGGGTTGGGGTATGTCAATATATTTCCAAACTTATCTAACCGCACGATGATGGTCATTCAATCCTCAAATAAAGTCAGTAGGTAAACATCACGTCTTACAAATCCATGTCATCACGACACCCAAATTTATACGAATTAAATTCACTTTAATTAGGTTAAATTCTCGATAACCCTTAACTCACTCTTAACCCTTTATTTCACCTCTTAAGGTTAATCCCAATTATACCTAAGGTTATATCATTAATTTATGACTCTCTTACTACTGGTTCTAACCTTAAATTATCATTTACCCGATTTAAACCCCAAATAATATCATTCTCCCAAAATAGCTCGTTTAATTACTCACTCGTCAATTTCCCCACACTTACAATCCTAAAATAATATTTTTCAGGTCTTAAGTAGATTTTACTTCCCTTCAATAAGTCCCATTAAGTTCAATTAATCATCATTAAAGATTCCTCAAAGTTTGGGATTTAGTCAACAATTAAAAAGAAAAATATTTCACATTTCCATGGGAGTCAATCGATAGATGATTTTGGCCGATAGATCGATAATCTTGAGTCGATCGATCGATGGACCAGTTATTTGCCCAGATTTCTGCATTGTTTTTCCAACGGGTTTCACATCTTTTCATCAATCAAACCTCTATTTTAACGTCCAAAATTTCTTATCATCCTTACCACGTGATATAGCAACATATGTAAATGATTCCTACTGATCTAAACAACCTATAATCATCAAGAGATTGGATTAAAAACCATATAACTCTATTTTTTTCTAGAAAGCTAAATATGTGAATATTTCAAGAACAATCCTATGATTCTCAGAATTTCTCCGACATGTGATGTTTATTTTGTGGATTAATATCCACCAACGACATGAGATTAATCCTACATATTTCTACTTCACAAAAATGAATCTCCAAAATATGTGACTTCTCATCATTTCTAACTATCCTAACATGGACATTATACTAACTAGATTGCAATTATTAAATCACTTGCCTCTACTGAAGGTCTGATCCTTTGGGAATGAGTGTCCACTAGTGGTTCTTCCCTTCTCCGGTAAACTTTCGGTGGTGGTTGGTCATGGTGACTTTTGGCTCTTTGTTCTCCCATAAAAACTCTTCCCTTTCCCCAGAGAAACTCCTCACTCTCTCTCAATTTCTTTCTCTCTAAGTTTTGTAGAATGAATCAATAATCTAAACCCTTTAGACTTATAAATAATCTCCCAAATTCGTGCATACTATTCACTTCCAAAGTTAAATTACCATCTTACCCCTCTGGGGTGACTACTTGGCTCCAAGGTGCCCCGAGACACAATACAAATGTTCGAGTAGACTTTTTCGACTATTTGAACCCTTCCGGACACTTTGGCGCAGTCAAAACTACCATTCAAATGACATAAAAATAATTCAGTTTTATTTCATTAAATTATAATCCCGACACGACTCAAATGTGCGTCCTGACTTAATTTCCCTAATAGTCGTACACCGAATTCGCGACAAGTTTATAAAGTCATAATCAATTGTAAATTCATAATCATATATATTACCTTAATAAATAAGTAATATTCAACATAAATCACATGTTACTTTATTCTCGAGTAATATTTAAATCCGGATTAATTTCCAATTATATCACAATTAATTCTAATTAATCCCATTTTAAAAGTCATTAAAAAATACAAGGTATTACATACTCCCCCCCTTACAACGGAATTTTATTCCGAAATTCAGAAAACAAAAGTATAGTAGGCAAGAACAATTCTGGATAAGTATTGCACATCACATATTTGCTCTCCTAAGTAGACTACTCATTACCGCCCATACAGTACGCAATCGAATACCCCCAATAATAAATACTGCACTTGTGATCATTTTAACCCCAGTTTACCCCGTCACGGAGGTTCTTATCCAAGCCTTATAGTTTAAGTTTCAGTACTTCTACTTTATTCAAGATATACACTGTATAACCCTCTACTATATGCACTTAAATAAATTAACCGTTCTTTAGATAAATACCATCTCGTCTTGCGATTATCATACACAAGTAGTTTAATTGTGCAGTATATATTCTGCACACAATATATACTATAAGTTTCAGACCATCTTTACTATTTGCAATAGTTCCTGGTTCCTCACCTTTATCCCGCAAGTAGTAGAAACAATAAGACTTACCATACCATACTTCAGCTGGCACCCTGCCCAACAGTAAACTTATAAGAGTTATAGTACACCAACTTCACTAGTGGAACGTACGTCTCTTATCCTCCCTTAAGATTCAAGGTTACAAACATAATTTATCTTCCAACATCAGATTTATCTGCTTAGTCTGCCCATTATTCTGCGGATGATAGATCATACCCAATCACAACTTGGTACCCATCCCTTGTGAAAGTTCTTCCAAAATCGGGAGACAAAATCTCGTCCTAACTCGACACAATATTATACAGCACCCTATGTAACCTCACTATATCGGTTATATTAAGATCAAAGCTTATTGTCTCGTAGTATAATCAACCCTAACTGGCATAACGTGATCTACTTCAGTCAACTGATCAACTATCACCATATAGGATCGTAACCATCTTCGTGATAAAATCCTTACGAATACTCTCCCAA
The DNA here is from genome assembly GCA_949130495.1 of Sambucus nigra. Taxonomy (NCBI): domain Eukaryota; kingdom Viridiplantae; phylum Streptophyta; class Magnoliopsida; order Dipsacales; family Adoxaceae; genus Sambucus; species Sambucus nigra. Next base: position 750,684,522 of record OX422207.1, on the reverse strand, counting down.
TACTACTTAGAAATACTTAACGGTTGGAGAAACCTCTGTTGGTTTTGAATGGTCCACCCTAATTCCAACAGACAGGTGGTCCGCTACAAGTGGAATCTAGCCAAACCTCTCTTCATTTAAATCCTATTACCATAGTCATGTATAGCCTGATACATTTGTTAATCTACCAACTATATCTCTAATCATCATAAATGACCGGATATTCAAGTCCCGATATTTTACCTCTATATATATTATCCTTATCCCATATCTCCAAAATGGGGAACAATGTAAGATTCAATTAACTAGGGCGCCTATACACCATATATTTCTCGCATTGTTGCACAAATAACATATACTCTTCTTAAATCAATTTTCGCTCACTTGGCATACTGATATGGTAGGGGTGCACTCAATCACCCCACTAGTCATAACATAATCACTCTATCAGAGACATCAATATTTTATTCATAAAGTTATTAGGACTTGGTGACTTTTTACTCATAATAGAATTATCACCTCTAAATCTATGATCGTATATGTAAAATGACTAAGGTATGAACTTATGCACTATCGACCAAACTTCTCTCCCACTCCCAACGTTCGCAAATTTTATGCGTGGGATGTCTCGCAAAGAGAAATCCAAATAAGGAACCCTCCCCCGCCCCCCGATACACTACTACTTAACATAGTCGATCGTCGAGATCCGTAATGGCCCTCAGTCCATAATCTGTACCTTCACATAATTTCTATATGCTGACATAAATGTCTACTAGTCCATGCTTATATATCCCATAAACCATGTTTCTCTCACTATCCCAAATTCCCGGCGTTATAAATAATTTGCTTTTTTTTCTTGCTGTTCAACATAAACATAATATATCCTCAGTCACATCAGTAAAATAAATTTCTACTCACACATATAACTAGACAACATTTTCACTAAGGTCTACTATATCACGAAAATTAGGCCCAACCCTATTTCAGTTGGCGTCGCATAAAATTAATTTTACTTTCCCCGGAGTATACAGCACGATAGTCTTATCACTCAATCTACTAGCGTTAAAACATTTGGTAATTTATCACTACATATTACCATAATAAGTTCTATTATGCTAACTCAAAGCAATATAAAATCATAATAACAAAATATACTTTTAGGACCCACTCGGTTCACTCACGTGTGACACCAAAAAGTCCTGCTATCAATGAGAAATACTTTTCTAACTAGACTGTTAAAATTATCATTTTCACTAACCTCGACTCGCACACGAATTTAGGGATTTCAATTTATATATAACTGTTGTGACACACCATGTCACTATAATTAATCCATTATTCACAAGGATGAAATAAAACTTCATATGTCTCTCCTGATCACGTAGGGTCCTTACATGCACTTCTTACGGTTAAAACATCTCACGATCACTTGCACCCGTTATACATCTAGGATTTCATCCTATAGATGTACCCACCCATTGAGTACAAATTATTCACTCATTTGGTTACACACTCATACTTGAAACGTTGGTGCAACATATCTAGGCCTCAATTATTGTCCTACAAACGTCCCTTTTTTTCTTCTTGAACCCCGCCAACCTTGAAATATGCTATGCTATAACTACTGAGGACTCCACTGGTGCTAATTAAACCTACCACTCTTGGGTTTTAAATTTCCTTGGCATAATTCTCTTGACCCAATTACTCACCTAGAAGTCTCACTCCTCCAGTTGTTATGACAAATTGATATGGTTTACTATTCTCAAAACTTATCGATCTCACTACTCAATGTGGACACATTTAACACGTAGTAGTCTCTCTCTCTACACATAGGAAAATTCCCTTACTATTTCCTCGTTACTGAACATTTGAACGTCCTTATCTTAGACCTATTAATCTTAAATCCTAATTTGTATTCCCATTATTCTTTTGGCTCCACGGGTCCTTTGGGATACATTGTCGACTACACTAGTCTTGAATGATTTCAGTTCCACTAAGTAGGGGTTTAATCATGTCACTTTAAATGGGTCCCCAAATGGGTACACTTTTCGGTTAGGTTTCATTAACAATATTAAATTCAATCTTGCACTTTTGCTAGGTTTCCTAACCCTTGTAGCTCCCCTTTATTTGGAAGTATCATCTAATTCCTTAGTGACGTTAATCCTAGTCGACTTCGTCAGATTTCCACTCACACTAGAGTATTTTACTCACGAGTCCTTCCACATAATGAACTCTACTTATCTTATATGTACCCCACTCTTACTAGGGTAGGGAGTTCGTTAAACAAGTTACTTCTCTCTTTCTTGCCCATAAGCGATAAGTTTTGAAATTCCATTCATATCTTGATTAAAACATCAAATGAACGATTTGACTTTCGAATCATATCTAAAATTATTATTCCATCTTCATACATGTTCTTTATATGTGATGTCTAACTCTCATCACTTTAAGTTTGCTCTTCCAAGAAAAAATTTACTAGAAAATTTTCAAATTCTGGGTGTTACTACACTTCACCCTTCACAATTGGCTTTGAATTTCTTCCTTCATAAGAGTCCTTCTGATTCCCTCACCTTTTACATACAGTACTGGGTGAGTTAAGAATGGCACAACCATAACCTATGATGGTGCTTGGCAAACTACAGCTCCTAATCGACTTCCTTAATTTTCTCAACCCAAACAAAAATTATGATGGTTTCTATCTCCGACACCATTTTCCTAAATACTCTATATCTTTGGCTGAGTCTTCCTCTTGTAGTCCTTTTAATGGCTCTTACTAGTCGTCCTAATGTGTTTGGTGCATGATGACTGACTGAACTCGTATAAGCATTACATCTCTCATACTTCATGGGAGGAGAACATAAGTCAAAATATGCAGAAGAATTCAACATCCTAATAATAGGGCTCTACATCAAAGAATGCTACGCTGAAACGTAGTAAGCCGCGCAGATCCTAAAAACACTAGAACCTAATTCTATGATACCACCTGTAACAACCCGCCTAATTAAATATCGGGTGATCAGTCCTTCATTTAATTAAATCATAATATCCAATTGGTTCATTCTCAGCATCACTGTCGAAAAAAATTTCTTTATTAATCACCTAATAGTTAATTAAGCTAAGTGCCAAGAACTTTTTTCATTTTTAATTTAATTAAAACCATTCCACAACACGGAATAATAGTATGCAACAACACATCACAACTTTATTAACTACAACAAGAATAAATGTGACTGGAATAACTCTCCAGCTAAATTATAACATTTTCACTAAATAAAAATGATATCCACAATGCTTACATAAATAATTACAACCTCTAGAACCCTGGGCGACAAGCCCTAAATGAAGTAGACGCTACAAATGAGTGAATCAACAGAAAGGAAACGTCTAAATAAAATCCCATCTCTGCTAGCAGCTATAATCTATCGGAACGTCCATCATCTCTGTTATCTAACCCTGCTGCTAGATACCTGATGTACAAGATATAGTAGAGAAGATAATATGCAAGGAAACGGGTCAGAGCCCGATTGTAAAATATTTTTACAAAAATTAGCAACTGGTTAACAATTACAATTAAGAATTTATTATATACATGTGAGTTTCTCGGGCTGTCTCTTGAGAATTCTCACCTTTCATCTGGAGTGCACACCTATCGTATCTTATTATCTTCCTAGTTAAGGTTCCCTCCTAACTAGTTTTCACAAAATAATTCTAACCCATAACATAAAACTCGTATGTCCCATACCATACGTAATATAATTATTCATATTCTTTTCTTTTTAATATGAACTAGTCTTGTTACAACCTTGGAATTAAGTGTTCACTTACTTAATTCAATTCAGATTTCATTCTTAGTTCTATCTAAAACAATACAAAGTAGATTAAATCACAGTTTATATTTTTAACCTCAATATCCAACAGAAGATTACATCTCTATATCTACAATGTCACACGATAGATTTCATCACAATTTATATATAATATCACACTAATTATATATATACACTAATACGGGACCTCCCCAGTCACAGTTACGGTGCATGCATACTCTACTATAATGTCCTGACATAATGTCACCATATAGAGGACCATTGATTCGGCATCTCTCAAGAATCATATCAAAACACAAATATATTAGAGGTGAGCATACTCCTGGACCAAAGGGGTCATGCATATACCTTCGTTCTCATTTGACCGTCGAACTATCATATCTCAGATAGCACGTTTCCATAATCCTATGCTCAGGGTACGAATGTAAAATCCCTCCCAATTGGGCACACAAGGATAAGACCGTCCACAACGTGAAACCTCCTCCCTGATAGCAAGCAGCGCAGGTATGTCATAAATACAAATAATAATATAGGTATTCATCACACCTATATAAATATAACATCAATAAGGCATTCACACAACCATATGATAATAGCTGGCAATCATATCATCTCTATATATAATAACAATAGGTATTTATGATACATGTATATAACTATAGGGCATATGCACAACCCATATAATAAATCCCATACGCGGTATAATTATATCCCGAATATCCTACGCATTATTCGATTATGACTTTAATCCTCAAAGTATATATTTTTGAACTTATCTAAACGCATGATGGTGATCATTTAATACTCAAATAAATTCAGTAGGTAAACGTCACATCTTACAAATCCATGCCATCACGACTCATGAATTTTTACGAATTAAATTCACTTTAATTAGGTTTAATTCTCGATAAACCTTAATTCACTCTTAAACCTTTATTCCACCTCTTAAGGTTAATCTCAATTATATTTAATGTCATACCGATAATGTATGACTCTCTTACTACTGGTCCTAACCTTAAATTATCATTTACCCGATTTAAACCCCAAATAATATAATTCACCGAAAATAGCTCATTTAATTACTCACTCGTTAATTTCCCCACATTCACAATCCCAAAATAATATTTTTTGGGTCTTAAGTAGATCCTATTGCCTTTCACTAAGTCCCATTAAGTTCAATTAATCATCATCAAAGATTCCTCAAAGTTTGGGATTTAATCAACAATCAAAAAGAAAAATATTTCACATTTCCAAGGGGAGTTGATCGATCGATAATCTTGAGTCGATCAATCGATGGACCAGTTATTTGCCCAGATTTCTACAAATTTTTTTCCTACGGGTTTCACATCTTTTAATCAATCAAACCTCTATTTTAACGACCCGAATTTCTTATAATCCTTACCAGATGATATAGAAACATATGTAAATGATTCCTACTGGTCTAAACAACCCAGACTCATCAAGAGATTGGATTAAAAGCCACATAACTCATATTTTTCCAAAAAAACTAAATATGCCAATATTTCAAGAACAATCCTATGATTCTCCGAATTTCTCCATCATGTGATGTTTATTTCGTGGATTAATATCTACCAACAACATGAGATTAATCCTACATATTTCTACTTTCCAGAAATGAATTAACATCTAACTAGGTTATCTCCAAAATATGTAATTTCTCATCATTTCTAACTATCCTAACGTGCACATTATACTAACTCGATTGCCATTATTAAATCACTTGCCTCTATAGAAGTCTGATCCTTTGGGGATGAGTGTCCACTGGTGGTTCTTCCCTTCTCCGGTCAACTTTCGGTGGTAGTTGGTAGTGATGACTTTTGGCTCTTGGTTCTCCCACAAAAACTCTTCCCTTTCCCCAGAGAAACTCCTCACTCTCTCAAGTTCTCTCTCTCTAAGTTTTGTACAATGAATCAATAATCTAAACCCTTTATACTTATAAATAATATCCCAAATTCATGCATACTATTCACCTTCAAAGTTAAATGACCATATTACCCCTCGGGGTGACTAATCGGCTCCAAAGTGCCTGGAGACCCTATACAAACGTCCGAGTAGACTTTTTCGACTATCTCAACCCTTCCGTAAACTTTGGCACAGTCAAAACGACCATTTGGATGACATAAAAATAACTCACTTTTATTTCATTAAATTATAATCCTGACACGACTCAAATGCGCGTCCCGACTTAATTTCCCTAAGTGTAGTACACCTAATTCGCGACAAGTTTATAAAGTCATTATCAAATGTAAATTCATAATCATATATATATTACTTTAATCAATAGGTAATATTCAACATAAATCACATGTTACTTTATTCCCGAGTAATATTTTAATTCGAATTAATTTCTAATTATATCACAATTAATTCTAATTAATCCCATTTTAAAAGTCATTAAAAAATACAGGGTATTACATACTCCCCCCCTTACAACGGATTTTTGTCCCGAAATTCAAAAATAAAAGTATAGCAGGCACGAACAATCTGGAGAAGTATTGCGCATCACATACTTGCGCTCCTAAGTAGACTACTCAGTACCGCCCATACAATACGCTATCAAATACCCCCAATAATAAACACCGCATTTGTGATCATTTTAACCCCACGTTAACCCGTCACGGAGGTTCTTGTCCAAGCCTTATAGTTTAAGTTTCACTAATTATACTTTATTCAAGATATTCACAATCTAACCCTCTACTATATGCACTTAAATAGATTAACCGTTCTTTAGATAAATACCATCTCATCTTGCGATTATCATACACAAGTAGGTTAATTGTGTAGTATATATTCTACACACAATACATACTATAACTTTCATATCATCTTTACTATTCATAATAGTTCCTGGTTCCTCACCTTTATCCCACAAGTAGGAGAAACATTAAGACTTACCGTACCATACTTAAACTGGTACCATGCCTAATAGTAAACTTATAAGAGTTATAGTACACCAAATTCACTAGTGGAACGTACGTCTCTCATCCTCCCTTAAGATTCAAGGTTACAAACATAATTTATCTTCCAACAACAGATTTATCCGCTTATTCTGCCCATTATTCTGCGGATGATAGATCATACCCAATCACAACTCGGTACCCATGCCTCGTGAAAGTTCTTCCAAAATCAGGAAACAAAATCTCATCCTAACTGGACACAATATTAAACGGTACCCTATATAACCTCACTATCTCGGTTATATTAAGATCAAAGCATATTGTCTCGTAGTATAATCAATCCTAACTGGCATAATATGATCTACTTCAGTCAACTGATCCACTATCACCATATAGGATCGCAACCATCTTCGTGATAAAATCCTTACGAATACTCTCCCAATACTACTTAGAAATCCTTAACGGTTGGAGAAACCTCTGCCGGTTTCGAATGGTCCACCTTAACTCCAACAGACAGGTGGTCCACTACAAAATAAATCTAGCCAAACATCTCTTCATTTAAATCCTATTACCATAGTCACGTATAGCCTGATACAGTGGTTAATCTTCCAACTATATCTCTAATCGTCATAAATGACCGAACATTTAAGTCTCGATATTTAAACCTCTATATTTATTTTCCATATCCCATATCTCCAAAATGAGGAATAATGTCAGATTCAATTACCTAGGGTGCCCATACACCAATTATTTCTCTCATTGTTGCACAAATAACATATACTCTTCTTAAATCAATTTTCGCTCACTTGGCATACTGATATGGTAGGGGTGAACTGAATCACCCCATTAGTCATAACTTAATCACTCTATCAGAAGCATCATTATTTTATTCATAAAGTTATTAGAAGTAGTCGACTCTTAATTCATAATAGAATTATCAACTCTAAATATATGATCGTATATATAAAATGACTAAGTTACGAACTTATGCAGTGTCGACCAAACTTCTCTCCCACTCCCGACGTTCGCAAGTTTCATGCATGGGATGTCTCGCAAAGAGAAATCCGAACTAGGAACCCCCCCGATGCACTACTACTTAACATAGTCAGCCGTTGAGATCCGTTATGGCCCTCAGTCCATAATCTATACCGTCCCATAATTTCTGTATGCTGACATAAAAGTCTACTAGTCCATGCTTATATATCCCATAAACCTAGTTGCTCTCACTATCCCAAATTCTCGGCTTTATAAATAATTTTCTTTTTTTTCTCGTTGTTCGACACAAACAAATATATGCTGAGTCACATCTGTAAAATAAATTTCTACTCACACATAGAACTAGACAACATTTTCGCTGAGGTCTATTATATCATGAAATATAGGCCCAATCCTATTTAAGTTGGCGCCGCACAAAATTAATTTTACTCTCCCCGGAGTATCCAGCATGATAGTCTTCTCACTCAGTCTACTAGCGTTTAAAAATTTGGTAATTTATCACTACATATTACCATAATAAGTTCTATTATGCTAGCTCAAAGAAATAGAAAATCATAATAACAAAATATACTCTTAGGACTCACTCAGTTCACTCACGTGCGACACCAAAAAGTCCTGCTACCAATGAGAAATACTTTTGTAACCAGGATGTTAAAATTATCGTTTTCACTAACCTCGACTCGCACATGAATTTAGGGATTTTAATGTATATATTACTGTTGTGACACAAAATGTCACTATAATTAATCCATTATTCACAAGGATGAAATAAAACTTCATCAGTCTCTCCTGATCACGTAGGGTCCTTACATGCACTTCTTACGGTTAAAACATCTCACGATCACTCGCACCCGTTATACATCTAGGATTTCATCCTATATATGTACCCACCCATTGAGTACAAATTATTCACTCATGTGGTTACACACTCATACTTGAAACGTTGGCGCAGCATATCTAGGCCTCAATTATTGTCCTACAAACGTCCCTTTTTTTCTTCTTGAACCCCGCCAACCTTGAAATATGCTATGCTATAACTACTGAGGACTCCACTGGTCCTAATTAAACCTACCACTCTTGGGTTGTAAATTTCCTGGGCCTAATTCTCTTGACCCAATTACTCCCCTAGAAGTCTCACTCCTCCCATTGTTATGCCTAATTGGTATGGTCTACTATTCTCAAAACTTATAGATCTCACTACTCACTATGGACACATAGGAAATTTCCCTTACTATTTCCTCATTACTGACCATTTGAACGTCCTTCTCTTGGACCTATCAATCTTAACTCCCAATTGTTATTCCCATTATTCTTTTGGCTGTACGGGTCCTATGGTATACATTATCGATTACACTAGTATTGGATGATTTCATTGCCACTAAGTAGAGTTTTAATCATGTCACTTTAAATGGGTACACTTTTCGGTGATGTTTCATTAACAATACTGAATTCAATCTTGCCCTTCGGCTAGGTTTCCTAACCCTTCTAGCTCCCCTGCATTTGGAAGTATCATCTAATTCCTTAGTGACATTAATCCTAGTCGTCTTCGTTAGATTTCCACTCACACTAGAGTATTTCACTCATGAGTCCTTCCACACAATGAACTCTACTTATCTTCTATGTACCCCACCCTTCCTAGGGTAAGGAGTTCGTTAAACAAGTTACTTCTCTCTTTCTTGGCCGTAAGAGATAAGTTTCGAAATTCCATTCATATCTTGATTAAAACATCAAATCAAGGATTTCACTATCGAACCATACCTAAAATTATTATTCCAGCTTCATACATGTTCTTTATATGTGATGTCTAACTCTCATCACTTTAAGTTTGCTCTTCCTAGAAAAAATTTACTAGAAAATTTTTAAATCTTGGGGGTCACTACACTTCACCCTTCACAACTGGCTTTGAATTTTTTCCTTCACAAGAGTCCTTCCGACTCCCCCACCTTTCACATATAGTAATGTGTGAGTTAAAAATGGCACAACCATCAACTATGAAGGTTCTTGGGAAACTACAGCTCCCAAGTGACTTCCTTAATGTTCTTTGTCCAAACAAAAATTATGATGGTTTCTATTTCCGACCCCATTTTCCTAAATACTCTATATCTTTGGGTGAGTCTTCCTCCTGTCGTCCTTCTTACGGCTCTTGCTAGTCATCCCAATGTGTTTTGCGCATGATGCCCGACCGAACTCGTATACGCATTACATCTCTCATACTTTATGGCAGGAGAACATAAGTCAAAATATGCAGAAGAATTCAACATCCCAATAATAGGGCTCTACATCAAAGAATGCTACGCTGAAACGTAGTAAGCCGCACAGATCCTAAAGACCCTAGAACTTGTTGCTCTGATACCACCTATAACAGCCCACCTAATTAAATATCGGGTGATCAGTCCTTCATTTAATTAAATAAAAATATCCAATTAGTTCATTCTCAGCATCACTGTCGAAAATAATTTCTTCATTAATCACCGAATAGTTAATTAAGCTAAATGTCAAAAAAAATTCCATTTTTAATTTAGTTAAAATTATTCCACGACACGGAATAATAAAATGCAACAACACATCACAACTGAATTAACAACAACAAGAATAAATGTGACTGGAATAACTTTCCTGTTAAATTATAACATTAACACTAAATAAAATTCATATCCATAATGCTTATATAAATAATTACAACCTCTAAAACCCTGGGAGACAAGCCCTAAATTAAGTACATGCTACAAATGAGTGAATCAATAGAAATCAAGCGTCTAAATAAAATCCTCATCTCTTCTTGCAGCTATAATCCATCGAAACATCCATAATCTATGCTATGCATCCTTACTGCTGGATACCTGATGTATAAGATATAGTGGAGAAGAGAATATGCAAGGACACGGGTTAGAGCCTGATTGTAAACGATTTTTTACAAAAATTAGATAATTAAGCATTTATTATGTACATGTTAGTTTCTCGGGCTCTCTCTTGAGAATTCTCACCTCTCATCTGGAGTACACACCTATCGTATCTTATTATCTTTCTAGTTAAGGTTCCCTCCTAACTAGTTTCCACAACATAATTCTAACCCATAACATAAAACCCGTATGTCCCATACCATACGTAATATAATTATTCATATTCTTTTCTTTTTAATATGAACTAGTCTTGTTACAAGCTTGGAATTAAGTGTTCACTTACTTAATTCAATTCAAATTTCATTCTTTACTTCTATCTACAACATTACACAGTAGATTAAATCACATTTTATATTCTTAACCTATAATATCACACAGAAGATTACATCTCTATATCTGCATTGTCACACAGTAGATTTCATCACAGTAGATATATAATATCACACTAATTATATATATACTAATACGGAACCTCCCCAGTCACAGCTGTAGTGCATGCATACTCTGCTATCATGTCCTAATACATAATTTCACTGTATAGAGGACTATTGATTCGGCGTCTCTCACGAATCATATCATATCACAAAATTATTGGAGACAAGCATACTCCCATACAAAAGGGGTCACGCATATACCTACATTCCCATTTGACTGTCGAACTATCATATATCGGATAGCACGTTTCCAAGGTCCTATGCTCAGGGTACGAATCTAAAATTCCTCTGAATTGGTCACACAAGGATAAGACCGTCCACAATGAGAAACCGTCACCCCGATAGCAAGCAACGCATGTATATCATACATACAATTAAATATTATAGGTATTCATCACACATATATAAATATAAAATCAATAAGGTATTCACACAACCATATGATAATAACAGGCAATCATCTCACCTATATATATAATAACAATAAGTATTTATCAATAAATCCCATAAGGAGTATAATTATATCCCGAATATCCTACGCATTTTTCAATTATGATTTTAATCCTAAATGTATATGTTTTCGAACTTATCTAACCGCACGATGGTGATCATGTAATCCTAAAAAAAATCAATAGGTAAACATCACGTCTTACAAATCCATGTCATCACGACTCCCTAATTTCTACGAATTAAATTCACTTTAATTTGGTTTAATTCTCGATAACCCTTAACTCACTCTTAACCCTTTATTCCACCTCTTAAGGTTAATCCCAATTATACCTAAGGTTATACCGGTAATTTATGACTCTCTTACTACTGGTCCTAACCTTAAATTATCATGTACCCGAATTAAACCCCAAATAATATAATTCTAAAAAAATAGATCGTTTAATTACTCACTCATTAATTTCCCCACATTCACAATCCCAAAATAATATTTTTTGGGTCTTAAGTAGATCCTACTACCCTTCACTAAGTCCCATTAAGTTCATTTAATCATCATCAAAGATTCCTTGAAGTGTGGAATTTAATCAACATTTTAAAAGAAAGATATTTTACATTTCCAGGGGAGTCGATTGATCGATAATTCTGGTCGATCAATCGATAATCTTCAGTCGATCGATCGAATCAGTTATTTGCCCAGATTTTTGCATTGTTTTTCCTATGGGTTTCACATATTTTCATCAGTCAAACCTCTATTTTAATGTCCCAAATTTATTATAATCCTTACCACGTGATATAGCAACATATGTAATTGATTCCTGTTGATCTAAACTACCTAGAATCATCAAGAGATTGGATTAAAATGCATATAACTCATATTTTTCCAGAAAACTAAATATGTGAATATTTTAAGAACAATCCTATGATTCTCAGAATTTCTCCAACATGTGATGTTTATTTCGTGGATTAATATCTACCAACAACATGATATTAATCCTACATATTTCTACTTTCCAGAAATGAATTAACATCTTACTAGGTTATCTCCAAAATATGTAACTTCTCATCATTTCTAACTATCCTAACATGGACATTATACTAACTAGATTGCAATTATTAAATCACTTGCCTCTACTGAAGGTCTAGTCCTTTGGGGAGGAGTGTCCAATGGTGGTTCTTCCTTTCTACGGTTAACTTTCTATGGTGGTTGGTAGTGGTGACTTTTGGCTCTTGGTTCTCCCACAAAAACTCTTCCCTTTCCCTAGAGAAACTCTTCACTCTCTCTCAATTTCTTTCTCTCTAAGTTTTGTAGAATGAAACAATAATCTAAACCATTTAGACTTATAAATAATATCCCAAATCCATGTATACCATTCACCTTCAAAGTCAAATGACCATATTACCCCTCCAGGGTGACTAATCGGCTCCAAAGTGTCCCGAGACCCTATACAAACGTCCGAGTATACTTTTTCGTCTATTTGAACCCTTTCGGACACTTTGGTACAGTCAAAATAACCATTCGGATGACATAAAAATAATTCACTTTTATTTCATTAAATTATAATCCTGCACGACTCAAATGCGCGTCCCGACTTAATTTCCATAATTGTCGTACACCTAATTCGCAACAAATTTATAAAGTCATAATCAATGTAAATTCATAATCATATATATTACTTTAATCACTAAGTAATATTCAACATAAATCACATGTTACTTTATTCTCGAGTAATATTTAAATCCGGATTAAATTCCAATTATATCACAATTAATTCTAATTAATCCCATTTTAAAAGTCATTAAAAAATACGGGGTATTAAAACGATCCACAATTACCCATATGGAATCGTGACCCCTCTGAGAAGAAGGTAACCCTGTGATGAAGTCCATGGAAATTCCCTCCCATTTCCACATCGGGATCTTTAATGGCTGCAGAAACCCAACTGGCTTCTGATGATCCACTTTCACTAACTGGCAATGTCCCTTTTTATCCCGCCCAACCAATATGTCGTCGCATATCTTGGTATATCTTATCCCCACCGGGATGTACCGCAAATCTAAATCCTTGCGACTCCATCATAACTGCATGTCGCAAATCCACACCCTCTGGAACATTCAACCTATCATTGAAGCACAAGCCCCCATCAGAACTCAATAAGTAAGACTCTGATCCCCCCGACTAAAAGTTTTCGAATTTTTTCCTAACAAAATGAATCTGCTGCCTGTGCCTGAACCATCCTCGTCACAATCTGAGGTGTAACAGTTATAAGTGACATAAAAGATCGATCAACTGCATCCTGATGTCCCAGTTCCTTCCATTTCTCCTTTCACACCGCGGCCAGCTCACCTACCGGCCTTTTGCTCAATGCATCTACTACCACGTTAGCCTTCCCTGGGTGGTAATGTATCTCAAACTGATAATCCTTTACGAACTCAAGCCACCAGTGATGAAGCATGTTCAATCCTTGCTGAGTGAACAAATACTGCAGTGACTTATGATCCGTGAATAGGTGAAACTTTTCCCCCAATAAATAATGTGTCCATATTCGAAGAGAGAACACGATAGTTACTAGATCTAAGTCATGGGTGGGATAATTCTTCTCATGAGGCTTAACCTTTCTAGAGGAATAAGATATAGCCTTCTCATCTTGTTGTAATACTCCACCAAGACCGTGTAATGATGCATCGGTATAAACTAAGTACTCCACTCCTGGCCTGGGCAGTACTAGTACCGGTGCTGAAGTTAACTTATCTTTTAGCTCATCGAATGCCAATTAACACGCACCATACCATGTAAATGGTATGCCCTTAGGGGTTAGATTAGTCAACGAACCCGTTATTTATTAGAAACCCGGAATAAAATGTCGATAATGCCCGGCCAATCCTAAAAAACTATGCACCTATATTGGGGTCGTGGGTTATCCCCACTCCCTCACCGCTAATACCTTGTTATGATCCATAAATATCCCCGTCTCAAACACGATATGCCCCAGAAACTGAACTTCTCGAAACCAAAATCCACACTTCTCATATTTCACAGATAGTTGATGCTCGCGTAGTGTCTGTAGGACCCATCGTAAATGCTCATCATGCGCCTCCTAAGTTTGAGAATAAACCAAAATTTCATCTATAAAGACAATGATAAACTGATCGAAGAACTCTCTGAATACCCTGTTCATCAAGTCCATAAATACTGTCGGCGCATTAGTTAGCCCAAAAAACATAACATGAAACTCATACAATCCATATATGGTCAAGAAAGCAGTCTTAGAAACATCTTGCTCCCTAATACGCAACTGATGATACCCAGATCTGAAGCCTATCTTTGAGAAGTAGGTTGCTCCTCTCAGCTGATCAAACAAGTCCTCGATTCTAGGTAACGGATACTTATTCCGTATCGTGACTATGTAAAGCTCATGATAATCGACGCACAACCATAAAGAACCATCTCGCTTCTTTACAAATAACACAGGGGATCCCCAAGGCGACGTACTCCTGTGTATAAACCCCTAACCCAATAATTCTCTATTTGATCCCTGAGCTCCCTCATCTTTGTTCTAGCCATACGGTACAGTGAACGAGCAATAGGCCGAGTGCCCGACACTAAATCTATCACAAACTCAATCTTCATACTAGGAGGCAACCTCGGTATCTCTTGGAATACATTCGTAAACTCACAAACTACTGGTATTAAATCAAGGGATAACACAACTCTCATAGAGGTCTCCTCCTCTATATAGTATAAATGTGTAGACAATCCATCCTCAGAATGAGGCATTGCCATTAGGAACATCTCATGTCCTGGGATAGCAAAAATAATACACCAGCTATAACAATCAATCATGGCCCTATATGCAATGAGCCAATCCATACTGATAATCATATCATACTTGGACATGTCCAGAACAAGTAAATCAGACGGTAAAATTAGACTCCCAATCTCTATACTCACTCTACGACATATAAAGAATATAGTTGTACCACTACCTAACGACGAGTCTACATATGTAACAATGATATTCCCTACATCCAATAACCCTACATCCCATGAAAATATAGTGGCTACAAATAAATGTGAGGCCCACATGTCAAACATAATGTGCCCCATAGCCCCATAAATATAAAACATACCCTCAATTGTGGGCGGTGGCTGCTGAACAGCTGCCTGATGGACGTTTTATACACGCCCACACAAACCTTGCTATGGTGGAGCTACTAAAATGGCAGGTAATGCTGGCACCTGATATGGTGCTAGGAGAGCAGTTGGTGGAAGCACTAGCCTATGAACACCCTACTGCTGAGGTAATTTTCCCTTATCAGGACAATCCTGTCGTTTGTGTCCAGTCTTGCAACACACGAAACACTGACCAGTAAACTTTCTCCCATTTTGTCCCTATTGGTCCTTAAAACCTCTCCCTTAGCTCTGTTGGCCCTGTTGCTCGTGTCTATTACCTCCATGCCCATATCGAAATACTCCAGATCGTAATTGCTTAGCATAGTCCCCAGGCTGGGAACCCTGTTAACCCTGACGTTATTAACTCTGACCTGACTGTGTCCCATTACAACTGCATCCACCAGTCTTGTCCTGCTGGCCAGACTCAAAACCCCACTTACCACCCTTACCATATAGGCATTTATCCTGGAAGTGAAGCATCACAACATTTAGAATATCTGCGTAAGTATGTAGTGAATGATTGCCCAATAAGTGTTGGCAAATCTTCCAGTTCAGGTCATCAGTGAACATTTGAATTCCCTTTTCTTCAGTAGGTACCTCTCCTGGCACCAAATTAATCAGCCTAGTAAACTCCTCCTCATAATTTTCCACTCTCCTCCCCTCCTGGGTCAAGTCAAGTAGTTTTTGCCTCATCGCAGTCTGAACGGTAGAGGGAAAGTACTTGTGGTCGAACCACATCCAGAAACTTGGACAGTCATCGTGTCTCTCTCCTCAATAGTGGTAATAACCTCTGATTAGGCATAAATTCTTCCAAATTTATCCCTTTAATTTAGTTACTTTTATCACCTCGAATAACGTAATCGATTGGATTTTATCTCATAATCTTGCTACTAACTTATCTAAATGAGTACACCGAGTTTCTGATATTTCATACTAATTTTGCAGGTATTTAATGTCAATAACGAAATAAAGGAATCGGAAGAATCAAGAAAGAAAAAAAGGAAAAGTAAAAAGGGAAAAAGTGTAATTTTTACCCAGAATTCGGATGAGGCATATAAAGAAAAGTTGAAGAGCCTTCAATTACGAGTACAAAGGAAGAAACAGCACCTCAATCGGAGTTCCGATGTGAAAGTTATGAGCAGTCAAAGTTGGAGAAAAAAGTCAAAGGCAGACCGATCCGCTGGAGGACCGGATCGGTCCGTAATGTCACATTCCAGAAAACCCCGGACCGAAGACGGATCAAAAATTAAGAAAAATAAAAGAATCGATCCGCCCCAGACCGATCCGCCCAAGAAATAAAAGAACTGGTCCAGATTCCAGGTAGATCGATCCGTAGGAGGACCGGACCGGTCGGACTGTCGAGTTTTGAATTTTTTTTCTTTCTCTAATGGAGAGTCCTAGTGCAGCTGAAACTCTTGGAGTTTTGTAGGGTATTTAAACCCGAGTTATTATCATTTTTAGAAGGGGGAATTAGTATAATTTTTCATTCTTTCTGTAAAACCTTAGTTTTGAAGATAGATTACAATTTTAAATCCAAGAGTGAAGATTATTCAGATTTCTATGATTACAAGTGTTCTTAATTGCTTCTTTTACTTCTTTGGTAAGATTAGGATTTAATTTTCTTCAGTCCAATTCCTTTCTACATCATTCTACAAATTTTCCTTAGTTTAGTCATGGTTTTCTGCAATTCAAAAATTATTTTCATTAGTATCAGCATGGTAGGCTAGATTTTCTAAGGTCGGGATACATTAACCCAACCTGATGTGATAGTTGCATGTGTATAACATTAATCCTCTGAATTTAGTGATTTATTACGACCGTATTGCATACTAACATGACAATTATAGATCTTTGGATCTCGTTTGCTTTCGGGTAATCGGGATGCTTTAGAATGCAATTCGAGTGTAACTATCGTAATACCGATTTACTCGTCCTCTGATTAAGTATGGTGCGTGCTTGAACCTCATATATGTAATGCTTGGGAGTTTTAAATTATGGGTCTAATTAATCAGTTAAATTTACGATTAGTATTATACCTGCAATACACTAGGGTTGGGGGATCGTATTCTCGTCTTGTTTTTCTTCATCCTATAGTTTAACGCTTTAAATCATTCTTCATTAGGATTTTAGGTAATTTAGTATAATTTCACTTTTTCATAATTTCATAATTGCATCTAGTGTAGTTATTCCACAAATCAAATCACTTTTTCTTTCCCCATAGAGTCAGAGTTAGGATTTCCTTGTCTATCCAACGTCGTTACAATTTCATTGTCCTATTTCCCTATGGATACGATCCCGAGTTACCGGGTTTATTACTAACGCGACAGGCTTGCACTTGAACCTAGAAGAGAACGCACATTAGAGACACTTTTCTGAGTCGCGTCAAGTCTTTGGCATCGTTGCCGGGGAATTAGGTAGACTTAGGATTAGATCGAGTCAATCTAAAACTTTGACCAAAAATTTCCAAAAAAATCCAAAAACATTAAAAAAAATTCAAAAAAAGCACAAAAAGATCCATCATCATCTCTCATAAGCTGTTAATGCAAAATTTTGAACTCACTCCCACACCCCATAATACTCCAACCCGTATTCACGAAAGTCCAATAGTTGAGTACGACCCCGATATCCCTAATGCCCCATAGTTTTGGATTCCACCTCCCACATCGTCACACTCAATCTCAAATAACACCCTGTTCTCCTTATTAGGACACACTCTGAGCATGATTCGAGTACACCAAGTGAGGACACCGAATCGATAAGAGAGAGAGAGAAGTCACAACACGGTAGTGCAGCCGCCGGTGAGGAAGAGGCCCCATACTTCCCGTTGAGAGAAATCTTATATCCGAGCGCACTTTCACTCTGGGATGCATTATACTCCCATATAATGCCGGGAAATTTCGTTTTAAAAATGGGATGATCCAGATGTTACCCTACTACCATGGTATGGATTCTGAAAAGCCCTATCTTCACATCAGGGAATTTGAGGATGTGTGTGGTACTCTCAATGATCAAACTTGAACAAAAGAGGTGATTCGCCTCAAACTCTTCCCATTCTCACTAAAAGATAAGGCTAAGACCTAGCTATGGTCTTTACCTCCCAGCTCGATTGCATCTTGGAACGAGTTGCAATCTAAGTTTCTCAAGAAATTCTTTCCACCACATCGAACAATGTCCATAAAGGCTCAAATTCAAGCGTTCAGACATTCAGACAATGAGCCATTTCATCGATGTTACGAGCGTTTCAATGAGTTAGTTACTCCGTGCCCTCATCATGGATTTGATACAACGCAAATCATATCTTTCCTCTATAATGGGCTGAATCTTAATTCCAAACAACTCGTTGAAACCATGGGTAGTGGTCCGTTTATTGAACTAGACGCCCACGATGCTGAGCTTCACCTGAGGTATGTCGCCAAGACTACGTAATCCTGGGATACATCTGATCCTAATGCTCAAAATTGAAATCGTCAAGTGACCACCACTCCATCGGCGTTCGACCTATTTCACTTAGAAAATAATTCTATAGCGGACAGTCGACTCGATATGCTTGAGAAAGGACTGCGAGACCTACGTGAGGTATACGGAAGAGGACCAACTGGATCCATCCCAAACCCCGTTGAGAAGGTGTGTGAGATTTATGAGGCGGGTCATTCAACTGAGGAATGCCCGACTATACCCGCCTACAAAATGATGCTTCAAGAACAAGTAAGTGGTATAAGAGGATTCAAGGGTAATTTCGGGGCCCTTCCCGAGAATTCTCACAACCCTTCATGGAAAAACCACCCTATTTTTAGCTATGGGCAACAACATGCTGTGATGAATCCAAATTCACATGTTGCCCCACCTCCACCATCGTATTTTTAACAAGCTCCACACATGCAAGGACATATGCAATAACCACCACATCAAGGAGCATATATCCCTCCACCGCGGAGAAGTCTCGAGGATACGATCAACCACTTTATCAATACCCAAACTACAACTAATGCTAGGCATGAGCGCATGATGAATGACATGAATGCGAACATTTCACAGTTACAATCATCGTGGAGTATCCAAGATAAGAGCAAGTTTCCTGCCCAGGTCCAAAGACCTCTCCATGGTCAAACTAGTGTTAGCTCGACACCCCATGACCATCCTGAGCAATGTAGCGCAATTACCACTCTTCGTAGTGGGAGAGTCGTTGATTTAT
Source organism: Sambucus nigra (assembly GCA_949130495.1). NCBI lineage: Eukaryota > Viridiplantae > Streptophyta > Magnoliopsida > Dipsacales > Adoxaceae > Sambucus > Sambucus nigra. The sequence goes on along the minus strand of OX422207.1, from coordinate 750,664,658 downwards.
CACCTCCCTCACACGACGCAACCAAAGACAAGGAGATTTCGCCCGGCACAAAAGAGGCCGAAGATGTCCTCTTGAATGAGAGTGATAAAGACGACACTAGTGAGCTCGAGGTAGTAGTGAAACCACCCACCGCGGCACCGTTTCCTCAAAGGCTAATTCCTTCCCATAAAGGAAACACCCTTGATGATGTGCTAGACGTGCTAAAGCAAGTAAAGTTAAATTTACATTTCCTCGATGCCATTAAGCAGATTCCAGCTTATGCAAAAGTCATCAAAGACTTGTTAAAAGTGAAGAGGAAGATGAAGGTAACAAAAAATGTATGCCCAGCACAGAACGTGAGCTCCATTCTACTTAATGATCTCCCGCCAAAATTCAAAGATCCTGGTGCACCCACCATTTCCTGCACCATGGGAGAAAATAAAATTGAAAAAGTCTTACCTGACTTGGGAGCAGGTGTCAATATCCTCCCTTATGCCATTTATAGGCAACTTGATCTGGGCGACCTCAAGCCCACAAAGATCACCCTCCAGTTAGCGGATCGAACCATGAAGATCCCAAGAGGTATAGGGGAGGACGTGATCGTCTAAGTTGACACTTTCTACTTCCCGGTTGTCATTTGGGACACGGAGCCCTCCTTCGCCTCGAGCAATCATGTTCCCATCATTCTTGGGTGCCCATTCTTAACTACGGCTAACGCTATTATCAACACTCGGAATGAGCAGATGCAACTCACCTTTGGGAACATGACCTTAGAGACTAACATCTTCCATATAGCCCAACATACGGGGAAAGAAGATGATCTTCACGCGGTAAACCTAATTAATGAGATCGTAGAAGAGCACATTGAGGAAAATTTCTGTGGAGACGCCTTAAATAGTTCTTAGTGTCTAGTCATGAGAGCGAGGGAACTTATACATCGATTGAGAGAGAGAGAGATGGGTTAGAATAGAGAAAAATGGTGGAGTTAGAGATCGAGCAAGTAAGGGAGGACGTAGGCACATCGATAGAGAGAGCTAGGGGACATGAGCATGGAAGAATTTGAAAAAGAATTCGGTCCGGTGGATGAGAGCCTTAGACAAAGTCCAAACTCTATTGGATTCATGTAGTCACCTAGAAGAAAGCGAATGGAAAGATAAAATCAATAAATTCCTTCTTTGTGACCATCCACCCATACCACTAGAGGTCCCGAAGGCGAGTGAGGAGAAAAGTTGTGTTTCATCCGACCTAGAGCATGACCCATGCGTTCCAAAAATGGAAAGAAACTTAGGTGTTCCCTCCGAGTGGATGCACGCAGGCCACACTTTGAGTAAGCATCACGAGGATCCATTTCCAATCAGTCACGATGAGTCTCCCGGTCTATCCTTTATCTATGGGCGAGGTCCCAACTTGTTCCGATTGTTGGATTATAATCCTAGGACGAGAGAAATAAGGAGAGCATCAGATCCTGTGAGTGGGGTCAGGTGAGTTTGTGGAGAGATGAGAGGTCGTCGCACCCCGACGCGTATGGGGTGATTTTTAGTGTATTATTGCGTCATGTGTTAGGTTATTTAGTGTCTTTATGCATTTTAAATATTTGTTTATTTTATTTTTCCGCACTTTTCATTCGCTTTGAGTTAGATTTTAATCCTTTTTGCTTGAGGACAATGCAAAAGTCTAAGTTAGGGGGTCACAAGTACGTATTTCTAAAACTTCACAAATTTTCAAAAATGCCGAGAAATTTAAAAAAAAAATCATAAAATTCTGAAAAACCAAAAAAAAAATTTGTTTAAAATAAATAAAAATTGGAATTCAAAATTTTCAAAATTTTCATTAAAAGTCGGATTGAAGTCTCAAGTTGTAAAATTCAAATACACAAAGTCGAAATTGACCAAAGATGGAAATTGAGTGAAAATAAACAAGAAAATAAAAGAATTATGAGTATTTTATCACATAGTCATCTCGGTCTAATCGTGAGAATTTCTTACCCCACACACCTAGTTATGAAGTACACAAAACATTGACTAAAGTTACTCGTGAATTTGGTATTTGCATTTTGATTCAACCTGAACATAAAAAGTACAACTACTAAAAAGAAATAAATTGATTTAGAGAAAATAACATGATACAAACCTCACAGACTGCTACCCAAAACCCATGTAAAACAAAATTCACTAAAACAAAAATTAATAAAATGTCGAGAGCAACGCACACACATAAAAAAGTCATCAAACAAAAACAAAATAAGAGACTGTACCAATTAGGAAAAAAAAATATTACATGGTGGTTCGGTGCTGAAAACCTGAGCAAAAGTAGGAAAACAAATGGAACATTTGATAAAAGACTTGCTATGCTAAATTGACATGTGGCATTTGACAAAAAAATAAATTTAAATAACAATATGTCTAATGTTCATAACCCAAAAGCAAGTATTATTGTATCAATAACAAAAACGGTTTTCTTTACAATTTAAATTATTCAATAACAATTAAAATGGATAAAAACAATTTTGTTTATAATTTAAATTATTCAATAGCAATTAAAATTAGTAAAAACAAATAATCAAATTAAAATTACGAAGAAATGAGAAGCTGCAAACATACTTGAGAATCCTTGAGAACCCATTTTGTAAAGATACTGATTTCACCCATTGAGAACGTCATCTCTAATCTTTAAACTATACCCCCCAACTGTAAAGCATGTGAGAAAATAAAATTACAAATTAGTGTGTGCGTGCTCACACATGTTTGAGAGTGTTAGCAATAACATGTAGTCTGGAACAAAATGGAGTCAAACCCAAAATAATCAAATTGAAACTTGGAATGAATGGAAAAGCTGCAAATATCTGTGAGAATCTATTAACATTTTTTAACCTAAGAATCTGTTAACCTTAATATAGCCATTAGTGATACCAAAAAGAAATAAAAAGTTTTGGAGTTCTACATTAAATACAAATATAACTGATATAATTATCAGTTATCCAAGTTATTCTGATTGTACCATTAAAGGATAACATATTACCTTATCGATTAGCCTGTGAGAATTTGTCGACTTATGAAAGAGAGAGGGAAAATGTAATGAGATAAATGGGTTAAGGCCTTAAGTCATCGTGTTTGTATACAAGGGCTGTTCATATTCTCATAATAAGAAGGTGACAAAACAAAAGACAGAAGGTGGAGGGAAGACATGTTAGATAGATAAAAAAACGTTTTCTAATTTATTTCGAAAAACTGTTGGGGTGCTACTCCTTTCCGATTGTTGGCATTAATAATAGGAGGGTAAATGGACTTCAAAATTTATTGAGAGCAAAGATAAGTAAGTAACAAAAGCCCAGAGAGATGAGTGAGAAAGAGAATCCCCCCTCCTACCAAAACCCTATTGGACCAACTTCCTTCGACTAAACCTCTAAACCATAACCAACCCTCACCCACCGAAACTGACACAGATATGATAATACGAGAACCTAGAATAAACACGACTACCAACAAGACTCCGCTTGTCTCATACAAGGACAAGGTGCTGAACACGTCAGGGGATACTTATCCATCCAACATTCATAGAGCCTCCTCTGATTGGCAAACTCAACAGGAAATGTCTATGCATGTATTATTTGAATCTTGGGATAAGGAAAACAGACTACGATTCCGAAGATGAATCTGAGGAAGTAGACAATCTTCAAGTCAACACACCGATCGTTGAAATTAGAACCCAAGTATTATCACAGGCCCGTCAAAAATGGAAGAATTCGCTCCTCATTAAATTGTTTCGGAAGTTCTTGACATTTCAACGACTCTCACTCCGCTTAATGAGGTTATGGAAACTAAAAGCAGACATTTTTATTACGGATTTGGGCAATAACCTTTACTTGGTTAACGTATCTTTCTATGATGATTACGTCACGGTTCTTGCGGGTGGACCAAGGTTCTTAGAAGATCACTATCTATCGGTGCAAAGGTGGCGGAAGAATTTTCGACCTTCCTCAGCTAGTATTAAAAACATGAGTTTATGGATCCAAATCCATGAACTCCCCATTTAATACTATGATCAGGAAATCCTCCTCGCATTGCATTAACGTTGGGGAAGCCTTTAAAAACTGATTTGCATACGGAATCCTTGGGACGGGCATGGTATGCTCGTTTATACATTGAATTTATAGAGAATTAAGGTAAAGGTCATGTTCCTTCTTATATTTGGATTTTTAGGACAATGCTTTTCAAGTTTATAAATCTAGTCCCTGTGATACACTAGCATTTATAAATTTAGTCCCTGTGGTACAATACCTTTATTTTTTTTGTCCGCGCCAGCGGCACTATTTTTCACCTTTTTCCATTGTATTTTTAGTACAGGGACTAAATTTATAAAATTATATGGAGTGTCCTATTTTTATACACTTTGAATACTATGAGGATCTTTTCCCAAAACCCCCTTGAATTTAATATCAAAAAGCCATTGCCCAAAAAATCAAAATTGGACGAATTTTACGTAGTATAATCTTTGAGCTCAAAACTGATATTTGTTTTCAATACGGCATTGTTGGACAAACTATAGACACCTGCAAAAAACAGTGTACGAAAATATTGGACAACACAAGGATGGCATTGGTCCTTGAAGAATGACAAGTGGTCAAACGTCGACCTCGTCGAAATTCTCAACATAATGCCGGCAAAAACGGTGGTGCCATTGGTACCCATAAAGCTTCGACAGATATGGTTGTCGCTAGAAGAGTAGGGTTGCATGGACAACGTGTCACAAGACGCAATACGGGGTATCCCGAGGATTACAAAATGGGGCCTACAACTGCAGCCAACACTCGATGGTCTGAGAAAATTATGGATCCCTCGGCTGCAGATGAGCCTAATCATAAGGTTGTAGGAGTAAGGGATAATCATCCCACCGTTCTCCCATGCAACCAGCATCCAGTTATACACGTCGTTCAACCGGTGGTAAAAGATTTTGGTGCCAACGAGATAAACCCGCTAGATACACGTCCCCGTGACCTACTACGTGGCAACATCGAGCAAAAGATAATAGTTGACGTGAATGTGATTACTCCATGCACTTCGATTTTTACAACCAGCAGCGAGCCCTCCCTCTCACATCCAATTCAAACTTCACTCGACCCTCTCCAGCCCCTGCATCCAGTACACCTGACTCCCTTCCCTCTGCTGATTATGGCCGGCCACAAATCCAGTCCAGAACCTGCAAAACTCTCCTTAACCTCACCGGACTCTCCCTTATCCTACTCATTCCTACGCCCACCACCCAGACCGATATTTCCACCCCCACTCTTTTTGAACCCGCCCTACCACCCGACTTTGAATTTACCTCCACGCAACCTGCCGCCGCATCTTCGATAGACAAGATCCACTCGGATAAACCTAGAAAATCTTCACCACCCCGACCTGCATTTAGACGCGCACCGAGTAATTCAATGCAAACCCAACGACCTAATAATTCCAGACAATTGTGAAGCACCACACCTCTTCCACACATCGGTCAACATCGCGACAGGTCTCGCATAGTCCCAGACTCGATTTTCACCTTCCATACGCATTCGGTTAACAAACGACGCTCAGTTACTGATCAACCCTCTTCTCCCAAATGAATATGTATACATACTTCCGGAGCGGGGTCTGATGGCCTTTCGTGTACCACTTCACTTAATGAGAATCCTGTTATGGAATGCTAAGGGTGCGGGATGCCCAAACTTCCTGCCTGAGCTTATGAATTTGTGACATGACACAGGCCCCACATGCTAGTTATTTTGGATACTCGCACGGATGCCAGAAGATCCGTTATGGAGTTCGGTTGTCTCTCATTCCAAAATCACACTGTCTCACTTTCTTTGGGCCGGTGAGTCGGAATTTGGGTGTTGTGGATGGGAGGCTAGATTATAATTAACCAAATGGCGATATCCCCAAGGTTCATTCATGTAATGGTGCATCATGATCCTAATGCAGGTCCTACAGAGTTCACAACAGTTTATATGCCTTCCCACCCTCCAACTCAAGTTCAGGTATGGCACGCTTTGCATACTTTATCCAACACTATGAACAATCCATGGGTTCTTCTCGGGGACTTTAATACTATTTTAGGCCCACATTAAAAGTTAGGTGGTCAGATTCTTCACCCCACTCCGGCCAAAGATTTTATGATGCCACATAATATTTTTGATTTAGGCTTTAGTGTACCCTCTTTTACTTGGAAAGATAATATACAATTTGGTCTCCATGTTCGCGAATGATTGGATTGGGGACTTGCAAACAGACAGTGATGGGATGTATATCCCAACACGAGCGTTAGTCATCTCTCGAATGAAGGCTCTGATCACTATTCATTATTGCTTGATAGTATGCCCCCCACAACCAAAATCATGCAGTGTTTTATCTATTGTAAGGAATGGGTCAAGTATCGATACTTTCACGAGATGCTCCATTTCCAATGGACTCGTCCTATGGAAGTATCACCCACTACCTACTTGTGAAAATCCCAACTTTTTCAGCATGCAGAGGTTGCATGGAAAAAATGAGTGTTGGTAACATTGTGCACAAAATTTACCTCCTTCAGCAACAGTTTTTGCTCACTCGCGAGTGGATTGAGCGATAGCCAGACCCGGACCTTCTCAAGAAACAAAATGAGATACAAACTGACTTGGCTACCTATCTTATGTAGGAAACCTTATACTGGGAAAAAAAAATACAAGCTTCAATGGAATCTGAATGGCGACACTAATACTAAATTTTTTCATACAAGTGTCTCCCATCGCCGTCGTATTAATCATATTCAATCGATTTTCAATCCTCAAACTGAGTGGCATAAAACTCCTGCCATAATTAACACCCAATTTTAGTTGTTCGACGAGACACTTTTCCAGACAACCGACCCACCCCCACTAATTGGAAGTTATCCATTTTCTAGGATAGAGGAGGCAAACAAAATCAACTTACTAGTGTCTATCACGGAGCTAGAAATTTGGTCCACCCTTAAACATATGGGCTGGAATAAAAGTCCAGGGCCTGACGGCTTAACGATTGAATTCTATCTCAACCATTAGCATGAGATTAGAGAGGCGATGCACCCTTATTTTTGACTTATTTGCATCCAGATTATTGCCACATGACCTGAATCACACATTATTAATCTTTATTCCCAAGCGCCAGAACCCAACTCAAGTTTCCCATTATCACCCAAAATGTCTTTGCAATATAATCTATAAACTCATATCACCCATCCTTGTGGCGTGTATGCATCCCCTTTTGAAGTCATTGGTCTCCCCCTACTAGGCAACTTTTGTGGCTCGATGCCACATCCAAGATAACATACTCATTGCGCATGAAATGCTCCATACGATGCGTAAATCCAAATCTAAAAAAGGAGTTTTGACACTAAAATTGACTTATCTAAAGCATTTGACCAGATGGAGTGGCCATTTCTTCGTTGGGTGCTCAAGCAACATGATTTTCAAGCACCCTGGATTAACTACATTTTTTCATGCATAATAACCCCTACATTTCAAACACTAATTAATGGGCCATTAGGTGTTCGATTTCAATCTTCTCCTGGCCTTTGCCGGGAGACCCTTTATCCCCGCTTCTTATTATTCTAGGACTCGATGTCTTCCTTAAAACAATTGACCATGACTATTGTTAGAAAATGATGACAGCCCTCATGCCATATAACTGGACCCAGGACTAGCATTTACTGATGATTGTATCTTCTTCTTACAGCTAAGCCCTCTTACCATTACGCATTTTCGAATGATCCTAGAAGAATTTTGCCTATTTTCAGGGCAAGCGATTAATTGTGACAAGTCAATGATTACCTTCGGTCCTTTAACCCCAAGATAAGTTATGCAAACAACGTGAACCGTGTTAGGTTCTTACCGCAACCCTCGGCATGAAAGTTATCTTGGACTCCCTCTAATTATGGGGAGGGTCACACGCAGTCTATTTCTAAATCTAATAGCTGATCTTGACACCCGCTTACAGACGTGGTACTCTTACTTTATCTCCTACGCGGGTCGGGCTACCCTCATTAATGTTGTTTGCACGTCACTCCCGACTTACAGTATGTCAGCATTTCCTTTACCAAAGAGCATTCTGAATGCCCTCACTAAGAAGATTAAATATTTCTTCTAGAATGCCATTACATCCTCGCATCGTACACCCACTATCTCTTGGCCCACTATTACCGTACCTAAGATATATGGAGGACTGGGAATAAAAAATCTTCACAACCTTAACACTGTCTTTATTCTTACGCTTTTATGGAAATTGTTCAACGAGCCGAATGGCTCGCGTAATTAAACAAAAATATTACCCTTATTGCACATTGCGCGACGCACACCGCCCTCACAACGCGTCCTGGTTTTGGAAGCGAGTTGTGTTACACATTCCAGTGCACAAGAAAGGTATCAAATGGCATATTGGATTTGGAAATATTTCCCTAGCTCATCGCATTTGGGTTCTCCAGGAGCCCCTACACCATTGCTTTCCCTCCTTAACACCTAGCATTTGTAACACTTCGCTATCCCACTTTATCTGCAACCATCAATGGAATCTTCCAGCACTTGCTCAATATCTGTCGACCGACTTTCTACTCTATGTTTACGTGATATGTATCTCACCCATGACAGATCGTGACTTACCTTATTGGTGGACGAGCAACACGAGAACATTTACAGTGACAGATACTTACACATTGTTGAGTCAGCACTCTATCCAGTAACACATCCCCTCTCTTCCATGGATGCGTCTATAGCAAAGTGTCTTGCTGCCTAAACTAAAAGTATTCCTATGGTTCCTGGTTCACCAAGGCTTTCCCACTGCTGATCGAATCCATTGTTACCACAAGCTTACCTCGATTGACTGCCTTTCATGTAGCCTCACGGACTCCAATGCTCACATGTTCATGGACTGTCCGACGTTCTTTCAAGTGCGTAGGCTCCTTGACAAGTTCGACAACTCTCGAACTTCCATCCTTCAGGATTTAGTAGTTTATTACGGGGCCCATCCACCAACCAATCAGGTTGTTCGACCTTTTTTTTCGCTCCGAGCTCTATAGTTCGCACGCATTTATGCCCTTTTCAAACATAAACTAATTGTGACGTCTCATATACTCCATACAATTTCTGACCAACTTATCCAATTTCTCCATGCCTGTGATATACAGCGACCCCGTCAGAGGTGGTCTTCAGGCAGTTTCTTATTGCATGGGCTCCACCAATCCATCCTTTCTATAAATGCAATATTAGCGGCGCAAAATCCCACATCACAGGCCTTCCATCTATTGGAGGTCTTATCTGGAATTCCCAGGGCCAATTCCTTGTAGGCTTTACTCATAATATTAGATGTGTCATCATTGACTACTGAACTTTGGGCTTTGAGATCAGAACTTGAGCTAGATTTTCCTTCAGGCATAAAATGTATTGAAATAAAAACATATTGTTAAACTGCATTCCACATGATTACCAAGAAACCATCCCACCACCAAGCCCACATGGATTTAACGCAGGCCATCCATGAAGCCCTCACCAGAATGTTCAACATTTGTTTTCGTAAAACCAACGCTTGTGTCGATGCCCTTGCTGTTACATCTGTGTTCAATCCATTTATGTCACTGTTTTCTTGCTTGTACCTCACTTTTTTAATTTCTTTTTAAAATTATGATCAGAGTCGTGTCATGACAGTTAGGTCTACAACTATGGACATCACTTGTAAAATACCTTTGTTTTAATAATAGTTCAGTTTTTAGCCAAAAAAAAGATGAGTAATTGATATACATGCGTTATCCAACCAAAGTGAAGTTTTCATTTTTATATTATTGAAAACAAAGATTTGTAATTGTTGTACAACAAAATGAAGCTTTAATTTTTATATTATAGTAGTATCATGCAACATGTACGATGCGCTAACATACTATAAAATTGATAAGAAAATACAGCTAAAAATTAAAAATAAATCAAATAAAGAACCAACTATGTGTACATATATAAAGATTGCGTGAGGATCCAAAGGATGACAAAATATTGATTAAAAAAAGTTAAATGGGTCTCCTACTAAAAAAGAAATAATCCATAATTTAGGTTTTACCTACTTAAAATCAATCTCATCACAAAGTACAAAACAAAGGAATTGGGAAGTCTGTACATTTTGCAGCAATCAAGGAAAATCAAGCACAATGTGAAATGGAAAAACAAAAAATAACTACATGATTTGAGACGAAAATTTGAACTGGGTCAGCTTTAGGAAAAAATCACATCCGAAATAATTCAAGCACAGTTAGTACAAATGTGATACTCACGTTTTTTAATGTCACTTTTGTCCTTCCATGGACACCTACTGATATGGTTTTTCAAACTACTCGTCCTGATTTTACTCTTACGTATATAAATTTTTCTAGATTTCTTACACTTAGCTCGTTCCCTCCCAGCAAGCCCAATTGGAAGAAAATCAAAAAGTTCCATACCTTAGACCAATGCTCTCTTGGGCATTTGAGACCTTATCATTGTACACCATATGTTTTTAGTTTGATATCCGCATCAATTACATTTGTATTTTTATCTTTTCATGTATTATCTTCTTCGCTATCCGTCATTTAAAAACATAAATGGAGAAGCTTATACAACGTATTTAAAATTACAAACTAAAAAGAGAAATACACATTAAAACTAAAATTGTAAACTGTAAAACTAAATTTGCAAAACAATTAAACTAAAACTAAAATAAACTATAACAATTGAAAACTGCAAAACTAAAACTAATAAATTATTGTAACTATAACAAAATAAAATAGCAAAAGATATAAAAAATAACCTTGTCAATTCATCAACATTAGGTTCCAGACTTGATACAATAATGGTTGGTATTGCAGTATCAAAGGTGACTTTTAATTTTTTTCTTGGCATTCATTGCTATCCAAAACCATAACTAACTAAGGAGAGAAATGGTGTATGTAAAGTTTGGCAGCACTAATCGTGTGGGTTGTGGTTTAGTAGATTTTAGCTTTTATAAAAAAAATGTAATGTAGGTGGAATGTAGAAAGACGGAAGAATTAAGGCTGAATTAATTGGGTAGTTTGGACGACTTTAGAGGAACCGAAAAGATGAGGTAAATAAGGTAATCCAAAAGACAATAAGATAAAGAGTTATGAAGTCAAATAAATTTGGTCTCTTCAAATTCTATGACAGAGTAAAATAATTAAAATATTTATGAAGTGTACACATGTCGTTGTGGGGGTGCGGAAAATATCGATACCGGATTTCACTATCAATTTTAGTTATACTAGGTGAAAACTCGTGCGATGCGCGGGATCATTGTGGGTTATTCATACTGATAAATGGATGTATAAGCAATATGAAAGTTAAGACCGTAATATAAAAAAAAATGGTCACTAAAGTTGAGGAAGATTGTCATAGACGGTCAATATCTCTCATTTATCATTCATATATTTTGGATATCATCCTCACTTTATCAACTAAAATGAATAAAATTCAACACCACTTGTTCTAAACTAAAAACAAAGAATATAACTTGAAACACACAACTCAAAACTCACACAAAGCATATAGATGATTAAAAAAATATTTTAGATAGATAATGATACCCAATCCATGTTACAGAATAAATGTGGTCTTCCAAATATACATGTTTATATTCTAGGCAAAAATTTTCTTCAAATAAGGAGGAGATGAGATTCTTCCTTTGCGATATACATGTCTATACCAACAGTGTTGTTCAATTCGCAACTTAGCATGTAGTGAAAATATAAGATATGCTAGCGACCATCGGAGCAGTTATTGAGGCACCATGGTATACATGGGTATGCTGCTAAAAACGTCAAGAATGTTCCCCTCTCCATAATTCATTTTCACTTGAAAAATAGATACATAGATATCCCGTTTCACCATACCAGAAATTGACAAAGTAGAGAAGAATCTAAAAACACCTAAATTGCAAATGAATCCAGCCGACCTGTAAGGATCCGGGGGTGGAAATCTACAGTTCAATTCGTTCAATAACTGGAAAATCCGAAGGTCCCTTCAGTAAGCCAGTAGGCCCTCACCAGTAAAGGCAATAGCTAATTTACCGACTTGTGCTATGGGGTAGACAAACATGCTTAAAGGTTGGTGGGTTCAATTGATTAGGACCATAACACTCCAATGAAAGAGCATGATGAACTTCATGAGAAAAAATGCATGCTCTTTCACATCCTTAATTCCGAAAGTAGTAGCTTATGCTCCAGCTGCTATAACTAACTTGTCATACGATATCTTGAAATTCCATGGTTTCAATATAGCTACTCCCTCAGAGACAGTTCAGCAATGAGCCTATTATAGCATTTAAATTTTTTTTTATAATCATAGCAGCAGCATTATTTTCAAATCAAGTAAAACTTTCATGTTTATACTCACTTTTTATGTGTAATACATCAGTGCGTAACGGAGTAGTACATCAATGTTGTTACAAATAACAGAGTAGTACATCAATGCATAATTGTTACGAAGAAGAGACCGTTAATTCATTTTCCAAGTTATAACAGTGTAATACATCAGTGTTTAAAAAGAGTATGTCTTTTGTGTTTATTTGAATTACATTGTGCTATAATTGAAGGCATATTTGTCAGGTATATTTAACTGAAGGAACAATACATAGGTATAGCACAATGTATTACACAGGTATAGTATAGTATAGCACAATGTGTACTACCCAGTGTATAGACAGGTATATCACATCGTAATACATTTGTCAGGTATATTTAATGGAAGGCACGATGCTAATGTATAAAATCGAGGTTATTTTTGCCTAATAAGAGTACAAAATAAACTAAGTGCCTTCAATTATAGCACATCGTACTACATTAGCATCGTGCCTAATAAGAAATTATCAAAATACTCATTTTGTCCCCCAATTAAGAGTACAATGACCACTCATGTTGTCTTCTTCAATGATCACTTCGTCCCCAGTTATAACACAGTGTAATATGCCTTTTGTAAAGCACATATAAGAACCCAAATAAATGAAAAAAATACGAAGAGATAGAGGTATAAGACTATGAAAGAAAAAAGGAAAAAATAATTTAAACATCATGTCAACCTAAGCCATAGATCAAATTCCTAAAAACTAAATTCATGATTTTGATCCTAATTAAATTTAAAATCAAATCCGAACAAATAGATATAGAAACAGAGGATAAACAATCAACCGTGAGAGATAAGTGTCATATAAATAATCAACCGTAAGAGATAAATGTTTTTCATAACTCTCCAATGTAGAAAGTAAATTTTAAGAGGAATTTTCCTATGTCATATAAACTTCGAAGACCATGATGAAATTTTAATTTGTCTAATATAGTTCCAAGTTGAGTTTAGAGAAAAAATACCATAGTGATTTCCTTTCCAAATTATCTTATCAGAAGACTGATTACTCAATTTTTGGATTCTTACACACTTCACCTTCTTCTCTTAAGGAAAATAAGCACATAAGTTGTTGAGATCTCAGTCCCCATCGATATTGAATAAGACTATCAGGTACTCTGCCAATAATGCAGTCTTGGTTCGCCAAAATACCATCACGAGACTTAATTTCCCATCCCAAACTGATATCAATAAGTTAAGAAAAAATATACACCAGTTGTGATAAAAAAAAAGTAAAATGGGATATTAAAAATGAACTCTGTACAAAACACAAAATAGAGTTGAACTCAGTAACTAACCATTTATAATCCAAGCTCAACAAGACGTACTAAAACCAAATTTATGATCATAAAGGAATCAAGTTTTTGAATCAAGTACTAAAAGGGAACTCTTAAAACCTAATATGTAAAAAAGGGAACTTTATGTTTAGAAAATCATAAGATCAATATCAAAACTCATAATCAAAGTCCCATTTAAGATAATTAGAAACATACACCAGCCTAGCTGAATATACACCAGCCCAACATATAGTTGTGTATAAGATAGTTAGAAACATACACCATACTATTTATAACTAAAATAAGTCTCAACCATATGCACCGAATTGAATATACTGACATATGCTCTGTTATATGAAGTCTAAACCATAGCTATAGAATCAATAAACCGGAATGAAAACATACAACCTGGTGAACAGTAGCTATATTTTTAACATATATTATATCAAGATACAGAGAGAAAGTACTATGAAACATAGTTGAAGGAGATTGAATGAATCTTTATACACATTCTAACCTTTTTCATTCCCTAGCCAAATTCTAGGAAAAAATTCTTGAACTCAGTTACTTTTGAATTGCAAGGCCCAACTGGCATCTTGTGGAGTAGTTGGTTTATCCCCAGCATTAGTAGTAGAAATATAACAGTTCTTTGCCATAACTTTCCCTGCTTGTTTCTTTTGGTTTAAGATCAATAGATAAAAATTTCATCTTCTTTGTGCCTATTTCTATATACACATCGGCTTAAAAGGTTTTTTCATCATTAGCATCCCTGGCACAAAATATAATGAAATATCGCCTCCCCCTAGGGGACATTCGATATGCCCTCTTAACCCTCACAAAATCGTGGTTTGTATTACATTTCTTATCATAATCTTGAATTGCAAGTTTTGCTAATTCATATATGCGCTTGTCAGAATGAGCTCGAATAAATGGAATGATCATGTTACACACCATAGATAAAAACGTTATCAACCTTGAAACTCTTGCTAGTCGATACTTTGTTTCGCCCCTGGACTGCTTGATTAATGCCCACTAATTGTACATATTGAGTTTATGTTGCGTGAATAAATTGACATATGTTCTGCTGTGTAAATAATTCAGTTGGTTCTTTAATAACCTCGAAAGCCTTATGTGTGTGAAAATGTGTGTTCAAACTCTATGTTTGCCGTGAAGAATTATGTTGGTTCTTAAATATTTTTTGCCGTGTAGTTAGTTGGCCTTTGAAAAACACAAATAACACATGAAATTGTATACTGGTTGCGAAATGCCTTCACATAGCAAAAGTAAATATACATGTTTACTATTAATCGAAAACAAATGGTTCACAAAGAAGATGCTCACTTGAGTCATCCGTCAAGCATTTGTAGTGCATAAGTTAAACCAAGCATCTTTTTTTATTGCATACAGTTCAAATAGAAAATTAAATATGAGGTCTATGAAAAATTACAAAAGTGAATATATATAGAACCTTTAGCACATGAATCGCTGTCTTCAATCAACCACACCAAAAATTTAGATCCAACTCTGTTAGGCCCGAAATAAAACTCGTTAGGCATCTAACTAATCTATAAAAGACAGGCATTAAGAAAGAAACGCATGTATTAAAATAATAATCTAAAAGTTAAGCCACATTACACAACAATAGTCCAAAGAAAGAACTAATTCTACAATTATACACCTTAAATCCAGACATAATACTCAGATCAGTTTAAAAAAATACATTAAATTCATTAAGGATCCAAATTCGAACTCATTGTATATCCATGAATCTAATAAACAAACAATGTGTATTAAACTATGATCAATTACAAGTTTTCTAGTATAAATTGAAGACATATCAAGCGAATAAACCATTGACGACATATCAAGCGAATAAACCATACTTTGAATGTTGCACGTGTCATTGCAACACATAATTATTATACTCGAAGATGGGATTAAACAAATGTTAAATTTTCATATTATAGAGATGTTCTAAAATCTACCATGCTGAAAGATTATATGTGCCTTGTAAATTTCAAAGAGAGTACAGATATAGATATCCAAAACATAAAAGACATGAAAATTTCTTACCAGTAGCGCAACTATGCAAACGTCAAAACCAACTTTTTTCCCTCTAATCAATTCACCCTGAATTATAGCTTATTTTAGTATTAATTGAAAGCATAATCAATAAATTTTGAAAATGTACTTGAATTTTAGTTATATAAAGTGATTTTGCAATAGACAAACATACGAATTAAAAATAAACATACCTAAACAAATACCCTTTGTCAAAATAAAGGGTAAAATTACAATATTAATCAATCAAATTCATGTTAAATAGCCCATTACGAAATTACCATTCTTTCAAACTAATTGAATGAAAATACAGAGGAAGTGAAAACACTCTAATTAACCACAGATGAAAATAGTAAACCATTATTTCAGCCCACTTAAAAAAGAAGAAAAGATCCCATTGCCCATATGTAAAATACACACCATCAAAAATTATATTAGACCTTATGTAAGCAATCCTACAAAGATTATAGTCATGGGCCCAAGAGATCTTGGAGAATACCCAATCATGAATTTATCTTAATCAAGAATATCAACCAAGAGACTTTACCTTACGAAAGAAAGCATTTCTGGCATCGGGAGCGATGGAGTCAAAATGATAACTCTTAGTGAGATCAATTGCTCGATAACTATTGGTTTTTGTAGTGTGATGTGATAGAAACCGGGGCCCAATCTACAAGGAATGAAAAAACAAAGAGCTAATTCTTCAATTTTCCAGAATTGAAAATGTATCATAATAATGTCCTGCCAAAACACACATATAGCTAAGAACCAAAAAACACACCCATCAACTACACTTCAAATTCGTTATGGGTATTCTAACGATGAATTTCTGAAAGAATATCTGATGATGTTGATGAACGTGGACGTGGTGAAGGATATGAACGTGGTGAAGGGTCTGCACTGGTATAAGCAAAAGTCAAATTTCTGTAAACGATATGTACGTAGTGAAGGCTTTAGGTATCTGGTAGAGAGAATAACGAGGGTTTGGAATGTGAGGAGATTGGGAGGTTGGAGCGTGGTTTTGATTTTTAGGGAGGTTAGCATGATATTGATGGTTTTGGGTAATTTGGTAGGAGTAGATATGAATTGCCACGTGGACATCATAGATGAATATGTGATTTAAATGTTCGTATAGCATTTTATAGTAGTATATAGATACTATAATATGATATGATATGATTTGTTAATCTCTAATTGAGAAATTCTTATAAATTTTAGTTTCTATAGACTGAAAATAACTTAAGAGGACAGTTACAATTTTTCTATTGATTTGGTATTGAAACCAATTATAAGTTAGGATACAGTTAATCTTTGTAATTGAGTGGCAAACAATTTCTAGTTATAAGTTTAGCGTCCATAATTCGTTGTTGTGGTTTTCCATTTAATCAAGAAATCAAACTCATAGTCATATCACATCTATTAATTAATGATCATTTCTCCATTTATTAAGATTTGAATAATTTGTAGTAATAAACTACTGCATGTTGATCAGGTGATGTACAAGATGAGAGTGTCACATAAACACGATATATGATATTTTAAAGTGCTAAATAAATATATTCTCAAAATAATTTTTTATTTTCTCTTCAAAATTTTGGATGCAAAAGTGAAGCCAAATTATTTTGGCTAATACGTTATTTGATTTTATTTTCAAATTTTAAATCTCGTTTCCCACTAAATTAGGAAAATAATAAATTAAATATTCTTTTAACTTCAAGTAAAAAACATGGAGAGCTTTTAGTGGCTAATGTCAAACCTGACAAAATTTGTAGGTGTTCAAATAGCTATACCGTGGCAACACATGGTCAAAGTTACTTTTTTAATCACTTTTGGCTAATACGTTATTTGATTTTATTTTCAAATTTTAAATCTCGTTTCCCACTAAATTAGGAAAATAATAAATTAAATATTCTTTTAACTTCAAGTAAAAAACATGGAGAGCTTTTAGTGGCTAATGTCAAACCTGACAAAATTTGTAGGTGTTCAAATAGCTATACCGTGGCAACACATGGTCAAAGTTACTTTTTTAACTCCATTATTTATCACACATGTTGATTCTAAAAAATTATTCTGTAAGTTGTCACACAAGGTTCAGTGGCTGAGGGGCGGGCGGGCACTACCCATCCTGTTTTTTTTTTTTGTGTGTTGGTAGGGAAGTGAGAAAGGGATTAAATATAGATAATTACAAAACCATGATCTCAAACATCAAAAAGAAATTTCATGTTGATCAACGAAATTAAAATAATTTTCAAATTGATTCTAATTTCTCCAAAACACGATTTCCTACAAGTGGTCCTTGTGACAGACACGTAATGAATATGGTGAAACATTTTTCATAACGATTTCACACTTTGAAATCAATTTGATAAAAATTTTGGAGATGATTTTTTTTTAAAAAACATGTGCAAGAATCATTTTTTGACATTAGCCCAAAAATATAGCATATGAAATTTGTCTAGTGATTGCTATAGCTATGGGCTTCACAATTGTAAAATTAGTGTCAAATTTGTAATATATAGATATATATACATACCCCTTTTCATACGAACCATTTTTGTAAATGGTAAAAAAATGGGGACATATGCCAATTAATCCCTCGAATATTTTTTAATATACGTTTAGTCGAAGCCTTTTTATTTTATTCTAAAATCTCCTCACCATAAAAAATTACTTAAGAAAAGGAGTTCCGGTGAGGATCGCTGGAGCTCTGGTAGGGGGGCATGGGGGTGGGTGTGGGGGGAGGTGGGGCTAGGGTGCTGCTAGTGCGTACCTTTAAAAATAAGAGACTAATGGTTAAATGGGTGTGTTCATACCAAATTTAGTCTGCTGACATGGCTCAATCGAATGAAGACACATGGCAATCTACGTGGCAACAACAAACACTTCCGAGGAACTCAGACGCTCCGAGGAACCATACTACAACGAGGAACACTGCTTCCCCGAGGAACTCAGATGCTCCGAGGAACAAGAACTCTACGAGGAACTCTTGAGTATCGAGCAACTCTTGAGTACAGAGCAGCTTAGGCAGTCTGAGCTGCACCTCGAACAAAGCATTAATAGCAGTATAACCAACAGTTTGATTGTTCATTAAATGTTTATCATTCAAATGTATACACTTAAGGGGCATTGAATGTATTACTCTTTCACATGTACAGCATTGAATGTATTACCCTTTCATATTACAGACTTAGGGCTATAAATACATTGTATTACCCTCATTGTAAGGGGACCGGAATTTCTTGAGAAAACTTGTAATCGAGAATTCCCAAACAGTCAGCAATAACAGAAACAGTGGACGTAGGCCATTCTTATAAGGCTGAACCACTTTAAAAGTTCTTTGTCTCATTTTATTTATTTGTGATTAAAAAATTAGATATAATCGAATTTTTTACATCAACAGATTGGCGCCGTCTGTGGGAAACGACTGGTAATATCGTTTTTCATCAAAAATAACTCATCACAAATGGCTGATATTTCAGAACCCAGCCATCGAAACACTGGAAGTCCTACAAATCCATCTGCTCCGCCTAATATTCCAGATCTGGCTGGAATAATGACAAATCTGGCCCAGGGCCAGACAGTCATGCAAGAAACGATGCGATAACTCATACGAACCCTCCATGGCGGTGAACTAACCCATTCAGACTCGCGAAGTATTCAAAGAAATACCCGTTTACCCTCTTCACGTACTAGGCGTACTGATTCATATCGTACCGAGGAGTCTGAAGATTTTTCTTATCAACCTGGACGAACTTCGTCAGTACGAGCCACAGATACTGAACAACGTATCACTCTCTCTCCAGAAAGGAATAGTGCGCTAGAAAGATTAAGTAGTGTATCACCTTTTGATCGATTAGGACCTAGAAGGAGTAGAAGTCCTCCTAAAGTCGCATCGAGGAGTTTTCGACGACCATCAGATTTAAGGGAAGGATCCGCCCAGTCGCGACCAGCTCCTCGTCAAGATAGATCCCAGGAAGCCAAATCAACTCGATCAGTTACTCGAACCAACAGGCCCGAGGAAAGAAATGATGCATGGAAAGGCTCTATTCAGAGGCTGGAAGATAGATTAGGGGAAATGGCTAAAGCCAAGAACCCTCTACAACGAACTTTTGTTCGAGGAACATCTTTTGTCCAGGCCATTATAGATTTTCCAACACCATCAAAGTTTAAAGCACCTGTTGTGACCCCCAAATATGATGGAAAGACCGACCCTGTCCTTCATATAGAACAATACCAAGATGCAACCGACATCTATGCTGTTCCAGATGGGGAGATGTAGAGCATTCTCGAGAACTCTTACCGAATCTGCTCAAATGTGGTATAATAATCTTCCTCGGGGTAAGATCTTAACTTTTCTTCAATTGGCCGAGTTATTCATTGGGAATTTCTGTTTTGGGGCAAAGCCGGTTAAACGAGTAGCTCATTTGTTAAGTGTTAGACAAAAAACTGATGAAAGTATGAGAGATTATATAACTCGTTTTAATAACGAGAAGCTCGAAGTCATTGACTATGAGGAAAAGATAGCGATTACTGCCTTGATGAGTGGATTACTGCCCAACAAGTTGTACTACACTTTGGCTAAAGATCTGCCTAGAACCATGTCAGATCTGATGGGAAAGGCAGCCAAGATTATGAATGCCGAGGAGGCTATGGCTGTGAAGAAGAATATGGATGCCAAAGAAACCAAGGTGGAAGGTGATAAAGCTAAGAAGAAGGAGCATAAGAACAATGGTAATGACAAACACTCAAAAACAAGGTCGTCTTGAGGAAATTTGATAATTATACTCCTTTGAAGAAAGACATCAACCACATTCTAGAAGAAATCAAGAACAACGAGGAATTAAATTGGCTAGAGAAAATGAAGGCAGACCCTGACAGGAGGAATAAGGCAAAATATTGCGAGTTTCACAAAGATCATGGCCATATGACCAAGAATTGCATAGCTCTTCAGAATGAGATTGAAACACTCATCAGGTGGGGAAAACTAGAAAAGTATGTTGATCGGAAGAATGATAGAAGAAACAACGACCGAGGAAGAGAGAGGTCTAGATCTCCTCGTCGATCAGAGGAGAACAGGAAGAGAGAGCATGAAGTTGATCCAGAAGATGACCCCTCTTTCCCAAGAGACCAAGGCAGCTAGAATGTGAGGTATTTTCAATATGCTTTGGGTCATTTGACTGTAATGTTATTACAGGTGGAGATGCAGGAGGAGGAGACCTTACTGCCGAGAGAAAATATTATCTTTGTGAGGCTCAAGCTTGCTCATACATTCAACGAATAAATCTAGCTGAGGGGGATCGCCCGAGAAAGGTGAACAAAGAGAAATTGGTGATTGGTTTCTCAAAGAATGACATCGCAGGTGTTCTATATCCTCATGATGACCCATTGGTGATCAAAATGAGTATGAAGGAGGTAATGATTTCAAGAGTACTGGTCGACAATGGTAGCTCGGCAGGCATCATGTTCTACTCGTGCTTCGACAGTTTAAATCTAAAGCTATCTCAACTGGAGCCTTATCATAGACCCCTCCTCGGTTTTTCTGGCGAGAAAGTATTTCCACTTGGGACGATCAAGTTGGATATATTCATTGGTACGTGGCCTGCTTGTCGGACAGAAAGAATACACTTTTTCGTGATGGATAAGAATGTTCAATCATCATACAATATCATCATGGGAAGAGTAGGATTAAAGAAGTTTGAGGCTATACCATCTACGGCACGTCAGTGCCTAAAATTTCCAACAAATTTTGGAGTAGGAGTTGTGAAAGGTGATCAGAAAGTATCTCGGGAATGCTATTATTCATCCGCCGAGTAAGAGGAACTGGAGGAATCAAGGAAAAAAACTACTACTTATCAAGTGGATGAAGGTGCAGAAATTGAAACATTGGATCCTAGAGATTAGTCGCAACTCGTGAAGGGTCAAGTGGTGGAAGCTACTGAAAACATCATCCTGGATGACGAGCGCCCTGAACGAACTACTCAAGTAGGTTCGTCATTGGAAGCCTCACTAAAATAGGAATTGATAACTTTCCTAAGAAGCAGAAAGCAAACTTTTGCGTGGAGTCATGAGGATATGCCTGGGATAGACCCAAATTTCTTATGTCACGAACTCAATGTGAATAAGGAGATCAAGCCTGTGAAGTAGAGAAGAAGAGTATTCAGTCCCGAGAAGAATCAAGCTATACAAGAGGAAGTCAAGAAGCTCCAGAAAGCTTGTTTTATTGAAGATGTTAAATATCCAGACTGGTTAGCAAATGTGATGATGGTGAAAAAGAAGAACAACAAATGGAGGATGTGTGTAGACTTCACTGACCTCAACAAAGCATGCCCAAAGGATCATTTTTTGCTGCCCTGAATTGATCAACTAGTGGAAGCTACCTCGGGACAGGAACTGCTGAGCTTTATGGATGCTTATTTTGGTTACAATCAGATTAAAATGAAACCTGAAGACAGGGAGAGTACTTCTTTCATTACCCCTAGGGGAACTTATTGTTATAATGTTATGCCTTTTGGTTTGAAAAATACAGGTGCAACATATCAGCGACTGATGAACAAAGTGTTTGAAGAACAAATCAGTTGCAATATGGAAGTCTATGTTGACGATATGCTGACGAAGAGCAAGAAAGCTGCTGATCATCTAGTTGACTTAAGCCAGACCTTTGATCAACTAGATAAATATCAAATGAAGTTGAACCCGACAAAGTGCATATTTAGAGTGCGAGAAGGCATGTTTCTCGGGTACATTGTCAATCAGCGAGGCATTGAATCTAACCCTGAAAAGATCAAAGCTCTGTTAGGGCTGCGATCCCCAACGACGAAGAAAGAAGTACAAAGTCTTACAGGACGAGTAGCAGCACTCAACAGATTTGTATCGCGAGCAACTGATCGATGCCTCCCATTCTTCAAGACGCTTCGAAAAACTTTTGAGTGGAATGATGAATGTGAAAAGGCCTTCCAAGACTTGAAGAAATATTTGGGAACACCTCCACTGTTATCCAGGCCAGCGATGGGAGAAAAATTATACTTGTATCTGGCAGTGTCCGAGAATGCAGTCAGTTCGGCATTGATAAGAGTGGAGAATGGAGTACAAAAACCAATCTACTACACAAGTAAGGCCTTCCGAGGAGCAGAGATCAGATATCCAAGGCTGGAAAAATTAGCACTAGCATTGATCGAGGAGAGTAGAAGAATGAAGCCATACTTTCAGGCTCATACCATAGTAGTATATACTGATATGCCATTGAGGCAAGCCCTTCATAAACCAGAAAAGTCAGGAAGATTGATGTGTTGGGCAATAGAACTCGGTGAATATGATATAGTCTATGAACCCAGATCATCGCTAAAAGGGCAAGCTGTAGCAGACTTTATAGCAGATTTCACCTATCTAGATACCCCCGAGGAGCAAAAGTTGCTCACTGATCAACCTGTGGATGTTACAGGATCATCAAATGCAAGCCCAGACCAACTTATCTTGGTAAAAGGGCAAGTAGATGTTACAGGATCATCAAATTCAAGCCCAGACCATCTTAGGTTGGTTAAAGGGCAAGAAAAGATGATCGACAAAAAATAAGAAATATCAGGAGATGGTGATAGGAAGCAACAAATTTTCCACCGAGGAACTCTGTCAGATCAGAAATTTGAAGACGAGTTATCTATATGGAATCTGTATGTGGATGGTTCATCTTGCACTACAGGATGTGGCGCAGGGATAGTTTTGAACAGTCCGGATGAGGTCGACATGGAATACGCCCTACGTTTCCAATTTAAAGCTTCAAATAATGAGGCTGAATATGAAGCCATGATTGCAGGTCTTAGTTTGGCAAAAACCATGGGGACAGAACAAGTTATTGTCTTCAGTGATTCGCAACTGGTCATAAATCAAATGATGGGAGTATATGCAGCCAAAGGAGAATTAATGATCAGATATCATGCAAAGGTAAAGGAACTGGTGTCAAAATTTGCTGCTATTCAGCTGATCATAATACCAAGAATGGAGAATACGAGAGAAGACGCCCTAGCTCGATTAGCATCAGCTACTCGTATCGACCTACAAAGAATAATCCCAATTTAAGTTTTAGCTGGTCGAAGTATAGATGAAGATCTGACGATGAACTTTATTACCCTCGATTTAGGATCATCATGGATGGATCCCATCAGGGCATATATTGAGAAAGGGGAATTACCAACTGACAAACTTGCAGCCAAGAAACTGAAGTTTAAAATTGCTCGTTATGTACTGACCAACGGTATTCTATACAGACGAGGAGTTATAGCAGGTTTACAAAGATGTGTGCATCCCACCGAGGTGAAAAATTTAATTGAAGAGGTCCATGAAGGGTCCGGTGGAGCCCATGTAGTAGGTGAGACTCTTTTGTAAAGGGTGATGATGTAAGGATACTACTGGCCGACGATGAGGGCTGATTGCATAGCCTATGCTAAGAAATGTTACAAATGTCAACGCTTTTCCTCCATCCAAAGAACTCCCCAAGCGTTATTGACACCCATTACTTCCCCTTGGCCATTTTCCATATGGGGAATAGATTTGGTTGGGCCACTGCCGACGACTAGGGGAAGATTTAAGTATCTCGTGGTCGCTGTGGATTATTTTACTAAATGGGTTAAAGCTGAGCCTCTCATTGATATGACGTACGACAAGGTGTACCAAGTTATTTGGAAGAACATCATTTGTCGATATGGTCTTCCTCATGCCTTCATCACAGACCATGGAACACAATTTGACAACGAGGAGTTCGCTGCCTATTATCATCAGTCAAATATTTTAAAGATCCACTCAGCACCAAGCCATCCTCAAAGCAATTGACAAACTGAAGTAACAAACAGAACGCTGCTGAATGGCTTGAAGAAAAGATTGGATGATGCGAAAGCAAATTGGATCAACGAGCTACAATCAGTACTATGGGCTTACCAAACTACTCCCCGAGTAGCAACTGGGGAATCTCCATATATGTTAGTATTTGGAAGTGAAGCTGTTATACCCGCCGAATTGGGTCTCTCAACACACAGAATACTGAATTTTAATTCCCCTGTCAGCGATTTAATGAGAAGCTTAGATTTGGACATGATCGAGGAGGTTAGAGAAGAAGCAGCCATTAGAAATGCTGCTTAACAACAGCGAACAACTTTGTTTTACAACAAGAGAGTGAAGAAGTGTGACTTGAAAGAAGGAGACTACGTGCTGAAGAAGGTGATTCAAAAGCACAACAAACTGGAAGCAAACTGGCATGGACCCTACCGAGTTAAAGAAGTTGTTCGACCAGGGACATACAGAATAGAAACTTTAAAAGGGGAGGAGTTTAAGAATGCATGGAATGCAGAGAACCTGCGCAAATATTATCAGTAATGTAAACTCTCATGTAATGCAGTTTCATCAGTATGAATAAAGTGACAATGTTTTGCCTAGTTCTTTCCCTTTATTGGAATTTTTTTGTGAAATACTAGTGCTACACACTACTCAGCAGATCTTGGACTACTCAACAGCAGATCTTGGACTACTCAAATATATTCCTAAAAATGCCAACTTGGTTGGTTAGGAAATGTATTCCTAAAAATTCCAACTTATGTTGGTTAGGAAGTAAATGTGTTCCTATGGGAAGTAAAACTATTCCTAAAAATACCAACTTGGTTGGTTAGGATATGTATTCCTAAAAATGCCAACTTATGTTAGTTAGGAAGTATATTCCTACGGGAAGTAAAACTATTCCTAAAAATGCCAACTTGGTTGGTTAGGAAATGTATTCCTAAAAATGCCAACTTATGTTGGTTAGGAAGTAAATGTATTCCTACGGGAAGTAAAACTATTCCTAAAAATGCCAACTTGGTTGGTTAGGAAATGTATTCCTAAAAATGCCAACTAAGGTTGGTCAGGAAGTAAATATATTCTCAAAAAGCCAACTAAGGTTGGTCGGGAGGTACAACTATTCCAAAAAGGGCCAAAGTTGCTCGTTAAGAAAAAATCCACTAACTACTACTGGCCGGGAATAAAAACCCACTAACTGTAGTTGGTCGAAAAGGAAAATTTACCGACCTTGGTTGGTCGGAAACATTTTATGAATACGAGAAAGTGATCGAGCAAAATTTTTGATACTCGTAAAATTACTACTAAATTGGTCAAGAAACAAAACATCATTTTTGCCAAATGATTACCACAAATTCAAATTACTCGACAATAAGTTGATCGACAAATAACACAATATTGTTATCTTTTTAACAGATACACATGCACAGATGTAAAGTGTTACAAGACAATGGCAGTCAAGATTTGCAAATAAAATTATTTCATTAAATATAGAACAAAATACATCAGAAATGAAATACAAATTTATTACATCCATATTCCTATTCTATTGGTTTCTTCCCCTCTGCTTTTGAAACAGGTTCCTCGCCAGCTGGTGGATCATTTAAAGCAAGAGGAGAATTTATAAAGTTAAGATCTTTCAGCATCCTGATATTCATCACGAATTGTCGATCTAGTAGATGCTCGGGATGAGATATCTCAACATTCTAATGGAGATTATAGTCGCCGAGGTATTTGGAAATCAGACACCGAGGGATGGCCCGAGCAGGGATCCAACTCATATCAAGATTGAATGGTGGCACGGGTAGGTCGAGCAGCCCAGGATTATGGTAATCCCACAGGTAATGACCCGGTTCGATTTGTAGCACACCTAAGGCATTCAGCCATCCTTGTTTGTATCCCTCATTATTTGCATTCTGGATATGATCGTCCAAGTGGTAGAGAGCCTCGTTGTAGCCAGCCATCCAGAACTCCCTGGGTTGCTTGTGAAATTGATATGTCAATCTTTCCAGCTGCTCGTGGAGATTTTTGATGAAGAGTTCTTTATTCTCCAAGATAGATTTCTGCGCAGAAAGCTGCTCTTCTAAGAACCTGATTTTCTTAGACATCTCAACCAATGCCTGGTTCTTCGCCATCAGCTGGAAGGCCTGGTTCTCTAGAGCAGATTGAGTCCTTTGTTCCTCGACAGGAATCCGAGTAGCTCTTGCTCGTCCCCGAGGATCTCTTGCTCGTCCACGAGAAGATGTAGAAGGGCCAGCTCTTTTCAAGGTTTCCAACTCATCCCTCAGGTTGGCGTTCTCGACCTCCAAGAACGAGAATCCCTCGTTAGTCACTAGGATCAAAGCATTTAAGGTGGAAGCTGCAGACTTCAATAGAGACACCTCTCTTTGCAGGTTATTATTTTCTTGTTCTAATAACTCAGCTATCTGTCTGTGCTCCTCGACCTCAGCCTTCAACGTTCTCTCCCGCACATCGTAAGCAGCAAATCGTTTATCATATCCCTTATCGGCACAGATTAGCTGATACTTCTTCTCGTACCCCTCGTGCAAAAGGGCAGTGGATTCCTTATATTATTGCTAAAGTTCTTCAAGAGTGCATTGGAGATCCTCAATCATATCATAATAAGCTACATTATTGGCCACTGCACGATCAAGCAGACACTTCAAATATGGGTAGGCTTAAATTGCCTGTTCCGAAGCATCTTGGCCGAGGATGTCGACGATTTATGTTGCACTCAGATCTGTGTGACCAGCCTTAAAATATTCATTGCATTGCTGTAACAGCTTTGTATCATGAGCAGACAATAATTCCATCCTGGCCAGAAACTAGTAGAGGAAGAAAAAGCAATAATCAATAAGAGTACCAACAGAGCATGAAGAGCAGAAACAACAGTATGCATAATCAAAAGTTCAAATTTTATTACATCACAGAGGAGGAGTACAAAGTTCAGAGTTACATGTTTAGGGTTACATTTGACAAAGAAAAATAAAATAGAGAGAAACCCGAACAACTCTACACCTTTTCCTTGTCTACCAAAACTTTCTCAGGAGGCTGGGACGAGGAGGTAGGTTGCTCGGAGGGAATAGAGAGTTGCTCGGGGAGCACTGGCAGTTGCTCAGATGAAGTAACGAGTTACTAAAGTTCCTCGTTAACAGGCAGGATGGCTGGGGGATGAGAAACTTGACCTCCCATCACCATGGAAGACTCCTCAGAGGCAGCTTCGTCCTCTTCTTCGTCTTCAGGAGTTGGAGGGGGACCAGGGATGTGTCGCTGAAAGAGTTCAGAAGTTTCATCAACCTTCATCTCCTGTAGAGAAATGACCCACCCATCTCTAAAGTATTTTAGGCTACCATATTCTACTTGCGACATCATGGCAGCCAAGCCTTTGTTCCACCCTTTATCCCTGCCGGCGCTGAATAATTTCTTAACAGCCAATTTTCTTTTAGCCTTCTCTGAGGAAAGCTTCTCGGAAATAAGGTCATCAGCAGCTTTCAATTTACTCTCAATTTCCTCCTTCTGACGACCTACTTTTCGAAGTCGACCTAACTCCTCCTCATCAGCCTTGAGTTTATCTTCAAACTCCTCAGCATTCTTGAGCTTCCCTTCGAGCTCTTTATTCTTCTTCTCCAAATCATTCATTTTTCTCTCCAACCCCTTGGAGACTTCAATAATCTGAGCCTTCTCCTGCTCAGTCGAAGCAAGCTTCTTCTCCCAGGCTGCCTTGTCATCATCATATTTCTGACGAGAATCTTTCAGAGACTGCGCCAGGCCTACCAAAGCTTCCTTTACACCAGGCGAGGAGCTTGAACCTTTAATAGCTTCATCTTTCTTCAAAATCGTATTAAAATAGCTCACCAACTGTGAAAAGAAAATGAAAGCAAGTTAATGCACAGATATAAAAAGGAAAGAATGAAAATTTAAGACTATGGGGCTTACAGAAGCAATGTGATGAGCTGCTAGTGTAGTAACGATGTCCCGAGAAAGGTTTTCTTCAATACCTTAGATCTCGGAAATGATCCAAGTCTTCACCGAGCTCATAGCAGAGCTCGGGGGAACAAAAGTGGGAACTCCACTAGTCGGGGGCTGAGAGACGGTGTCAGCCAAATTGATAGAAGAGCTCTTCTTCAGCCTCCTCGGAGGAACATGAATAGTTTTGACCAAGGAGGAACTCTTGGTCGGTGATATGACAATCACTTCGCCTGGAGCAGCAGCCTTGCTCGAGGCCACTGGGGGCTTCTCGACCACCTTCATAGGAGTAGCCGAGGAAGATGCATCAATTTTCTTTGTCCCTTCTCCTAGGACATAAAGCTTACTTCTTTTTGCCTCTCCGGCACCAGAGGCAGGTTTCTCGAAAAGGGTGGGAGGTCTTCTTTTCTTCATCCTTTCACTCAAAGGAATGTGTGACTCAGGTGAAGAACTTGTAGAGGCTGGTATGGGTTCTGCGTCGCTTATCGCCGGACGAGCAGTAAAAGAGGATGTGTAACTCTTGTACTGAAGAAGATATGAAGCTGACCTAATATGCTCGTCGGCAACAGTCTGATGCAAACTCCAGATAAGTTTTAAGTGCCTTATATTAACGTCTGCCTCTTTTGGACACTTTTTTTTGTTGTCAACTGCAAATAATTCAAAATTAAAATATCAGTGGCACATTTTATCAAACATAAAGGAAGCATAATCTCAAAATAAATAAAATGAAATATAAATAATCTATCCCGTTGCCATAAGGAGGGCATCTGGGACCCTGATACACTTCATCTCCAGAAAAAGGAGCATGTTGCCAATTTTTTATAACAACCCTGTGCTCAAAATAATCCCCATTGGCATCTGGGAGATTGACCACTAAAGCCCATTTAAAAATCTAGTTTTTAAATAAAAAGTATTATCACCAACAGCCCATCTATAACAAAACATGATTTCTGGAATTCCTATGCGAGTTCCATGAATTTGATTTAGTCTATGAACCCCATTAACTATTCTCAATGTATTGGGGGCTATTCTTGCAGGAACAACGTCAAAATATTGACAGAATTCTAGACATAAAGGATTTGGCGGAAAAGAAAATCCACATTCCGCAATAAAGAGACTGGGGAACCAATGCCCCTCAGCCAAACGGAAATAATCGGAAGGTTCAGAAAGTTCCTCCAGAACAACCCATGAAGGAATAGAAAAATCTGAACGAAATTTATCAAGAGATTCAACAAGGTAAACCATGATGAATAAAGGAAATGAAGAAGAAGGAAGAATATCTTACAGAAAAAGAGTGGATCTGTTGACAACGAACGATGAAAAGGATAAACGCACAAGAGAGTAAGACAATGGAAAACTCGAAGATACAAATTTGAAAAAAGTAGAAGACGATGGGATTTTCTGTGACGCTTAAATACCTTATCTTGGGAAACGTTAAAGTTAATGATTACAAAAAGAAACGATTACGCTACCGGCAGCTAAAAGGACAAAAAGTACGTGGAGATCGAGGCGGTTATAAAAATTCAAAAAAGCTTGATTCTACGAATTTGGAAGGAAAAATAAATACAAAGGAAACACTCCTAAAAATCAGGAGGACCATTTAAAACTACCATATTCCGAGAAAGAATGTTCCACACTCCTCAAATTTTGAACTATGAAACATTGGGGGCTTCTGTTGATACCAAATTTAGTCTGCTGACATGGCTCAATCGAATGAAGACACGTGGCAATCTACGTGGCAACAACAAACACTTCCGAGGAACTCAGACGCTCCTAGGAACCATACTACAACGAGGAACACTGCTTCCCCGAGGAACTCAGACGCTCCGAGGAACAAGAACTCTACTAGGAACTCTTGAGTATCGAGCAACTCTTGAGTACAGAGAAGCTTAGGCGGTCTGAGCTGCACCTCAAACAAAGCATTAATAGCAGGATAACCAACAGTTTGACTGTTCATTAAATGCTTATCATTCAGATGTATACACTTAAGGGGAATTGAATGTATTACCCTTTCACATTACAGCCTTAGGGCTATAAATACATTGTATTACCCTTATTGTAAGGGGACCGAAATTTCTTGAGAAAACTTGTAATATTGAATTCCCAAACAGTCAGTAATAACAGAAACAGTGGACGTAGGCCATTCTTATAAGGCTGAACCACTTTAAAAGTTCTTTGTCTCATTTTATTTATCTATGATTAAAAAATTAGATATAATCTAATTTTTTACATCAACAAAGTGTTTGAGGGACTTTTTGGAACAAAATAAAAAGGCTTTGACTAAATGTGTATTAAAAAATATTTGAAGGACTTTTTGATAATTGATCCAAAAAAATTGGGTTGATTTTTTTGTGTGATTTTTAAACATTTCAAAGGATCCTAAAAAATACACTCAAAATATTTTTTTCTATTTAAAAAAAATGGGTCAGTGTTTGACAGTTTTTATAACTGTTTCAAAAACTGTCAAACATTGACCCATATTTTTAAAATAGCAAAAAAAATCATTTTCGGTTAGTGTGTGTGTGTGTGTGTATATATGGTCCGCACTGACATTTTTGGGTCTTTAGGTGAACAACCAAATGGGGGACCCTATACATAGTAAAAAACAATCACGTTCATTTTATAAATCATCTAAATTTTGATGTTCCACATGTTCACTTTTTAAATCTTCTAAATTTTGATGTTTTGCATGTTCATCTTATGTTTTTTAGCTCTATTAAAATATTATTAAGTGACCCCCAAATTTATGTGATTCTTCTTCAATTTGTTTTTATTTTTTCATGTGCAGAGGGATATTTTCTACTAGACATATTGAAAATAGAATGAACAAATAAAACAACCAAATCAAGAAATTGATTTCTTATCACTCAACACTAACAAATTGGTTTCTAGTTATCATGTATTCTTGACATTTATCAATTCAGTGAAAACATTTATTGTGGACCTTATTTCTCAAGATTATAGATATTTTACATGTCCCCCCCCCCCCCCCCCCCGGGACCAAAATGTGGTCGATAAAAGCTTTGTGTAGTTGATTGCTTTGTTCACTTTATAAATTCGTGTCTGTGCTTTAGTCTTTGTTTTATTTGATTGCTTTTTATAAGAATTACAACCTTGAAGTCGTCGTCCTTAGACATATCCGTTGAATTATGATGGTTGTATATCTAATTACAATGCATATGATTTTATTGAAGTAAATTTCTTATCTTTTTTTAGGTAAAATAATTTGTCCAATCTTGAAATTTTCTAAATAATGATTATGCTGTTAGGATATTGAGAAACATGAAGTTACTGATTATGTTCTCTCCCTCTCTCCCTCTCTCTCTCTCTCTCTCTCTCTCTCTCTCTCACACACACAAACAATTTGGTTTTTAGATTGATAAAGTTTGTTAACTAATTGACTATAAACACTTAATAGAGTGCATAAGGTACGAGTACCCCCATTCATTATGATTAAGTATCTTAACTAAATAAGAGCTGAACTAAACAAGAGTTGAATCCTTACTAAACTAGAGCCGAATTTTTTATTATAATTGAAGAACAAATTAAACTATTATAATATTTGTAGAGAGAATTCAAAACAATTCAAACAGTTAACATGATTCTATTTTGATACTCACAAAATTCCATTTTGATGCTTACATAATTCATAAGATGTGTCATTTCTCTTGTTTGGGCAAAACCTTGTTCTCCTTAAGTAGTAGATTTAAGATAAAAGGTTTGGTTCAGTGACATTTTGATTATTGATTAATTTAGGTTGCTTGTAAAACTTTACTAATGATTGTTCTATGTTCTCTAGCGTTCAAATACTAACACTACTAATTTATTTATTATTTATACTATATAGAGGAGAATGTAGGTTGACTATTGACAATAAAATTAATATCATGGCTGAGCTAAATAAAGTTCAAATGCAGATCATCGGATTCATTACGGATTATATATATTGTTACCAACACTGTCGAATATGTGACCCTTATGTAGGAGCATCTACTTAGAGGCATGTAAAAGTGTATCATTATTGGACAAAACGATCGTGAACGTAAGTAGGAAGAGGGTTTTGACACTTTGTTGCCTGAAAATATGAAACGATTATTATTACGGAGGAAAACTTAATTTTGATAACTGAATTAAATTTAATTGATGTGTTAGCTCAATTTAACTTAGTGTAATTTTATTTGATGTAAAATAAAAAATATATTGGTGAGAATATTGTTGTATCTTTAGGCTAAATGATATAATCTACAATGTATCTATTGTAACATTGAATGTGGAATAAATGATTCTTTTTTAAATAACTTTCTTTCGAATGTATTTTAAGGATGTCAAAAATAACTTTCTTTTTTAAAATACTTTTTTCCAAATTTTATACGCACTAAGTATATGAACCAATTTTAGTTAAGCCTAATTCTATCTTGTTTAATTCTAAACATGCATCTAGGTGATTAAAGCAAGTAAAATAAATAAGCTCACAAAAGAGATGTTGGATGTATGAGGAAACCACTAAGGGAAAAAACCTCGAACGGCCCAAGCCAGACAATCACTATGATGTCGTATTATAAATTACAAACGGTAAGATTTCTCAACGACTCGATCCCCCACACGTCTTGATGCTCCTATAATCCTTCTACCACTCCTCTATAGTACCCACGAAGAAGTCCTTCTATGACGTTCCTCCACAACACACGCATCCATGTATGTCTCAGTGTCCATCGATATATCTTGGCAACGTCTACGATGTTGAACATGAACTCCTTTACTTCTTCACTACAAAACCCAATGTTCAAAGTGATGAAAAAAACCCCAGATGGCGCAAACAAATATCTTTATAGCATATGTGAATGGAAGCTCAGATTTTGAAACTATAAGGATGTTTTTAGACTTTGAAAACCTTAGAAAAACTGTGCAGAAAACGTAGTGTTTTAAACTGTTTTTCTAGTTCCGCCACTTACGAAATTCTGAGTGAAACACGCCTTAAATAATAAACTTGAGTCGGCGCATCATTCGAACGAGATAAGTATGTTGCTCAAGAGACATGTGCATCTCGCTTGAATGACCTACAATGTCATTTGAACGACTAAACAAAAGATATTGTTTTATACACAACTCTAAACAATCCTTATCTCAAAATAAATGAAGTTTAAACATTTTAAAATCACTTTTTAATAAAAATAGCATCCTAAACATTTTCTGAGTCCCATAACCATTATGCATTCATACCTGAGAGATCGAAATCCAATGAAGACGTGAAGCGTGCACCAAATTAAACTTGGCATGATAATTCTTCGAAGCTTGGCTGCAACGTCTTGAATAAACTTTATGTCATAGACTGTGTGGTATCGTGAAAATAAAAAATCTATCTATGACTCAAAAATTATTGTTTGGTTCCGTTAATTAGTAAAATATATACAATGGACTCAATTGGAAATTTCGTCCTTACAAATCTCCCCCTTTGACTATTCTGGGACAAAACCTAAACAGTGAAATACCTAAGCCAGACCGTCAAACCGTATGACACCTAAATCCCATCCCATAAAATCCAAAAGCAAACAAGCATAGGATAAGACTAGTAAATGTTGGTCCGAAAAGCATAAGTTATCTGAATGTGATGTAGTCTTGAAATCTTGACTCGCCAAAGAATAACTGAACACATGAAATGGATAATACCCAGTGAAGTATGAAGTAAAAAATGATATAAAACATTATGATACTAATATGAAATATCAATACCAATTTGTAAACTCAAAATCAAATCATTTGTTAAATATATGAGCAAAATATTTTATACCAGCTTGAAAATTTGAAAAATACATTAACATTAGGAGATCAATTTATGTGAACTAATCAATACCAATATATAGGCATGAAAGCATATGATATCAATTTGTAATGCAACAATGTTCTCAATAAACAACCTCTCCCCTATATCACATACATCTCTCCCCCTTTTTTTGTCTCGAATGTGACAACTTGCTCACCAAAATATGGGGTGGCCATCCCGATACTCCAATCTAATAGGAATAATGGATGGGATCATTCTCAACATCGCAACAAAATAAAAACTATACAGGATAACCACTCCATATTTCAGAAAAACGGGTTGCCAAAATTTTTGGTTTCAAAGTTAAGGAAAGAATTTAGACAACTCAATTTAAAAAGAAAGTGGAACCCCGAAGATATAATATTACATACGCATCAAATATACAATATGGGACCGAATATGTTGTCGGTCAACAGGCTCTTACAACAATGATATTAAACAAGTTCACTAACGTACATAATACATTACATTAGACAATTACAAAAGATTGGGCCTCACGCCCGAGTAAATGACCTGATCATAACTAGAGTACAAAAATGACAGCGTCTATACCAAGTATCCCGTAATATCCGCAAAGTATCATAACTCCCAAAAACACCGGAGTAGGAAAGTGAGAACAGGTGTCCTTGCGGCGGAGCACCTGAGTGGATACAAGATTCATGCATAACAAGAAATATGAAGGGGTCAGGGCTCGATTTTATATGATCACCAGATGAATAAAGAGTGTGATAGTTATGAACAGTAAATCATGACTAACAGGAATAAAAGTCTACTTACACAATTTAATGCATAAGCTAAGACATTTTAAATAATCATAGATCTAATTTAATTAAACAGGAGAATAAGAATGATTAACATTAATTTAAAAGCTTTCATCAAGAACACTACTCCATTTAATAGTTCCGTTCCTTATCAGGAAATATAATCATAATTATAAGCTCTTTGTGGCTTTCCATTCCTTATCAGGAATATCATCATTATCATATTCTCTATGTGGCATTTATCATACATCAAGTCCCACTTGATTAAGAATTGTTATATTCATATACATATAACGATTCTAAGATCGTCCCTCCGGGTTTTCCCACTGGACGCGTCCCTAAATGACTATCATCTTCCAAGGCCTATCGAACAAGACAACCTGGGCACCAATAACGCAAGACGTCGAGAAGCGACCATATGCCTGCAGGAGAGTCATGACCACACCTAGAATCACCTCACCAGCGCAGAAACATACAATAATCACTCATATGGCCTAGGACTATATCCACCATGCATTCATTAGCCGGGGACATCACCTTACGTGCGAACTTCCCTTATGATAGCATTTAGAGAGGTCTGTTTAAGTAAATTATCATTTACCATATTCATGATTAAGTAAATTATCATTTACCGTAATCGTTACCATTTCCATTTCATTTTCATTTACCCTTTTTCATATGTATGTTTGTTTTATCCGATACCATAGTCATTTACATTTTTGTAAATACCTCATATTTTACCCGGAGCCATACTTAATACATCTTATCATTGTAACCTCAATGAATGAATAACTTTCAATTTATTCTCCCAAGATTCGTTTATGGTGTTATTGTAAACCGTCAAGGCTAACGTAGCTCAATTGACCTTCTAAAGTCTCCCAATATGATACTACAACTCCTAGTCTCATAATAATCAACTAAAAGAAAAGAATGCCCTAACATCAAACGGCATACCCCCGGAACAACCCCATATAATTCATTTCTATTCTATGGTAGTTATCCCACTCATCTAGGACTCTAGGAATCTAAGTTTACTTCATACAAGAAGGTCCCTAGGTCCTAATCCTAAAGAAAAAGGGTTTAAAATTGAGTTTAAAAAAATAACTCAAAATTGCAACACTTTCGAATCGATTCGCCCTTGCCGAATCGATTCGGACTGGCAAGCGAATCGATTCGGACCAGCCGAATCAATTCGGATGAGAAAACCTGACATTCTGTAACTTATCGAATCGATTCGGACCATCCGAATTGATTCGGACCCTTCAGACCTGTGAGCTTCCCCTATGGCAAATCGATTCACCCCTGGCCGAATCGATTCGCCCTTGCGAATTGGCCAAGAAAGGGTTATGGGTTATAAACCCTAGATTTTCTCCAAATCTTAAATCTCTTCCATTCTTACAAACATCCAACATTATTAAACTACCCCAAATCAACCTAAATGATTATTAACTAGTATAACCCACAATTTCATCATCATAAACTAAGATTAGGGTTAAAACACCGTAAAACTATAAAACCCATATTTGTTCATTTGATTCCATTACACAACTATCAATACAATTTATGCATCTTAAATCATATATTAGCAAGTAGAAAACTTGCATTGAAGTATAAATCTCAGATTTTCTCTTGGTAGATGCAATCCCAATCTTCAATCTACAAATCTCTCTTCTTTATCCTCTTTTCTCTTCCTCTCTATTTCTCTCGTTTTCTCTCTATGTTTAAGACATATAATAGGGAAATTAGGGAATTTAGAAGACTAAAAATCGGGGCTCAACAAAAGTCTCCAACTTAGAATGCTAATGCTCCATAAAAATGACTCGTAATTACACATTTAAGTCAAAACCAGTCAAAAGTGCTCGAAACATAAATATACAATATGGCATATATTTTGACTGTCTCACACATCCCGGGACTAACTACACCCACTAAATCGGCATCTGGCAATTTTATAAATTATTTCGAGTTCTGGTTTCATTTAAACCATAATGTCATTTAAAACACATGACACTATAAAACATGCAACTTGATGATATTTACTCACACATACAGTAATTATGCAACGATCCAGCAAATATTAACTTTCAACTCATTCAATTAATATTTACTCCAATTCCAACAATTTATATAATTACTTCATGCGGTGAATTAATATAAAATGAGGCTCTTAAAAGTGAGGGTTGTTACATACTCCCCCCCTTATGAGGGAATTTTGCCCTCAAAATTTGGGCGTACCCTAATCGCATAAAGGGTATACTATCCTAAACTATCATTCTATCACTCTTAACAAGCCCCTCATTGTTGTGGCGTCCCAAATGGACTCGGACTAAGGTCGTCACTATCGATCTTAGTTTACATTTTTCGTGCTCTAACATGGCCCAAAGCGTTCCTCACGAACTATCGATCCTACCTTCCTACGGTGGAAGATGATACTCACGTGACTCGGCGCAAATTGCCTTACTTCCTAAATCACGTTACATCCCTCCTCGAGGATACCTAAACCAACGATAAATAGCTTAACCCCAACACTACTCAACTTCTCTTCGCATAGGCGTAGCTCTTTAAAGTATACAGCTCAATAAGTCCAATCCTTAAAGAAATGTTCTGGGACCACTCGCAGTCCAATGAGCATATTTTCCACTGGTTTCACCCAACGAGTATGCGAATTACTCAACCGGCTACATAAGGCCACTCACGGTGCCATACCTTCGAAAATGATTCAAATTCTTGTTTGGGAAATTCCATCCATACTATGCTACTGCTCTCATCCATCCATTTAGATTAAGGCACGCATTTAAGATATTCCCTTCGACATTAGGTTAACTTCCTCCATTCGTTCATCCACTTTAGGGTGGTAAGATATGCGCCATTTCTATACGGTTCCCATTACTTCCTGGAAACTTTACCCAACCTTCGACATGAATATCTAGTCTCGGTCCACCACTATTTTGATATGCACTTCATACAATTCTACCACTCCTCCGTAAAGAGCGGGACGTACTCCTCTATATATGGTTCTCCCATAAAGGCCGGAGAAGCAACGATTTGGTCAAACAATCAGCAATTTTCTCAAATGGGATCATGACCAGTTCGGCGTCGACAATTCAATGAAAACGTCTATGAATATACCTTTCTTCGTTCCACTACTACTCTACTTCACACGAGTAGGTGAAATAGTCAGTCACAGACATGAATGCTCTTGCTACGAAGTCTTCCTAGTTGTGCTCGTTCTACTTGGCTTTCCATGCCATCACTAATTTTATGACGGGTTTTCTACTTGACGCATCTACTACCCTAATCGCATTCCCTTAGCGAAAGGGAACATTCAACCGATAGTCCTCTATAAACTCCATACACCAACTCTATTCCTCCCACAACATATTGCAACAACTTGTTGCTCGCGAGAAAGACTAAATTTCCTGCCCAGGAAGTAGTGCCTCATTTCTTTAAGGCGACTACTACCGCAATGAATTCTAAATCAAGCATGGAATAATACTTCCCACAAAGTTTAAGTTTGTGAGACGCATAAAAAATGGGTCCATGCTCTTGTATTATTACTCCTCGTTCCTGGTAGAGACTTATTCGTTAAATCCACCCTCGAGCTTAACAACATGGGATCAGGAGTAAGTTAACTCATCCTTTTAACTCCCTAAAATTTAAGTTACCAACTTAACACTCTATCTAAGAGAGATATCATCTCCTTCGGCCTATCCTACCAAATCACTCGAGATTCCATACTTCTTGTTTCTAGGGACCTAATCCCTCTTAGGGTTAATCCATAACCTATTCGCGGTCAACTCCCTATCGTCTTCCTAAATCAACGCCACGTGCTCTAAAGGCCTTACGTCCTAATAATACTAAAGTCGATATATATCCTAGTCGAGTAGTATACGTATAATACTAAGTATATCCCTAGTGCCCAAGACGTTTCTCAACTTCCAACATTCGCTCGGTTTCATACGTGGGACATCTCGCCAAAGCGAAATCCAGACAAGGAACCCTCCCGTTATACTACTACCTCGCATCGTCGGTTATCAAGATATAACGGTCTAAGACACATAATCGGGACCGGTGAAATTCTAACTCTCAACCCTACTAATAAGATTCTACTTCTATGTCTTACCATTCAAATAATTGAGGATTTCAACTAATCGGACATTTACTTTCTGTAAAGTCTTACAAATATTTATCCCACTATATACACAACTTTTTAAATAGCCTTCTCATCAAGGCATAACCATAAGTCTCAAGTCGACTTCATATCTCAGTCTCCCTCACATCGATCAGAGGAGAGAACTATATTCAGTGCTTTTATCTCACACTTTAATAGCCTTTAATCACTCAACTACGTGATTCTCGGCTAAACCTTTCAACATAACTCTCAATCAACAAAATAAAATAAAAGAAGAAAAAGAACAACATCTCTCCACTTCCAACGTCGTTAAGGTTCACGCGTGGAGCGTCTCGCTAAAGCGAAATCCAAACAAGGAACCCCTCCTATGCATTACTACTTAACCTTGTTGGTCGTGGAGATAAGGCACAACAACCACAAACAAAGCAAACAAACAATCAAACACTCAAACAAGATAACACAACAAGTAATGAAAATCTCCTACCTACCTCAAACCACCTCTATAAAGTCTCAACCTATATCCAGGAGAGATATTATTGGACAACTAGTTCCATCCTGAAACTAGAAGTAAGATAGCCTCGCAATTTATTCGCTTGCTATCACTCCAATCAAACCAAAATATCTTTACTCGCATAATACACATCATACAAGTAGCACATAATGCACATAATACTTTTAAAAAAAATGTCATCACTCGCTTTATAATGAGTAAAGGAAAATATAAAACTTCCCTACCAAGGAAGTCATATAATTACCCTATTTATAGTAGCGTCGATACTACCACAAGCTCAATATACACACCCGATTCTAGAGTAAACACAACACTACCCTATCTTATCATGAGGAATGCACCACCCACTATTAAGGTGGAATTCCCACCAACATTCTTTCCAATCACCCCGGGTCAATCCTAATGGTTCTCAGACACCGTACTCGAGTCTTATCCGAACCAATATTACGTCCATAAACGCCCGAACCAGGCACCTTATCCTTGCCATTGTTCTCCAATCAACAGAATCAAAATAAGCAGTTCTACATTCCACGTCATAGCCATTGTTCCGCCCCTAGCTTCCAAACAATTTCCCACTCAGTCCCTTTTTACTTTCTCAATAAATGAGAACACACTACCGGCCTCCCCTTCCTTAGTTCAATGAAACCTCCCCGGGCGGATATCCACCAATGGGGTTTCATGAACACTATTCCTTCAGAAGTGTTAACGACACTTATTCCAAAGCCTATCATTCCACTGAAGGGCTCTTTCTTCCTTATACCTACCTTATTTTAGTGTACGACCTCCCTAACCGTACAACTCTTTATTCACTATCGGCCTCTGACTGAGCCTCGCGTGAACGTTTGAGAATCCATCTCCTCCTCAGTCCAATTATCCCAGAGAAACTCGCTGTTGAAAATGTCCACCAGGTTTCTCCATGGGTAAAACTTCCTGCACCCACAAATATGGTGACTACGTTCTCACCGTTTTAACACTACTCCTACGGGTGAAGGATTTTTATCCATCCTTTTCATCTGGGCACTTCTATACGCCTCTCTAGGCAAAAACTCCTGGACCTTATACTTCTACCGAATGAGGATGCATCTACTCTATCTTACTTCAACGTGTGGCCCTTATCATGGTCTCTTCTCAACTTCGATTTAACGTTGCTTGGAATCTCAAGCTTAGTAGCACTCTCTACTTCAAGCGGTACTTGAAAAAACTATATCTACTGTACTTAGTATTCGCAGTAGCAAGATAAGAAAATACTACAAAAAGGGAGCGACCTCAAAAGCAGTCCTCATCCCCGACCACAACATACAGTTCCCAGTAATCCCATCTCGTGACGCTTCACAACGACCTTCTCTGGCGCCCTTCTTCAATCGACCTACTAATCTCACACGAATACGCAACAGATTCTATAGGTTCTATCTCATGGCAGGAGAACGAAATCTCAGAAGAGAAATCAACGATCTTAATCCTAAGGTTGTATGTCCAATAAAAAGCAACACTGAAAGCGTAAAGCGTTCACACAGATTCCTAAGGACTCTAGAACCTGATGCTCTGATACCATCTCTGACAACCCGCTCACAAAATATGGGGTGGCCAGCCCGATACTCTAATCTAACAGGAATCATGGATGGGATCATTCTCAGCATCGCAAAAAAATAAAAAGTATACAGGATAACCACTCCATATTTCAGAAAAACGGGTTGCCATAAATTTTGGTTTTAAAGTTAAGGAAAGAATTTAAACAACCCAATTTAAAAAGAAAGTGGAACCCCGAAGATATAATATTACATACGCATCAAATATACAATAAGGGACCGAATATTTTTTCGGTCAACAAGCTCTTACAACAATGATATTAAATAAGTTCAGTAAAGTACATAATACATTACATTAGAAAATTACAAAAGATTGGGCCTCACGCCCGAGTAAATGACCCGATCATAACTAGAGTACAAAAATGACAGCGTCTATACCAAGTATCCCGTAATATCCGCAAAGTATCACGGCTCCCAAAAACACCGGAGTAGGAAAGTCAAAACAGACGTCCTTACGACGGAGCACCTAAGAGGATACAAGATTCATGCACAACAAGAAATATGAAAGGGTCAGGTCCCAATTTTATATGATCACCAGATGAATAAAGAGTATGACAGTTATGAACAGTAAATCATGCCTAATAGGAATAAAAGTCTACCTACACAATTTAATGCATAAGTTAATACATTTTAAATAATCATAGATCTAATTTAATTAAACAGGAGAATAAGAATGATTAACATTAATTTAAAAGCTTTCATCAAGAACACTAATCCGTTTCATAGTTTCGTTCCTTATCAGGAAATATAATCATAATTATAAGATCTTTGTGGCTTTCCATTCCTTATCAGGAATATCATCATTATCATATGCTCTATGTGGCATTTATCATACATCAAGTACCACTTGATTAAGAATTGTTATATTCATATACATATAACGATTCTAAGATTGTCCCTCCAGATTTCCCCACTGGACGCGCCCCTAAATGACTATCATCTTTGAGGGCCTATCGAACAAGACAACTTGGGCACCAATAACGCAAGACATCGAGAAGCGACCATATGCCTGCGGGAGATTCATGACCACACCCAGAATCACCTCACCTGCGCAGAAACATACAATAATCGCTCATATGGCCTAGGACTATATCCACCCTGCATTCATTAGCCGGGGGCATAACCTTACGTGCGAACTTCCCTTATGATAGCATTTAGAGAGGTGTGTTTAAGTAAATTATCATTTACCATATTCATGATTAAGTAAATTATCATTTACCGTAATCGTTACCATTTCCATTTCATTTTCATTTACCCTTTTTCATATGTATGTTTTGTTTTATCCGATACCATAGTCATTTACATTTTTGTAAATACCTCATATTTTACCCGGAGCCATACTTAATACATCTTATCATTGTAACCTCAATGAATGAATAACTTTCAATTTATTCTCCCATGATTCGTTTGTGGTGTTATTGTAAACCGTCAAGGCTAACGTAGCTCAATTGACCTTCTAAAGTCTCCCAATATGATACTACAACTCCTAGTCTCATAATAATCAACTAAAAGAAAAAAATGCCCTAACATAAAATGGCATACCCTCGGAACAACCCCATATAATTCATTTCTATTCTATGGTAGTTATCCCACTCATCTAGGACTCTAGGAATCTAAGTTTACTTCATACAAGAAGGTCCCTAGGTCCCAATCCTAAAGAAAAAGGGTTTAAAATTGAGTTTAAAAAAATAAATCAAAATTGCAACACTTTCGAATCGATTCGCCCTGGACGAATCAATTCGGGTTGGAAATCGAATCGATTCGGACCAGCAGAATCGATTCAGATGAGAAAACCTGACATTTTGTAACTTACCGAATCGATTCGGACCATCCGAATAGATTCAGACCTGTGAGCTTCCCCTATGGCGAATCGATTCACCCCTGCGAATTGGC
Organism: Sambucus nigra; assembly: GCA_949130495.1. Classification (NCBI taxonomy): domain Eukaryota; kingdom Viridiplantae; phylum Streptophyta; class Magnoliopsida; order Dipsacales; family Adoxaceae; genus Sambucus; species Sambucus nigra. The sequence goes on along the minus strand of OX422207.1, from coordinate 750,621,445 downwards.
CAAGAAAGGGTTACGGGTTATAAACCCTAGATTTTCTCCAAATCTCAAATCTCTTCCAGTCTTACACACATCCAACATTATTAAACTACCCCAAATCAACCTACATGATTATTAACTACTATAACCCACAATTTCATCATCATAAACTAAGATTAGGGTTAAAACACCATAAAATCTATAAAACCCATATTTGTTCATTTGATTCCATTACACAATTATCAATACAATTTATGTATCTTAAATCATATATTAGCAACTAGAAAACTTTCCTTGAAGTATAAATCTCAGATTTTTTCTTGGTAGAAGCAATCCCAATCTTCAATCTCCCAATCTCTCTTATTTCTCCTATTTTCTCTTCCTCTCTCTTTCCCTCTTTTTCTCTCTATGTTTAAGACATATAATAGGGAAATTAGGGAATTTAGAAGACTAAAAATCGGTGCTTAACACAAGTCTCCAACTTAGAAATGCTAATGCTCCATAAAAATGACTCGTAACTACACATTTAAGTCAAAACCAGTCAAAAGTGCCCGAAACATAAATATACAATATGGCATATATTTTGACTGTCTCGCACATTCCGGGACTAACTACGCCCTCTAAATCGGCATCCGACAATTTTATAAAATATTTCGAGTTCCGGTTTCATTTAAACCATAATGTCATTTAAAACACATGACACTATAAAACATGCAACTTGATGATATTTACTCACACATACAGTAATTATGCAACGATCCAGTAAATATTAACTTTCAACTCATTCAATTAATATTTACTCCAATTCCATCATTTTATATAATTTTACTTCATGCGGTGAATTAATATAAAATGAGTCTCTTAAAAGTGAGGGTTGTTACATCGAATAGAAAATATGTGAAAAAGATAAACAAACATCAAATATCTAGCATGTGACAATCAATGAAGCATATCTAAATAAACATAAATCACCAGCGAAAGATAATCACCATGTACCAAAGCGTAGCTAACAAACAGAAGTCACATGAAAGAAATCATCAAAATCAGGAATGATGTGACTAAATGAATAATGTATTGTTAGCAATTAAGCATGGATTATCACGAAGAACTGCATAATAACTGTCTAGAAGTACCAAAATGGGAGAAAATCATCATATAAATAAAACATGAACAATTTTAAAAAATCCCTCAGGTCGCTCGAACGACAACGCTAGGTCGTTTTAACAACTTTTCATGTCGTTTGAACTAAGAATCAAACGACCTTAAAAATCTCAAACCAGTAGGCTCCATGAGAACACCCTTTCTCGTGACCTATTGCGCGACCATCTAACGACCTATATTTGACACTTTGCATTATCTCGCTTGAACCTCATGATATCAAAATATCACGCGAAATGGACTTGTCGCTCGAACGAGATGTCATTTAAATGACATAAAAAATTCTCAATCCCAGTTCCAAAAATATTAAAGTTTTTCCCAGCAAAAATATTTCCTGAAAATGTCAACTGGAAATTCCAAACATTAGCAAAAAAGACTCAAAACTGGAAAAATAAAAAGTAAAACATTGTTAGTTTCATGCTAACATAGTATCAATGTACTCAAATATGGATATGGAGTGAATGGGCATGAACTACAACAAATGAATCACAACTTCGACACATTGGAACATTCAAGAAGCTCTAATTGATAGTGAAATATCATCAAACTTAGTTTTAGTCGTATGTTATAGTTAATATATTGAGCTAACTGAACTAAACAATCAACATGCACATAAATTCGGAATATTGATGATCCTACAAAAAATAGTGTCATGATGAAATTTTCCACACTAGGATTCGTGGTGCAACCCCGTTTAAGCATATATATTATTTTTCAAGCTCTTTTGAGGTCTTTAATTTTCTCAACTTAGAGAAATTCTATTGGCCCTCTTTTGGCATATGATTCTTTTTATCGCCTTAAATTTTTCTTGGGCTCTTTTAAATGGTGTCTTTCACGACGAGTTAATTTCACTCTCGCAACCATTTCCCGTGAACACTCATTATATTTCAATATTTGCAATATTAATCCTCACGATAAACGGTTCTTACACGCACACCTCCTCCTAAGTCTACTTACATATAGATACTAAAATTGAGATAAGAATGTCTCACCAAACTCAAATATGGATGAGATGTCAAACATGCATATAAACTCATGCATGTGTGCAATGGTGGTATATATAGAAAGTTGAATTCAAATGCATATCAACTTCATAAGAACCCCATTAAGACAATGGTTAAGATCATTCAATGCATCACCAATTATGACCAAATGTCCTAGCCACATGGATAATGAAATGATGGGGGTTCAAGCACACCAATATGCCATATCAAACATGAAAAACTCACAACAGAAAAATAAACCAAAAATCATTGTGTTTCAAAAAAATAAAATCTTTTTGTATTTTTTTCAAAAATATTTAAAACAAAATCTTTTTGTATTTTTTCAAATAAGACTCAATAAAAAAACATAATACAAAAGAAACACGTGTCATAATACTAGTAAGATATAAATCACGATGCAAACACTAGCGTATGACAAACATGGCAAGACAATCATCCTTTTGATCTAGCATGGGAAGAATCATGTGCAACCAAACTAGAACCATAAAGTTTAATTAATAAAGCCTCTAAGTTCGATTTCCTAACCCAAGTAGGTGTGTAATGACGCATGGGGGGTTTGGGAATCGAAACGAATTTATTCCTTAACTTCCCAGGAGCATTACTAAGGTCATAGCAAAAATGTCTAAGGTTACCTTTCCTACCGCAATGAGAATAAGTATAAACACAATGGGAATGACTATCAAAATATCGACCTCACCTCATGTTCCTAGTCGGCTCTCACACAAGATTGGTTTTTGTAAGGACATAATTCTCCAATTGAGTCTTAATATAGTTTTGGCTCAATTCCGGATAAAAATGTTTATGTCATAGGATAGTGTTCAAGCGTACCTATTCAAGCATATGATGTGTTTAGTTCAAGACGTAGAAGCAAAGAGTATAAAGCTTCATCAAATGTCGAGTTTATGTGCCTCGTTTCAAAGTCATCAACAGTGGTTCCATACTCCTAAGGTATGAATACATTTTATATATATAGGAGCTTGGAATAATTTTATTGGGTGTTAGGTTTTAAAAATGTGTTTTATATTCCAAAAGATTTATATTAAAAACTTTTATATAATGTATATAAAGTTTCTGGGCTAAAAATGAAATTTTTGGAACTTTCTGTAAGTTCGTTCGAAGTGTCGATTGTTGTTCGAACCACAAGTCGTTCGAACGAGTTTACCAACGAGTTCCCATATTGGCCACTGGAACTTCGTTCGAAATGTCGTTCGAACGAGATTGATGTTCGAACGAGATTTCTAACGAGTTCACACTGTAACTTCGTTAGAAGCCTCGTTCGAATGAGATGTCATTCGAACGAAAATGTCATTCGAATGAGATTTCAGGCGGGAGAATTTTATGGCAGTTTTTACCCATTTTCCCCACTTGTTTCTCCACTAACTTTTCTCAGATCTTATAATGTGCAGGAACAACTTTTTCTAAACTAACTTTTTCATAATGATCTAACTCCTAGAGAGAGTTTTGAGATTGGATTCTTCCAAGAAAAAAATTCATGAGTTTGAGTGTTCATTTAATAAAGAGAAATTCTTTAAACACTTAGTTACACCCATATTTGTTTCTTCCAAGTTCATATATACATATACTTTTCTTGGAGCATTTTGGCACCGGTTTATCTCTACCATTTGAAGAGAAGTTTGGGTTTTCTTCTAAATCCCTCAAAGAAGAAGAATTGTTTAGCTGCGACTTTCTCTCATGGTGAAAGGCACCATGTGTGGTTGACAGTGTACCTATTGTCCGATCGGTGGGTCCGAGATCGCGGTGGAGCGCCGTAGTTATCCTCTAGGCAGAGGTGGTTACAAGAATACGCGTCAAGGCTTGAGAGGGTTCGAGTTGAGGAAGTAAGTCATCTGTCTTTTAAATGTAAATTCCGTACTTAGTGGATTTGAGGCTAGGGTCGTCCGATGTTGTTTTCCATTGTGGGTTTTTCCTCGTACGTCGCGGCGTAGTGGATTAATTATTTATTTTATCTTTTACAAAATCACCTAGAACGCATGCTTAGGTAAAAAGATAAAATTGATTTAATTTAATCACTACTCGTTTAATTTGGAGCAAATTTGTTTAATTCAAGTCATTTAATTGAATTGATAAAATTGGTTCAGCCTAACTTGATAAAATTGCAAAATATGACTTAGGCAAATTTTGTTGGACTTGGATTAATATTGTTTAAGTGAAAATGTTTTAATGGATTTTTTTTTAATTTCACTTGGTTTAATTTTAATTAAAGAAGAAATTAAAATTTGGTGTTTTTGTGTATCATTTTACGCTTCCGCATATCTAACAAGGAAATTGAGTTTAAAGATTTTAAGATTGCGGGCCTATCATTCCAACAAGTGGTATCAGAGACAAAGCGATAAATTATTTCGTTAAGATCCTTTAAATAATTTTTTGGCCAAAATGGAATTTTCCCTATTTTCAAAATTTTCTATTTTCGATGGTTCTAATTACGCGTACTGAAAGCGTGTATGAAATCGGCACTAAAATCTATCGACGAGAGGGTTTGGTTATTAGTAGTCAATGGGTGGTCTCCACCAACTCATTTAGTTGAAAATGAACGTGTTCCCAAACCGGCCGATAGATGGACTGAGAATGAGTTTAAACTTTCAAATTTTAATTCTCGTGGTTTAAATTCCTTGTTTAGCGCTGTCACAACGGATGAATTCCGACGTATTATGACGTGTGAGACCGCTAAAGAAGATTCGGATATTTTACAACTAACTCATGAAGTAACTAGTGTCGTTAAAGCTTCTAAACTCCAAAACCTCACCACTCAATTTGAAACTATCAAAATGAATGATAATGAAACTTTTTATGAATTTTATGGTATACTTTCCGATATTGTTAATTCATCTTTTAATTTGGGAGAGAAAATACCCGACAATCGAGTTGTAAAGAAAATTTAAAGGTCCCTTCCCGATAGATTTATTCCAAAAGTGACCGTTTTAAATTCTTTGCCAACTTTAGCCTCTATGAAATTATAAGAGCTCGTAGGTGATTTACAAACCTATGAACTAGACATGTTTCCCTCTAAAACTGAAAAGAAAATAGAAAAGGACGTTACTTTAAAAGCCTGAAAAGAGGTCAAACAAGTAGTAGAGAGAGAGAATGATAGTGACTCGGAAGACATGGCCTTGTTTCCTAGGAAATTTTGAAAATTTCTTAAAATTAACAAAGATAAATTTAAAAATGACTTTAAGAAATTTGTAACTTCTAAGCATGATAAAGCCGAGAGGATCCCTAAAACTATTAATGAAAATTTAAATAAAGACGAGTCAAATAGGTGTTTTGGTTGTAAGGGTTATGGCCATAGGACTTCAGAGTGCCCCACTAAACAAAGGAGAGTGGGTAAATAACCCATTTCATATAATGTGACCCTTAGTGATAGTGATAAGGAAGAGGGACCCGATTCCCCCACTAAGCCCAACTTTGTGGTTTTTATGGCTAGTCATGTGAGTGATAGTGAGACCTCATTTATAGATGAAAATTTAACACATGACACTTTCAAGGTCATAGTTTATGATTCCCTTTCTTTTTATGATAGTGAGAGTGGAGAAGAAAGAAAGAGTGAAAATGAAGAAGAGGTTAATGTGAGTGAACTTCAAAATGCTTTTAAGGAAATATATGAAGAATCAATTAAATTAAAAAGAGCTAATTTAAAGTTAGAAGCTAGTTTCAAAGAACGTGTCAAGGTCATTGATAATAGTGTGTGGGTTGAAGACATTAGGACACGTGAGAGGACTCTTCGAGTGAAGCTTGAATATATAGAATGCAAGAGAGATAGCCTTAGGGGTTTAATGGAATCCTTGAAAAAGGAGCTTCTTGCTTTTGAAGAGCGAAATGTTTTATTAGAGCCTAACATTTAAGAATTGGAAAATAAATTAAAAGACTCTAAAAATGTCAAATTTGATTTGGAGTGTCGTTCAAAAAATTAGATAAAATCTTAGGAACGGTCCAAATTAAAAATGACACTTGTGGTTTAGGCTTCAATACTTGTAATGAATCTATTCATAAAGCCAAAACCAATGTTTTAGGATAATCTACTAGGAAATTCTTTAGAGATTATTCCTTAGGTACCAAATTTCGACGTAATTTTACTTGTACACATTGTGGTCGAAAAGGTCATCTTAGGAAATTTTGTTTTGATCTTAAACGAATTCCTAAAAAATCCCAACGTAAAACAACCAAGGTAGTTGAAATTCTTACACCCCAAGATAGTCATTCTTCATTAATTTGGGTTAGGAAATCCGACTTGGTTGCCTTGCAAAATAGGATGTTTGATTCTCATTTACTTTCACATGCTTCCTCCCTTGCTAAATCGAAAGGATGAATGTGTTAGTGTTTGCATACTTTAGATTTTGTGCTTCATGATATGTTATCATGCTAAATGTATGCTTGTTTAATCATTTTCTAGTCATTGCTTCATCACATATCTCATGCTAGAATAATGATTTCCTATTTATCTTTTTGTATTATATTTGTTTATTTTTGTTTGCATTAAATGAAAAATTCAAAAAGATTTTTGTTTATCATTTGTGTTTTATTTGTTTCATTTAAGCTTAATGAAAAATACAAATGTTTTTTGTGTGTTCTTTTGAGTATATATTTTTTTTGGTTAAAAATGTCAAAAACTCAAAATGATTTTATTTTGTGTGTATTTTGTTTGACACACTTTATGTGGCATATACTTGTGTTTGAATCCCATCTTTTACGCTCCCATGTGGCTAGAACTTTTGGTTTAGATTGTCAATCCTTAAAATGTTCTTTACCATGTTTATATGGAGTAGTTGGATTTTGTATTGATTAAATGGATTCTATTTTTATATGCCTCTATTCACACATGCACGAGCTCATTTGAAATTTTAATGTCACATGTTATATTTGAGCTTTGTGAGGTGTTCTCCTACCAATTTAGTCATCTACATATTTTTGACCTAGGAGGACTAGTGCATGTCAAAATTTATTGCACGTTGTGAGATATAAAAAATTATATATAAATGTGCATGGGGAAACGCTCCGAAAGGAATAATAATCCTTTGCAATTGTAAGCCACCTTTTGAAATGGACCTAAAAGAAATACGTGGTCCAAAGGCCTAAAAACAGAAAAATGGCACTAAAAAAAGAATTGCAAAGGCCTATGTTTAATTGATATATTCATTCAATATAAAAAGAATATATATGCTTCTTGAGGGAGATTGGATGGTATATCAACGGTTTGCACAATGTCCGTTTATCCTAGTGGTCTTTATTGTCGTGACTCTATTTGGTTTATAGAATCATCAAAACTCTAGGCTTGCATGCATTGTGTATATTTGTTCATTGAGTTCAATCTTTATTGTCACATGAGGTTATATTCAAATGTGATAAAGTTTGAAATCAAATGAGAACTCCGTGAACGTATTTTAAGTGTTTGGGTCTAAATTTAATTGTTACTAGTTCACACCCCTACACTACCATTTCCATATGACACATTTTTTCCATCAGAGTGTGCTGAACTTATTGTATTTGTGTGTCACTTGTGTGTTTATATCTATATATATATGCGTATTTGTTATTGATACTTTTAGAGTGTATATATATATGTGATATTGTTTTGTCTTTGCCTTGCTTTCTAGTCCATCTATGCTTCTACTTCATTAATTGGTATCTATCTTGGATTAGTTATGCTTTTGTTGCTCATATTCTTTAATGTCTTATCACTCTAAGCTTTAACGTGGTTAATTAGTTTTATCCTTTGTCTATTCCTAAACAAAAAGGGGGAGAATGATAGGGGAGAAATTGTATCTAATCCCCTATTGTAATCGTATCTACGTCTGGGAAATTTAACTTATGGGGAGTCATGACCTTCTTAGGTAGATTTGTTTTGATAAAGGGGGAGAATTAATTTTGGGGGAGTATTTATTTTCATTGAATTAAATACTTTGATATTCCCTATGCGTTTGATAGTTTTCTTAAGTGTGCAAGAATTCTTCTAAAGCGACAACCTTCAAGTGGCAAAGCGTTTAATTCTAAAGTGGTATTCGAGTCAAGCAATGTACTCTTTATTTTGGGTGGTTTTTTTTTAGTCTAGTGAGATTGACGGCCCTTTAGGATTTTTGTTTGGTTTTTGCCCCAAAATAACCAAAGGGGGAGGTTTGTAAGGACACAATTCTCCAATTGAGTCTTAATATAGTTTTGGCTCAATTCCGGACAAAAACGTTTATGTCATAGGATAGTGTTCAAGCGTACCTATTCAAGCCAATGATGTGTTTAGTTGAAGACGTAGCAGCAAAGAGTATAAAGCTTCATCAAATGCCGAGTTTATGTGCCTCGTTTCAACGTCATCAATAGTGGTTCCATACTCCCAAGGTATGAATGCAGTTTATATATATATAGGAGCTTGGAACAAGTTTATTGGGTGTTAGGTTTTAAAATTGTGTTTTATTTTCAGAAAGATTTCTATTAAAAACTTTTATATAAAGTATATAAAGTTTTTGGGCTAAAAATGAAATTTTTGGAACTTTCTGTAAGTTCGTTCGAAGTGTCGTTCGAACGAGTTTACCAACGAGTTCCCATATTGGCCACTGTAACTTCGTTCGAAATGTCGTTCGAATGAGATTGATGTTTGAACGAGATTTCCAACGAGATTTCTAACGAGTTCACACTGGAACTCGTTAGAAGCCTCGTTCGAACGAGATGTCGTTCGAACGAAAATATCGTTCGAACGAGATTTCAGGCGGGAAAAATTTATGGCTGTTTTTAGCAGTTTTTACCCACTTCCCCCACTTGTTTCTCCACTAACTTTTCTCAGATTTTATAATGTACGGGAATAACTTTTTCTAAACTAGTTTTTTCATAATGTTCTAACTCCTAGAGAGAGTTTTGAGAGTGGATTCTTCTAAGAAAAATTTCATGAGTTTGATGTTCATTTTATAAAGAGAAATCCTTTAAATACTTAGTTACACCCATATTTGTTTCTTCCAAGTTCATATATACATATACTTTACTTAGAGCATTTTGGCACCAGTTTATCTCTACCAATTGAAGAGAAGTTTAGGTTTTCTTCTAAATCCCTCAAAGAAGAAGAATTGTTTAGCTGCGACTTTCTCACATGGTGAAAGGCACCATGTGTGGTTGACGGTGTACCTATTGTTTGATCGGTGGGTCCGAGATCGTGGTGGAGCTCCGTGGTTATCCTCTAGGCAGAGGTGGTTACAAGAAGACGCATCAAGGCTTGAGAGGGTTCAAGTTGAGGAAGTAAGTCATCTGTCTTGTAAATGTAAATTCCGTACTTAGTGGATTTAAGGCTAGGGCCATCCGAGGTTGTTTCTCGTTTTGGGTTTTTTCTCGTACACTGCGGCGTAGTGGATTAATTTTTTATTTTATCTTTTGCAAAATCACCTAGAACGCATGCTTAGGTAAAAAGTTAAAATTGGTTTAATTTAATCACTACTCGTTTAATTTGGTGAAAATTTGTTTATTCAAGTCATTTAATTTAATTGATAAAATTGGTTCGGCCTAACTTGATAACATTGCAAAATATGACTTAGGCAAATTTTGTTGGACTTGGATTAATATTGTTTAAGTGAAAATGTTTTAATGGATTAATTTAATTTCACTTGGTTTAATTTTAATTTAAAAAGAAATTAAAATTTGGTGTTTTTGTGTATCATTTTACGCTTCCGCATATCTAACAAAGAAATTGATTTTAAAGATTTTAAAATTGGGAGCCTATCGTTCCAACAGTATTGGCTTTAGGAATGGGAATAACACTATCATCGTAACCTATACCAAACCTATCTCCTTTGATTTGGACAATGGCTATCATCCTATCCATCTTCTCCGATCTAACCTCCAAATCAAACTTTAACTTACTCGAGTCTCAGAATCTCTCCTCTAACTCATTAATCCTAGACTCAATAAAATGCCTAGACTCATGAAACTCTAGAACATCTTTGATTAGAACCTCCATCAAACCACGGAGACTATCTCTCTCTTTCTCAATGTATTCTAGTTTCTCCCTAAGAGTCTTCTACCGTGCCCTAAGATATTCAATCAAAGCATCATTATTCTTTATGACACGCTCATTCAACTTAGCTTGTAACTTCAAGTTTGCCTTTTTCACCTTTTTCGCTTGCACATACAACTCATTAAAAGAACTTGCAACTCTCCTACATAAATCTCATCATCATCACTAGATTCACCCCCACTCACTTGGATTTACACTTAACGGCCTCAGAAGTGTCATGCACATGAGAATCTTTATGGGAAGATTTATCATCATCGCTCACATGATATGCCATGAACATTACAAAGTTACGCTCAATGGGGGAACTATCCCTCTCTCTTCCTGTCCACTATCACTTGAGGTGGTGCTATATGCTATCGATTTCTTACCCTCATTCTTAAGTCTAGTGGGACACTCGACAGCCTTGTAACCATACTCTTCACACCCAAAACACATATCCGACTCATCCCACTAAGCTTTATCACTCTTATCCTTAGGGGCAAGATCTACCTTGTTCTTCTTGAATTTCTCAAGTCTTTTGGCGTCTTTCAATTTCTTTTAGAACTTAAAAAACTTTTTGAACTTCTTTGCCAACAAGGCTACATCCTCAAAATTGGAATCGAAATCGTCATTTGTAACTTTAGTCTCCTCCTTTCGGGATTTCAAATAAATGCCCTTTTCTTTTTTGGCACTTGCTTGGAGGTAAACATATCGACTTCATAAGTTTGTAGTTCACCTATAATATCTTCAAGTTTTGTTGATTCAAGCATACCTAAGGAGTTTAAGACTGTCACTTTTGCATCAAATCTACTTGGCAATGACCTTAAGATTTTTTTTATGACTTTGTTGTCGAGTATTTCTCTCCTAAGTTAAACGATAAGTTGACAATATTCGACAATCTAGCATAAAACTCATCAAACGGTTCACTCTCTAACAACTAAATCATCTCAAACTGTGTATTGAGGTTTTGAAGTTTAGACTCCCTAACCGTGCTAGTGCTCTCGTGAGTAAGTGTAAGTATATCCCAAGCTTCTTTCAAAGTTTCACACGTCATGATTCTATTATACTCTTTTGGTGTGACATGTGAGGAAATAACGTGAAGACATTTAGAGTTGTAAAGTGTAAGTCTATGTTCAGCTTCGGTCCTTGACTCAACGTGTTTTAAAGTAGTGGCCTCACCCTCTCGTGTGACCGGTGGAGTCCAACCATTTTCAAATGCTAAATTCACATGCTCATTAATTGATTTTAAATCACTTATCATTTGCATTTCCAATAACCATAGTTTGTGCCATCAAAAATAAAAACTCTAAAACTTTCAAAATTTCCAAAATTCATCCTTAAAAACACAAAGGATCAAAACACACAAAAAATATTTCTAGCTCTGATACAAATTTGTAGCCCCCTTTTTCGTTCGAATGTATTTTAAAGATGTCAAAAAGACAATTTTTTCCAAATTTTATACGCACCAAGTATATGAACCAATTTTAGTTAAGCCTAGTTTTATCTTGTTTAATCATAAACATGCATCTAGGTGATTAAATCAAGTAAAATAAACAAGTTCACAAAATCGACGTCGGATGTACGAGGAAACCACTAAGGGAAAAAACCTCGAACGACCCAAGCCAGACAATCACTATGATGTGGTATTACAAAGTATAAATAATATACTTACTCAATGAATCGATCCCCACAAGTATTGACACTCCTCTTATCCTTCAACCACTCCTCCACAGTGACCATGTAGAAGTCCTTCTATGATGCTCGTCCATAACACACGCGTCCATATATGTCTCAGTGTCCAGTGATACAGCTCAACAACGTCTATGATGTTGAACACCAACTCCTTCGCTTTTTCACCAAAAATCCCAACGTTCAAAGTGACAAACAAAACCCCAGATAGTGCAAACCAAGATCTTCATAGCATATGTTAATGAAAGCTCGAATCTTAAAACTCTAAGAATATTTTTAGACTTTGAAAACCTTAGAAAACTTGTGCATAAAATATATTGTTTGTAAACCGTTTTTCTGGTTCTGCTACTTACGAAATTATGAGTAAAACACGTCTTAAATAATAAAATTGAGCCAACACATCGTTCGAACGAGATAAGTATATCGCTTAAGTGACATGTGAATCTCGCTTGGACGACATACATTTTCGTTTGAATGACTAAACAAAAGAGATTGTTTTATACACAACCCTAAACAATCCTTATCTCAAAATAAATGAAGTTTAAACATTTTAAAATCAGTTTTTAATAAAAATAATATCCTAAAACATTTTTTGAGTCCTATAACCATTACACATTCATACCTAAGAGATCGGAATGCAATGAAGACGTGAAAAGTGCACCAAATTAAACGCGGCATGATAATTCTTTGAAGTTTGGAAGCAACGTTTTTAATAAACTTTATATCATAGATTGTGTGAGATTGTGACATTAAAAAATTTATCTATTACTCAAAAATAATATTTTGTTCTGAAAATAAGTCAAATATATACAATGGACTCAATTGAAAATTTATTCCTTACACTTGTGACTGATTTCACCTAAAAAAAGATCATAAAAGGCCTTTTATGATTGTTTTTAACTATCATAAAAAAAAACTTTTTTATGTAGTGATGGTAGTTGAGGATGTTGCTGCTGGTGGGGGAGATTTAGAGTAAAAGAGTTCTGGTGCACCGAGACATGGAGAAACCCTAGGATCTTGATATTGATAAACCCTTTGCTATGTAATTGTTTTGGGTTGGTTGAACATGTGCAGGACTTTTGACTAGTGAGGTGAGAAGAAAGGAGAAATGGAGTGGGTGGATTATTTCTAAAATTGGTTATGTTTTAATCGGGTTAACTGAATTACTAGTGGATTCCGAGGCTAGAGGCGGTGTTGTGGTTCATGATAATAACAGAGGGGGGTTGGGTTTGTTCAAAAAGGGAGGGGGTTTGTTTTTCTTGTTTTCTTGTTTTCTTTTTTTCTTTTATTTTATTTCAAGGGTAATTTTGTCAATTTATACTGAATAATAGCCAGAACCGCAATTTTGGATTTATTTGTAAAGGATTGTTAGGTTAGGGGGCGAGTTTGTCGGATAAAATATTTTAGGGGGTAATCCATAAATTTGAGATAGTTAATGGGGTTTCGATGTAATGTATCTTATTTAAAATGCAAAAAAAGAACAATAAAACTTGATTTGCATGTTACAACCAAGTTGAGACTTGAGAGTATCCCCAAAATGTAATTTATAAATGCCCCAAATAATAAATTGGAAGGTACAAAATAATCATGCTGAAGTGAAACAAACAAATTATTGGTAAAAAAAATACATAATTTATAAACAATTATAAATAGAGGTTTTTACCAATTAGTCCCGTTTACTAAATATGTAATTCAATAAGTCCTAACATCTTTTTTTTGCTCCATCAAGTCCCATGAAATAAGATTTTTGTTCCAATAGGTCCTATTTGTAAACATGCAGTGAATATTCACTGTATGTACAAATAGGACCTATTGAGGAAAAAATGTTGTGATAGGACCTATTAGGAAATATCCCCTTCAAACAGGACTTAATAGGAAGATCCCCTTATAAATAAGGAATATACGTGCACAAGCTCAGGCCTTTTAAATGACTGACTGTGAATTCCTCAATTAAAACTCTAACTTCTTAAAAATGAAACCCGACATTTTAAAACCCTACATTTTGTCCTGAAATTGAAAAATATTTTTTTATGTGGGTGGGTGGGTGGGTGAATATTCAAATGAAAACAAAAGATAAAGGGAAATTAGGAGACCGAAAACGACTAAGAGAGAAAGAGGGAGGCAATATGAGATGAGATAGAGTGGGAAAAAGAGAGGAAGAGACGATAAAGGGGGAGAGAAATGATCATAGCGATGAGAGAGGTAGAAGAGATGAGAGCTTTGGGTTTGTTCATGTGAGGAATGAGACAAGAAATAAGGGAAATGAGAGTTGTTGCGGGGGTTTTCTTTTGGATCAACTACCAAAAGGTCCCTCAAATATTTTTTAATACACATTTAGTCCAAGCCTTTTAATTTTGTTCCAAAAAGTCCCTCAAACATTCATTTAACCAATATTCTCTTACTTTTAAAGGTCTATGATAGCGGCAGTTGCGCCCCACCTCCCCCCGCCCCCTGGGAGCTCTGGCAACCCTCATCGTAGCTCATTTTTTTAGTGTTTTTGTGTGATAAGGGGATTTTTGGAAAAATAAAAAAGCTTGGACTAAACGTGTATTAAAAAAATATTCGAGGTACTATTTGTTATATGCCCCTTTTCTTTTTTACCATTGGAGGTGTTGATACCAAATTTAATCTACTGACATAGACCAATCATATGAAGACACGTGGCTATCTACATGGCAACAACAAACACTTCCGAGGAACCCACGCGCTCCGAGGAACAAGACTACAACGAGGAAGACTAGTTCCCCGAGGAACTCACAAGCTCCGAGGAATAATGCCTCTCCGAGGAACTCTTGAGTACCGAGAAGCTTAGGCGGTCCGAGCAACTCAGGCGGTCCGAGATGCATCTCGAACAAAGCATTAATAGCTGGATAACCAACAGTTAAACTGCTCATTAAATGCTTATCATTCAGAGGCACACGTAAAAAGGGCATTAAATGTGTTACCCTTTCATATGTATATCATTTAATGTATTACCCTTTCACATTACAACCTCAGGGCTATAAATACATTGTACAATTCTCATTGTAAGGGGACCCTGAATCCCAAAGGGAATTTCTTGATAGAACTTATAATCGAGAATTCCCAAACACTTAGCAATAAAGCAACAGTGGACGTAGGCCATTCTTATAAGGCTGAACCACTTTAAAATTCTTTGTCTCATTTATTTATCTGTGATTGAATAATTAGATTAATCTAATTTTTTACATCAACAGATTGGCGCCATCTGTGGGAAACGACTGATAATATCGTTTTTCATCAAAAACAATCCATTACCAATGGATGATATCCCTGAATCCAACAATCGAAACGCTGGAACCCCTCCAAATCCATCTGCTCCACCAATTATCCCAGATCTGACGGGAATAATGGAAAATATGGCTCAGGGCCAGACCGTCATGCAAGAAATAATGCGACAACTCATCCAAACCCTCCATGGCGGTGCATCAGCCCATTCCGGACTACGAAGCATTCAAAGAAATACTCGTGCGCCTTCTTCGCGTACTAGGTGTAATAATTCATATCGCAATGAGGAATCTAAAGATTTTTCTTATCAACCTGGACGAACTTCGTCAGTGCGAGCCACAGATACTGAACAACGTGTCACCCTCTCCCCCGAAAGGACCAGTGCATTGGAAAGATTAAGTATGGTTTCTCCTTTCGACCGATTAGGCCCTAGGAGGAACAAAAGTCCTCTTAATGCAGCGTTGAGTAGCTTTCGAAGACCATCAGATTTAAAGGAAGGATCTGCCCAGTCGCGACCAGGTACTCGTCAAGATAGATCCTATGACCGACCAGCTGCTCGTCAAGATAAATCCCAGGAAGCCACTTCAGCGCGATCAGTTGATCGAACCAATAGGCCCGAGGAAGGAAATGATGCATGGAAAGGATCTATTCAGAGGCTGGAGGATAGATTAGGGGAAATGGCTAAGGCCAAGAACCCTCTACAACGAACCTTTGTTCGAGGAACGCCTTTTGTCCAGGAAATTTTTGATTTTCCAACACCATCAAAGTTCAAAGCACCTGTTGTGACTCCAAAGTATGATGGAAAGACTGACCGTGTCCTTCATATAGAACAATACCAAGATGCAGCCGACATCTATGCTATCCCAGATGAGATGAGATGCAAAGCATTCTCGGGAACACTTACCGGATCTGCTCAAATATGGTATAATAGTCTTCCTTGGGGTAAGATTTCAACTTTTCTTCAACTGGCCGAGTTATTCATTGGGAATTTTTGCTTTGGAGAAAAGCTAGTTAAATGAGTAGCACATTTGTTAAGTGTTAGACAAAAAGCTGGTGAGAGTACCAGAGATTATATAACTCATTTTAATAACGAGAAACTCGAAGTCATTGATTATGAGGAGAAGACAGCGATTACCGATTTGATGAGTGGATTATTTCCAAACAAGTTGTACTACACTTTGGCCAAAGATCCACCTCAAACCATGTCGGACCTGATGGGAAAAGCGTCCAAGATTATGAATGCCGAGGAGGCTATGTCTGAGAAGAAGAATATGGACGCCAAAGAAACCAAGGTGGAAGGTGATAAAGCTAAGAAGAAAGAACATAAGAACAATGGTGGTGACAAACAATCCAAAAATAGGTCGTCATGGGAAGTCTTGAGGAAATTTGATAAGTACACACTTTTGAAGGCAAACATCAACCACGTCCTGGAAGAAATTAAGAACAACGAGGAGTTAAACTGGCCAAAGAAAATGAAGGCAGACCCTGACACGAGGAATAGGGAAAAATATTACGAGTTCCATAAGGATCATGACCATATGACCAAAAATTGCGTAGCTCTTCAGAATGAAATTGAAACACTCATTCGACGAGGAAAGCTAGAAAAGTATGTTGATCGGGGAGGCGAAAGAAGAAACAACGACCGAACTAGAGAGAGGTCTAGATCTCCTCGTCGAGCAGAGGAGAACAAGAAGAGAAACCATGAAGTTGATCCAGAGGATGACCTCGATCTTCCCAAAAAACCAAGGCAGCCAGAACGAGAGGTATTTTCAATATGTTTTGGGTCATTTGATTGTAATGTTATTATAGGAGGAGATGCAGGAGGAGGAGACCTTTCTACAGAAAGAAAATCTTACCTCGGTGAGGCTCAAGCTTGCTCGTACATTCAGCGAATAAATCTAGCTGAGGAAGATCGTCCGAGAAAGGTGAACAAGGAGAAATTGGTCATCGGTTTTTCAAAAAATGACCTTGCAGGTGTTTTATATCCTCATGATGACCCACTGGTGATCAAAATGAGAATGAAGGAGGTCATGATTTCAAGAGTACTGGTCGACAATGGTAGCTCGGCAGACATCATATTCTACTCGTGCTTCGATAGTTTAAATCTAAAGCTATCTCAACTGGAGCCTTACCACAGACCCCTCATTGGTTTTTCTGGCGAAAAAGTATTTCCACTTGGGATGATCAAGTTGGATATATTCATTGGTACGTGGCCTGCTTGTCGGACAGAAAGAATACGTTTCTTCGTGATGGATAAAAATGTCCAATCATCGTATAATATCATCATGAGAAGAGTAGAATTGAAGAAGTTCGAGGCTGTACCATCTACAGTGCATCAGTGCCTAAAATTTCCAACAAACTTTGGAGTAGGGGTTGTGAAAGGTGATCAGAAAGTAGCTCGGGAATGCTATTATTCATCCGCCGAGCAAGAAGAATTGGACGAATCAAAGAAAAAGACTACTACCTATCAAGTCGATGAAGGTGCAGAGATTGAAACATTGGATCTTCGAGATGAGTCGCAACTCGTGAAGGGTCAAGTGGTGGAAGCTACTGAAAACATCATTCTGGACGACGAACACCTTGAGCGAACTACTCAAGTAGGTTCGTCGTTGGAAGCCTCATTAAAACAGGAATTGATAACTTTCCTTAGAAGCAGAAGACAGACTTTTGCATGGAGTCATGAAGATATTCCTGGGATAGGCCCAAACTTCTTATGTCACGAACTCAATGTGAATAAGGATATCAAGCCTGTGAAGCAGAGAAGAAGAGTATTTAGTCCCAAGAAGAATCAAACTATATAGGAGGAAGTCGAGAAGCTCCAGAAGGCTTGTTTCATTGAAGATGTTAAATATCCAGATTGGTTAGCCAATGTGTTGATGGTAAGGAAGAAAAACAACAAGTGGAGGATGTGTGTAGACTTCACCGACCTCAACAAAGCATGCCCAAAGGATCACTTTCCACTGCCCCGAATTGATAAACTGGTGGATGCCACCTCGGGACACGAGTTACTGAGCTTCATGGATGCTTATTCTGGCTACAATCAAATTAAAATGAAACCTGAAGACAGGGAGAGTACTTCTTTCATTACCCCTAGGGGAACTTATTGTTATAATGTTATGCCTTTTGGTTTGAAAAATGCAGGTGCGACATATCAGAGCCTGACAATATGGAAGTCTATGTTGACGATATGCTGACGGAAAGCAAGAAAGCTGCCGATCATCTAGTTGACTTAAGTCAGAATTTTGATCAACTAGATAAATATTAAATGAAGCTGAACCCGACGAAGTGCATCTTTGGAGTACGAGAATGTATGTTTCTCGGGTACATTGTCAATCAACGAGGCATTGAAGAAAATCCTAAAAAGATCAAAGCTCTATTAAGGTTGCGATCTCCAATGATGAAGAAGGAAGTACAGAGTCTCACAGGACGAGTAGCGGCACTCAACAGATTTGCGTCACGACCAACTGATAGATGTATCCCATTCTTCAAGACACTCAGAAAGACTTTTGAGTGGAATGATGAATGCGAGAAGGCTTTTCAAGACTTGAAGAGATACTTGGGAGCACCTCCACTGATGTCCAGGCCGGTGATGGGAGAAAAATTGTATTTGTACCTTGCAGTGTCCGAGAATGCAGTTAGCTCGGCGTTGATCAGAGTGGAGAATGGAATAAAAAAGCCAATTTACTATACAAGTAAGGCCTTCCGAGGATCAGAGATCAGATATCCAAGGCTAGAAAAATTGGTACTGGCGCTGATTGAGGCGAGTAGGAGAATGAGTCCATACTTCTAGGCTCATACCATAGTAGTATATACTGATATGCCGTTGAGATAAGCCCTTCATAAGACAGAAAAATCAGGGAGATTGATGTACTGGGCAATAGAGCTCGGTGAATATGATATAGTCTATGAACCCAAATCATCGCTTAAAGGGCAGGCTGTAGCAGATTTTATAGCGGAGTTCACCTATCCTGATAGCTCCAGGAACAAGAGTTGCTCGCTGATCAATCTGTGGATGTTACAAGATCAACAAACACTAGCTCAGACCAACTCCAGTTGGTACAAGGGCAAGTGGATGTTACAAGATCATTGACTTCGGGCTCAGACCAACTTCGGTTGGTAAAAGGGCAAGAAGAAATGATCGACAGAGAGCAATAAAAATCCTAGGAGGAAAGGAAGCAGCAAATATTTCACCGAGGAACTCTAACTGATCAGAAATTTGAAGAAGAGTTACCTATATGGAGGCTATATGTAGATGGCTCATCTTGCACTACAGGATGTGGCGCGGGGATAGTTTTGAGCACTCCAGATGAGGTCGATATGGAATACGCTTTGCGTTTCCAATTTAAAGCCTCCAACAATGAGGCTGAGTATGAGGCCATGATTACAGGACTTAGTTTGGAAAAAATTATGGAGGCGCAACAGGTCATTGTTTTCAGTGATTCTCAATTGATCATAAACCAAATGATGGGAGTATATGCAGTTAGATGAGAATTAATGATCAGATATCATGCAAAGGCAAAGAGCTGGTGTCAGAATTTTCCGCTATTCAGCTGGTCAGAATACCAAGAATGGAAAATGCAAGAGCAGACGCCCTAGCTCGACTAGCATCAGCTACTCGCACCAAAATACGACGAACAATCCCAATTGAAGTGCTAGCTGGTCGGAGTATAGATGAAGATCTGATGATTAACTTTATCACCCTTGATTTAGGACCATCTTGGATGGATTCCAGCAGGGCGTATATCGAGGAGGGAGAATTTCCAATTGACAAGCTCGCTGCTAAAAAATTGAAGTTTAAAGTTGCTCGGTATGTATTAACTAATGGTGTTTTATATAGACGAGGAATTATGGCAGGTTTGCAGAGATTTGTACACCCCTCCGAGGTGAAAGAATTAATTGAAGAGATCCACGAAGGGTCTTGTGGAGCACATGTAGCAGGTCGGACGCTTTTACAAAGGGTAATGATGCAAGGATACTACTGGCCGACGATGAGGGCTGATTGTATATCCTACGCCAAGAAATGTGACAAGTGCCAGCGCTTTTCCTCCATCCGAAGAACTCCACAAGCATTGTTGACACCCATAACTTCCCCTTGGCCATTTGCCATGTGGGGAATTGACTTGGTTGGGCCACTGCCAACGACCCGAGGAAGGTTCAAGTACCTCGTCGTCGCAGTGGATTATTTTACTAAATGGGTAGAAGCTGAGCCACTCATTGACATGATGTACGAGAAGGTGTACTAATTTGTTTAGAAAAACATCATTTGTCGATATGGTCTACCTCATGCCTTCATCATAAACCATGGAACACAATTTGATAACGAGGAGTTTACCGCCTATTGTCATCAATCAGATATTTTGAAGATCCACTCAGCACCAGGCCATCCTCAAAGCAATGGACAAACTGAGGTGACAAACAGAACGCTGCTAAATGGCTTGAAGAAAAGATTGGATGATGCAAAAGCAAACTGGATCAACGAGTTACAATCAGTACTTTGGGCTTACCGAACTACTCCTCGAGTAGCAACTGGAGAATCACCATACATGCTGGCGTTTGGAACTGAAGCTGTTATACCTACCGAGTTGGGCCTCCCAATATACAGGGTACTAAATTTTAATTCCCCTGTCAGCGACTTAAAGAGAAGATTGGATTTAGACATGCTCGAGGAAGTTAGAGAAGAAGCAGCCATTAGAAATGCTGCTTACCAGCAGCGAACATCTTTGTTCTACAACAAAAGGGTGAAGAAGTGCGACCTGAAAGAAGGAGACTATGTGCTGAAGAAAGTAATTCAAAAGGACAATAAGATGGAAGCAAACTGGCATGGACCATACCGAGTTACAGAAGTTGTTCGACCCGGAACTTATCGAATAGCAACTTTAGAAGGCGAGGAGTTTAAGAATGCATGGAACGCAGAGCACCTACGCAAGTATTATCAGTGATGTATATGTAACACAGTTCCATCAGTATGAATAAAATGAAGATATTCTGCTAAAGACTCTCCTTTTATTGAGATTTTTTTGGGGAATTCTAGTGCTACACACTACTCAGCAAAACTCGGCAAAGCTCAGACTGCTCAGCAGTAAAATATTCCTAAAAATGCTAACCTCGGTTGGTTAGGAAACAAAATATTCCTAAAAATGCCAACCTCGGTTGGTTAGGAAACAAAATATTCCTAACAATGCCAACCTCGGTTGGTTAGGAAACAAAATATTCCTAAAAATGCCAACGTCGGTTGGTTAGGAAATAAAATATTCCTAAAAATTCCAACTTCGGTTGGTTAGGAAACAAAATATTCCTAAAAATGCCAACCTGTTTGGCTAGGAAACGAAATATTCCTAAAAATGGCAACCTGTTTGGCTAGGAAACAAAATATTCCTAAAAATGCCAACCTGTTTGGCTAGGAAACAAAATATTCCTAAAAATGCCTACCTGTTTGGCTAGGAAACAAAATATTCTCGCAAATGCCAACTTATGTTGGTCGGGAGGTAAGATTATTCCAGAAAGTGCAAAAGTTGCTAACTATGGCTGGTCGGGGATAAAAACCCACCAACTGTAGTTGGTCGACAAAGATAATTTACCGACCTTGGTTGGTCAAAAACATTTAAGAGAAAAGTCTACCAACTATGGCTGGTCGAGGATAAAAACCCACTAACTGTAGTTGGTCGACAAGCATAATTTAACGACCTTGGTTGGTTGGAAAAATTTTAAACAGTTTTTATACTCGTGACTTTATTATTAAGTGATCGAGCAATATTATTGAAACTTGAAACTTTTTAATTATTACTGAGTTGGTCGACAAACAACACAATATTGTTATTTTTAACATATATGCATAAATATAAAGTGTTTGATAACTACAAGACAATATCAATCAAGATTTGCAAACAAAAATGAAACTCTTTCATTGAATTCAAAATAAATTACATTGATAATGAAATTACAGTTACATTGACATGTATACTAACTATTACATCAAAAATTCCTATTCTACTGGTCTTTTCCCCTCTGCTTTTGACACAGGTTCCTCGCCAGCAGGCGGATCATTTAAAGACAGAGGAGAATTGATGAAGTTGAGATCCTTCAATATCTTGACATTCATCACGGATGGTCGATCTAAGAGATGCTCGGGACAAGATACCTCGATTTGAGAATGTAAATTGTAGTCACCGAGATACTTTGAAATTAAGCTCCGAGGAATGGCCCGAGCAGGGATCCAATCCATGTCCAAATTGTATGGTGGCACAGGCAAGTCGAGCAACCCGGGATCATGGTAGTCCCACAGATAATGACCTTGTTCAAGCTTCAACACACCTAAGGCATTCAGCCAGCCTTGCTTTTAGCCCTCATTGTTGGCATTCTGGATACGATCGTCCAAGTGGAATAGTGCTTCGTTGTATCCAGCCATCCAGAACTCCCTGGGATGTTTGTGGAATTTACATGTTAGCCTTTCTAGCTGCTCGTGGAGATTCTTGATGAAAAGCTCCTTATTCTCCGAGACTGACTTCTACGCAGAGAGCTATTTTTCTAAGTCCCTAATCTTCTTTGACATATCAGACAACTCCTGGTTTTTCGCCATTAATTGGAAAGCTTGGTTCTCTAAGGCAGGCTGAGTCCTCTGTTCCTCGACAAGAACCCGAGCTGCTCTTGCTCGTCCCCGAGGAGCTCTTGCTCGACCACGAGAAGATGAAGAGGTGCTAGAGCTCTTCAAAGTCTCCAACTCGTCCCTCAACTTGGCGTTCTCAACATCTAAGAACGAAAATCCCTCGTCGGTTACTGGGATCAAGGCACTAGAAGTGGAAGTTGCAGACTTCAATTGTGACAACTCCTTCTGTAGGTTGTTGTTTTCTTTTCCAGCAACTCAGCAATTTGTCTGCATTCTTCCACCTCACCTCTCAAGGTTCTCTCCCTTACATCGTACCCAGTAAAAATCTTCTCGTAGCCCTTGTCGGCAATGATCTGCTGGTACTTCTTCTCGTACCCCTCATGCAACAAAGCAGTGGATTCTTTGTATTAAAGCTGAGGGTCCTCGAGGGTGCTTTGAAGATCCTCAATCATTTCATAATAGGCGACGTTATTGGCTATAGCCCTATCAAGAAGACACTTCAGATATTGATATGCTTCCACGGCCTGTTCTGAAGAATCATGACCAAGTATGTTGACAACTTATGGAGTACTCATGTCTGTGTGACCAGCCTTAAAGTACTCATTACATTGTCGCAATAACTTTGTATTATGGGCAGATAGCAGTTCCATCCTAGCCAGGAACTAGCAGAGAAAGAAGAGCAATCATCAATAAGAAGAATAAGCAGAGTATGAATGAAAGATAGACAACAGTATGCAAAAAAGTTCAAGTTTTATTAGATCATAGTTCAGAGTTACATCTTTTGGGTTACATTTGATAAAGAGAAACCCGAACAACACTACACCTTTTCCTTATCTCCCAAAATCTTCTCGGGAGGTTGGGATGAAGAGGTAGGTTGCTTAGAAGGAAGGGGTAGTTGCTCAGGGAGAATAGGCAGTTGCTCGGAGGAAGAAATGATTTGTTGATTTTCCTCGGCAGCAGGCTGAATGGCTAGGTCATGATCTCCCATCACCATCGAAGACTCTTCGGAGGTAGCTTAGTCCTCTTCTAACTCTTCTGGAGTTGGAGGGGGACCAGGGATATGTCTCTAGAAGAGCTCGAAAGACTCGTCGACCTTTATCTCCTGAAGGGCAGCAACCCATCCATCCCTAAAGTACTTGAGACTGCCATAGTCCACTTGCGACACCATGGCAGCCAACCCCTTGTTCCACCCCTTGTCCCAGCCAGAACTGAAAGACTTCTTCACAACCATCTTCCTCTTCAATTTCTTAGAGGAGAGCTTCTCGGACAACAAGTTCTCAGCAGCCTTTAATTTATTTTCTGTTTCCTCCTTCTGCCGACCTACTTCCCGAAGTTGAGCCAACTCCTCCTCGGCAGCTTTGAGTTTATCTTCAAACTCTCCAGCAATTTTGAGCCTCTCCTCAAGCTCCTTATTTGCCTTCTCTTGGGAATTTATTCTCTTCTCCAACTCCTTGGAGGCATCAACAGCCCGAGCTTTTTCTTGCTCGGAGGAGGCAAACTTCTTCTCCCAGATAGCTTTGTCATCAGCATATTTCTAGCGAGAATCTGCCAGAGACTTGGTAGCTTCTTCCAGAGCTCCCTCCATACTGGACGAGGAGCAAGAAGCCTTAATCTCTTCATCCTTATTCAGGATTATGTTAAAGCAGCTCGTCAACTATGAACAGAAAAAGAAAGCAAGTTAGAAACAGAAATGACAAAGGAAATATGAAAAATTGAAAGTAAGAAGACTTACAGAAGCAAGGTGACGACCAGCTAGTGAGGTGACCATGTCCCGAGTAAGGTTTTCTTCAGTACCTTGGACCTCGAGAATGATCGAGGACTTTACCGAGCTCATGGCAGAGCTCGGGGGAACAAAAGTTGGAACCCCAGTTCCAGTAACTGGGGGCTGAGTGATGGTATTAGCCAAATTGACCGAGAAGCTTTTCTTCAGCCTCCTCGGGGGAACACGAACGAATTCAACCAAGGAAGAACCATTGGTCGGTGATATCACAATCACCTCTC
Source organism: Sambucus nigra (assembly GCA_949130495.1). Lineage (NCBI taxonomy): Eukaryota > Viridiplantae > Streptophyta > Magnoliopsida > Dipsacales > Adoxaceae > Sambucus > Sambucus nigra. The sequence goes on along the minus strand of OX422207.1, from coordinate 750,596,787 downwards.
TAGGAGAAGCAGAGCTTCTCGGAGCCACTGCAGGCTTCTCGGCAACTTTAACAGGAGCAGTTGGAGGAGCTGCATCAGTCTTCTTTGTCCCCTCCCTTGGGACATCAATCCTACTCCTTTTTGCCTCCCCAGAACCGGAGGCAGTTTTCTCAAACAGGGTAGGAGGTCTTCTCTTCTTCATCCTTTCACTTAAAGGAATATGGGATTCAGGCGATGAGCTTGTGGAAGCTGGTACTGGCTCTGATTCACTTATCACTGGACGAGCAGTGAAAGAAGTGGTGTAGCTCTTGTACTGCAACAAATACGAAGCTGATCTAATGTGCTCGTCGGCAACACTTTGATGCAGACTCCAGATAAGTTTCAAATGCCTTATATTGACATCTGCATCTTTTGGGCACTTTCTCTTGCTATCAACTGCAAATAAATAAACATTATTATCAGTGGCACATTTTATCAAACACAAAAGAAACATGATTTCAAAATAAATAAAATAAAATAAAAAATAACCTATCCCATTGCCATAAGGAGGGCATCTGGGACCCTGGTAAACCTCATCTCCAGCTAATGGAGGGTGTTGCCAATTTTTTATGACAACCCCATGTTCAAAATAATCCCTATTGGCATCAGGGAGATTGACTACTAAGGCTCTATTTAAAAATCTAGTTTTTAAATAAAAAATGTTATCATTAACTGCCCATCTATAACAAAACATAATCTCAGGAATTCCTATTCGAGTTCCATGAATTTGATTTAACCTATGCACCCCATTAACTATTCTCCATGTGTTGGGGGCTATTCGTGCAGGAACAACGTCAAAGTACTGACAGAATTCTAGACACAAAGGATTTGATGGAAAAGAAAATGCACACTCAGCAAAAAAGAGACTGGGAAACCAATGTCCCTCAGCCAAATGGAAGTAATTAGAAGGCTTAGAAAGCTCTTCCAAAACAACCCATGAGAGAATGGAGAAATCAGAACGAAACTTCTCAAGAGACTCAACAGGGTAAACCATGGTGAATAAAGAAATGAAGAAGAAGGAAGAAGATCTTATAGGAAAAGAATGGATCTGCTGACAATGAACGACGAAAAAGATGAACGCACAAGAGAGTAGGAAGAGACGATGTAAAACTCGAAGATAAAAATTTGAAAGGTAGAAGACGATGGGAGTGTCTGTGAAGTTTAAATACCTTGCCTTGGGAAATGGTGAAATAATGATTACAAAAAAGGATGATTACGTTACCGGCGGCTAAAAAGATGAAAAGTGGCACGGGAATCAAAGCGGACAACAGCGGCTAAAAAGACGAAAAGGGATGCGGGAATCGAAGCACGCAGAAAAGTCTAAAAAAGCATGATTCTACGAATTGGGAAGGAGAAATAAATACAAGGGAAACGCTCCTAAAAATCAGGAAGACTATTTAAAGCTACCATATTCCGAGAAAGAATGTTCCATACCCCTCAAATTTCGAACTATGAAACATTGGGGGCTTCTGTTGATACCAAATTTAATCTGCTGACATGGACCAATCATATGAAGACGCGTGGCTATCTACATGGCAACAACAAACACTTCCGAGGAACCCATGCGCTCCGAGGAACAAGACTACAACGAGGAAGACTAGTTCCCCGAGGAACTCACAAGCTCCGAGGAACAATGCCTCTCCGAGGAACTCTTGAGTACCGAGAAGCTTAGACGGTCCGAGCTGCATCTCGAACAAAGCATTAATAGCTGGATAACCAACAGTTAAACTACTCATTAAATGCTTATCATTCAGACGCACACGCAAAAAGGGCATTAAATGTATTACCCTTTCGTATGTATATCATTTAATGTATTACCCTTTTACATTACAACCTCAGGGCTATAAATACATTGTACAATCCTCATTGTAAGGGGACCCCGAATCCAGAAGGGAATTTCTTGATAGAACTTATAATCGAGAATTCCCAAACACTCAGCAATAAAGCAACAGTGGACGTAGGCCATTTTTATAAGGCTGAACCGCTTTAAAATTCTTTGTCTCATTTATTTATCTGTGATTGAATAATTAGAGTAATCTAATTTTTTACATCAACAGGAGGGAAATGAGAGAGAGAGTAAATAAGGAAAATATGTGGTAGAGCCTTATGAGCTCTAATAACTAGGTTGTGTTGTTTTCTTGTGCTTGGACTTATTTTGAATTATTGATTGGTCTTTTAAATTGGGTTATTTTTTAAACTATTATAAGTGTAAGTAGGTTTAGATTCATTTATTTTGGAATTAGTTATAGGTGGACCGTGTCTTATTTATTTTGATGCCCTTTTTAAGTGGTAAATTCTAATTTCTTTTCTTATATATTGTTTTTAAATTTGGGTGCCCCGATTATTAGGGGGCTCTAGGTGATAACCTAACCCGCATATAGCCAGGGCTAAGGCTGTTTTTTTTTCCGAACTTTCGAATTTTTCGATTTTCAATCCGATGTTTTTCGAATTTGGAATGAAATTTTATTTTGCCGATTTTTGATTTTTCAATTTCCATTTTTTCCAAAAAAAATCGGATCGAAAATCGAAAATAATTCTAAATTTTCGATTTTATGATTTTTATAACATCCCGAATTTTTTAAATGGGAATTTTAAATTTATTTTGGAAATAGGAGAAAAATAAAATTTTGGATTTAATTATTTTTAATAATTAAATATACTGATTTTTATATTCAAAATTCGAAAAGCTAGCTTAAAAGACTCCTAATATGAGTATATATAAGTCTTGGGCCGTTTAGAAGAGTCCTCAAAATATAAAACTCTCTAAGAGTCCTCAAAAATAAAATTCTCTAGAAAAAAATATATAAAAATATTCGACCGTCCGATCAAGCTGACATCTTTTGTACAACTTCCTCTCGTCCTCCGCTACTATGCTTCAAAATTTTAGCTAATTCCAATGGTCCGATCGTTCATAATGTTTATTTTAGTGTTTGTATCTCATTAGAACTCTTTTCTTAATCAAACTCTTAATCCTTTATATATCACAACAAATTCGTGGATTGGCTTTTCAAATCACTTTTTCATCAACTTTTCCTCCAGAAGGCTTCTCCAAAATTATTCCCTTTCAACCTCTAAACCCTAGCACTATTCTTCATAACTTTCAACTCAAGATTGTTCAAGAATGAGTTTTGATTGTTTTTGGGAGAGGAACGTAGTGGTGTGATAAAAATTTTGAGGCAGAATCTTTATGGATTTCATGTGATGATTTTAAAGTATGGGACTCACACAATATGCTCATAAATTCTCTCGAGAGTATTCCGTTTGATTTCTGTGTCGATTGCACTCATATTGAATTGTGATATTCATTTGAAATCTGAAAAATTATTGGAATCTAAATATTGATTCACTATGATATATTGTATTGTGATGTAAGCATCGTGTCATGAGATTTTAATATGGTACGGAGAATGGGCACCCGCTAATAGTCCCACTAACTAGTATATGGCTTTGAGATGCCTAGGGGAGGGGATGAGAGGGGAGGCCTGGTGACCCATTGATGTGTTGTTGAGAAATTAATATTGATATAATGCTTGAGTATTGCGTTTGATTTCTATATGCGATTCGTATTGTTGCGATTTGATCAATGTGCTAATTATTTTTTAGCATCTATTCCTGTCATATTGTGTACTTCCCCATATTTTCTTTTAGTTGGCAGGTTAGTGTGATTTGGGAGGCTATGGACTATTATAAAGAATTGTTTTAGAACATGGATTTGGAAGATGTATTTTGATGTATAAATTAATGGTGTTATTTCGTTGGAAAATTGTGTATTTTGGGAAAAACTTTATTGTAATCATTATTGTGAAAATAGAAGAATTGTGGATTTACTGTATTTAAATTGTGAAAATTTAGATGCTCTATATTTATTGTTGATGATTTTGGTTTAGTTTTAATAGTAGTAGCATCTTGTGTTTTTGCGCGGGGTGTTACAATT